>LPNX010065197.1:274235-404772 GCA_001517045.1 Pseudotsuga menziesii | reverse complement strand
TTACAGCTCCATATTTAGTCTCCATTGTTGATAATTTTGCATGATCAATTGTTAATTGTTGTGGGTGAAATTAATCTACTGCAGGCCTGAATTTCTACATGAATGAGCTTGCCATTAATAAGAATTTTATTATCATCGATCCATAGGTAGCCGTCATGCACTACCGCCAGTAGCTACTTGACCACGATGGTGACCTGTATGCTGCGACCAAAATGGGGAACATCAAGCATTTTCAACAAACCAACTAGATCCAAGCCAGCAGCCCACTATTTTACTTCCAATAAGGTCACCCCAGTTTCTTGATATTTAACGAAGTGCAAGTATTGGGCAGGTGCGAATTGTGGAAACTTCCCACGCTCACTTGTGTCGTGGTCAGCATACTTAAGCCGATATATTTTCCCTGTCATTGTTCCAACTAGCTGCACACCGGGGGACAGTGAGGGGGTGCATATAGTGAACTTAGCATTCTGGCGAGGTAGTTTAACTCCTGGTCAAATAGGCTGAATATATGGTGGCCGCTGCGGTGCAATGTCCTCCTCTCCTTCAATTGGGATCTTTGTTGAACCAGGCGGATCCATTCCAGGATCCTCCGATGTTTGCCCAGATTGTTTGTGTCAGTCTTTGTTTCACTTAGAGCGAACTTCCGGCTTAAACTTTTTCCTGGAAGATCGTGTCTGCATTGGCGGAGTTGGTGCTGGTAGAGTCTCTTCATGGGGTGCAGGCTCAGGTTGGGGGGCAAAGATGTGCTGCAGACGCATCTATTCAAATTATCTCAAGAGGTCCTGGAGTTCATGATCAGCTGACATGGGTTCAATTGTGAAACTAAAGGAAATGCAGAATGTGATTTCCTCGTACCCGGGTGTCTTCATATACAATCCATCGACCAAATCTGCCATAAATGTGCATTGAAGGTGACAAATCTGACAGAGATCCTGTTTCCACGGTGCTAGATTTCAGCGGATATTATTAGGACAGGAAGTTAAGACAATTAAAGTACCGGTGCTTCCAAATCGGCAGTGTTCCAACGGTCGACTTTTGGGCTGCAGCGTAACGAAGTCTGTAGCTGCATCACAATAAGGACCTTTGACACCATATTGACCTTTGGCACATCTGGACAAATTCTGTGACCAAGCTGTGAGCTTCAATCTCGTAGGTCAGTACTTAGTTATTTCTTTGTCACCAGACATATTAGCATGCTGAAGCCCGACCTCCGGATACCAGTTCTCTGCTACAGGTGCCCGGGTATGTATAAGCTTGTGTACCCATCAAGGTACATGTTTCCATTCTTCATAACAGTGTTCCAAGTGTTCCTGCGGGCCGCTCTGCCCATCAACCCTGCTGCGCACCTCCTGGAGCTGATCCACAAATATTAGGTGAAGAGATTTCTGACAAGCTTCCCAACTAGGAATGTACTTCTTATGGTTATCCTTCCATCTGGTTGCTGGGGGTCTGAATACTAAATCTAGAGTCTCTCTTTTCTGTGGATCTGGTATATAGTCTGAGAATTGTTCAATAAACTGTTTTGGGTCAGGCAAGTCATCAAAATTAGGTAGGACTCTTACCTATGCACCAAGCCATCTAATAGATTTGGTAATCCTGGCACATCTATGTCCATGCAGCTCATAAAGTCTGTTCTGCCAGTTTTATAACCCATCATCTGAATCTGTCATACATGAGCTGTCACACTGCCAATCCATGATACCTTCAGCAGTAGGATCAACATAATATTCTTCCTTAGCTGTGATATTCTAGATGTGGTCCAAAGCATCCTGGTCTTCATCTCGTACTCGCTCTGTGTATCTCTCTCCTTGAGAAGGGTCCAATGGGACTATGACTCTCATGCATTTCCCTTCGAAAGTCATCTGTCTCTTCTTCAGGTTGATGACTGCATCATTATCTATTGCCCATTCAATTCCTAGTAGTGCGGGATAGGGATTGCTGTCATCAATTATTTCAATTACCTCAAAGTCAGCTAAGGTACCGACTCCATCAATATCTACTGGTACACTAGGGAGTATTCCTAGGGGCACAATCCTCTGATGATTGGCTAGTCTCAACTATATAGGGGACCAATCAAGGGTAGGTTTTCCTATTTGTTCCCATGTTTGCTTAGTTAAGACATTGACCTCTGATCCTAGGTCCAAGATAACAGCAGTCATATCATACTCTCCTATCTGAGGATTCAATCTCATTTCCCTGCTAGTCCTCCTAACTCTATTAACAAATTTTACCTGACCAGAACTATGCTGAGGTTCACAGGAAGCAATAACTTTCTACAACTCACTTAAAGAATTATGATTTCGGAGGAGCTTCAGACAACTCTATGAAAATGAGGACAGTTTACTTACTTTGTCTGTCGAAGCTTGTTGCGTCTGCGACTGCTTCTGAGGGTGTTGCACAGGTATTACTGATGTGTTGGGGTCAGCAAAGTATCTAGTGGCTGCCATAAATATCTCTTTTTCTCTGTCGTCATCACGTGCAGGGATTCTTTATGGGCCCTTCTGAACCCAAGCCTCGGCAGGTTGTTTCTCCTTGTTCTGCGCTTCTGTCGTAGCTCCACTCTGGTTAACAACATTAATGGCTGGGGCAGGTCTTTTCTCGCTGGACATCATCCGAATATTCTGAGTAGGGACACTGTTTCTTTCTTGAATCTTAGCTATTAATTGTAGGCATTGCTCGATCAGATGATCTACTGTTCGGCAATACCGGCATGTCGTAGTTGGGTTCCGATAGTCTCTCACTAAATGCCCGGCCTGGTTACAATTGTAACACACCACCTAGCCTCTTCCTCTTCCGTCCATACCACCTCGACCACGACCTCCAAAAGAAACTCTTCCTGATGCTCCACCACGGTAACCATAGCCATCATTGCTCTGTCCCTCATTTTGTACCCGATAGGTGTCGTAGGTGCGTTCTCGCATGAGGTCATAACTGCGACACTCATCTTCATTATGGCCTACGAAATTACAGAATTTACAGTAAGAGTTCTTAGTTACTTGCCCATACCTCTGTAATAGATAACAGTCTTCAGGTCGATGCTGGCCTGCCATTCTGCAGAGCTCACAATATAGGACCTACGGATTAAATAGGTTTGGCGCACCAGTATTCAAGTAATTTCTTACCACAGGACACTGTTCCTTGGCATGACCTTCTATCCGACATTGTGTACACCAAACCTCTTCGCAACCAGTTTTTCCTTTCTTCATATCGCGCAGCTCCAGAGCCATTGCTACCAACTGTGCCTGGATTTGAGCAATACCATAATTATCTTCGACGGGAGCGGTTTCAAGTTTCATCGCAATTTCTAGGGCCTCCTGCTGGTCAGCAACCTTTTGTTGCATGAGTGGAGTTCTGATATGCGGTAACAATGCTGTAATGAACCATTCCTTGTGTTGTGTAGGTCCAATGGTGAAGCTGACTTGGTCTAGCAGAACTTTGAATCTTTGATCAAAGTCCCACACTAATTCGTAGTGCCTCTGTTGAATCTCTTTTAACTCAGTGATACACTGCGACTCTGATTTTGGCTTCTTAAATTCCTTTATCATTGCTGCTTTTATATCAGCCAATGCATGGTTCTGAGTGCTGGAAAACTTCATGAACAAGGTGAGAGCACGGTCTCTAAATGAAGTAACCAACTGCGCTCTTTTTGTATCTTGATCCATAATGGTCTTAGCAGTCCACACTGCTTCACATAAAAACCAAAACTGTTCTGGATCCTCAGATCCAGTTCCTTTGAAGACAGGTAGCTTAATGTCATCATGCATGTGGGCCATAGTGGATCGAGGGGGGGTTGGAGGGGGACTGGAAGTAAGTGGGGGGGAACTTACTAGGGTAGACTGACCTGTGACAGGAATACTTGGGCTAGGTTGACTCTCAGACTGCAACGGGTTCTCAGGGATAATAGGTCTTTGCTGTGGGGTTACAGGAGGGTTTCCAACAGAAGGGGTTTCTTCAGGTTCTGACGCTATGGTATTTTCAGGGGAATACTCGGTATGCTGACCCTGGGAATAGGATCTAAAATCTCTCTTGTACCTTTTTCCACTTCGCAGCAAACCGCTTTGCTCGTCGAAGGTATTTTCACTTGCAAACATAGGTTAGTAATACGAAATCTAACAGTCTGATTCAATTAGCAATATACCTTTTTCAGCTAATAGCATTTTAATTCTCAAACTAAATGAATTCAAGAACTTACCCCTTGGTCCTTTGAAAAACTGCCACTCGACTTCACTAAAGGAAGTACTCATGTCGATGGTGAACTACGTCACAAATGCTTCTAGGGTTCGTGTTGTCCAGAAATCAACAGTGCGAGAGATCCCATTGTTCACCCTTTTCAGTATATTAATTCATGCGGGGGTCCAAGCAGGAAACTGACATGCTTGGAAGTTTGTCCTTCGCTCTGTTAACCTGGATAACCACTGGTGCAACTCTATGTGGAGACTACCAAAGAAAATTTCATAAACGTCACAAAAAACATACCTTTGTAAAAAGTCATTTGCACTACGACACAGATCTTTGTTCTCTTGCTCAGCAAATTTCAAATAAGTCACATCAAGCCAATCACCGATTTCCTTCACAGAGGGCCTCCAAAACATAGCCCTTGAGGTACGACATAAACCCCTCTTGAGCAGATACTGAGTTCAACCGGCAACGGAACCAATTTGTTGGGCTATAGGGCAAACCTGGTTTTTATGCCTTTAACTTCGCACCAACAAAATACCCACAGAGTTGGCCCTTTCGGAAACAACCTACGAACAGGTTGTAGTCTCACCCGAAATAGCTATGGGGTGCCGCAGAACCAGATTTCTACAAGCAAAAGAGGGATATTACTGTACCTTTTACTTTTAACAGATTATAAATATAAATCATAGAGCTCAACCTTCACTTATTTAGCTTCACGGTTAGATAAACAAATAGTGCCTTGCGCAACCCTTTACTGGGAATTCACAATGAAGTTATTATCTAGCAGTGATATTTACTTATCAAATATATAGATATAAATGCATGAGATAACACAACATAAACAACACACAGAACCATGACACAAGATATAATGTGGTTCACCCCTAGTGTAGGGGTTATGTCCACAGAATTGTGTTTTATTCAACTTTCTACAAAAACCACAGTTCTGATCTGCGCACTCAGCTGCAGATCCCTTCAATCCTTAAAGCCGTGCACACAGCTACAGGCCTCTGCACACACAGCTGCAAATTTCCTTATCACCCAAAAACCCTCTACGCACACAGCTGTAGAGGTTGTCCACGCACACAGCTGGGACTTAACCTTTTCTTACAAAATTAGCCTTAGCTTCGCATCAATTCCTTTTACATAAAAATCCTAACCTGACTTATTTACAAGAGTGCCTATTTATATAGCGCACTATTACAAAACCATGGACTTAAACCATGGGTTATTACAAAAATAGGGCTTTGACTCAACCCCGACACCCCTAAGACTATTTTGATTCGTAACTCCGCTTACAAACTCTCATAACCCCATGGAGTTACCTAACTTAAGGACCGTTAAGGTGCGCACCCCAACACTCTCAAACAAAGGAGACCCAATACCAATTGGTATAAAAGAAGGACTAGTTGAAGAACTAATAGGGTCACCATCAGGCAAAAAATTGAAAGGGTTGATGATTAGCCACATAACACCTCAAACACCACAGATTGTGGCCAATATCATAGCCATGATACTCACAATGGCAGGTCAGGGAAGCAACCTCAAACTAGATATGTTGGAGGCAGCAGACACCGTTGCAACCAACAAAAAGGTATACATATGGGTTGAGTATGTTGCCGACATGATAAAAAACATATGTGAAAAATGCCAAGAGATGGGAGGAATTATCAGGCTCCTGTTGCTTATCTTATGGATATTAATGTACTCTTTGTGCCCTGTTGGGGACAAGCAATTTCAAGAGACGACAAGATTTCATATGTGGAGATTCAAACCATTCTCCTAGAGTGGAACAGTGAAGGAACTTGCAAATGGGAAAGTACTGTTGGAAAACTGGCTCCAGCAACTAAAAGTCTGCATAACCAGATGGAGGGTGCCTCAAAACATCTAAATAAGTCTGCCTAAAAAGGCCCACATTTAGCTAGAACTCGACCATACTGTGGTGTGGTACATGTAGGGTGCCAAAACAAATGCAAAAACCCTCGACTACTATCTGGCAGTCAAAGGCATCTTTCGGGAGCTATCTCAATAGGGGAGAACAAAAGTACCATTACCAGCAAAGGTAAAGGAAACAGACTTCTCTATAGAGGAACCGCTGATAGACTAGGAGAAGGAGGAGGATTATGAGCTTAACCTATACATCAGTACCTTTGTGTCAAAGGAGACATCGGTCGAAGGCCCTGGTCGACTACAAATCATAATCAAACCTCCGATGGCATAAAGAGAAGAGACACACGTAGAATAGCAGGTAACCAATCCAGCTGAAGAAAATCTCATTCTGACTCAAGATCCAAGGGGACAGATAGAAACCAAAAATCCAGAGTAGGCTGCCACCAAAGAAAATATAACCAAATTGTTGAAGGAGATAGCATCCTCAAGAAAAAGGAAGAAAATATAGCAACAGCAACAAGGGAAAGGTAAGCGCAAGCTTATCATTGCAGAATCTTCAGAAGATGAGGAGGAACGGGCAGCTATAGCCCTAGACATAATAGAAGATGCCACAGTAAACAAAGTGTTGGTGGAAACCTAATTTTAGAAATTTATCGAGGCAGGGGCACAACCAGGTCGACCAAAGAAGGTGAAGAGAACACACACTTCGATGCCCGAAAACATTGTGGATCTCGTGTCTACACCCCCACCTCCGTATCCAACAAAAATAACAGAAGAGCTAATACTAGATCAGCTTTCAGTAAGCCCACTCAACTTATGCAAAAATGCTATGTCAGAGGCTGTGAAGGAAAATTTCAACCATGACAAAGACCTCTAGGCATACATCGAAAAAATGCCTGAGATATTCACCATGGTGCAGAAGCTCTCTACCAAAGCACCTTTTTTCGATGTCAATGGATCCCGACTACCCATTTCCCAACCTGCCCAAATACTCCAGAGGCCGAAGACTGTGGGAATAATAAGCTCGATGTTCCAAAGGAACCCCGACAAAGAAGCTAAATTGGTCACACGTTGGACCACATCTATCACTCCAACTGACCCCAAACCCCACCCACCAGCTTCTGAATTGACCGGAGGTGAGGAAGAAGAAAATATGGAGGTCATAAATCAAGAAATCGACCCATTGTTCTCTGAACTAGACTCACCCCCTCAGATCCACAATCCATCACCCATCCATATTTCCACCAATCCAATCACACTCGACCATTCACCAACACCATCACCACCGCCCCCCGACTCAGAACCTCTAATTCAACCAGCTGCACTAGAACCAACTCCACCATAACCATCAGCACCAACCACATCCACTTCTGGACCTTATGTACCCAACCAACCAGAGGCACAATGAGATGCAGTAGTCATCCAACCGACTCAAATAGAAATACCATCAATCACTGTTACCCATCAAACAGACAATCTGGATTTGACTCTTACAAGTACACAGGTGCCGAAACAAGCAGAAACACAGAAGCACAAGAAGAAGAAGGGCCATCATGGACAAAAAACAATTATCCACATCAGTCAACTTGGGTCAACCACTACACTCAATGCAATCAAGTTAAGGGATGGGGAGCTAGGACAACTCCTTGAAACAATGGAAATTGAAGCAAAGACAAGGAGCCAGCAGAGACATAAGGATCTCGACAACAATGAAAAATAACAAGTTGAGTTTCTCAACAAACGTAGATGCCTTGTACAAACAGTGATACCAGGACCAGTAGAGGTTGACACCGATAAACCACTAGAAAGAGCTTATCAGTTGTTTGAGAGAGTGGTGTCGGCACTGCAGGCACAAATTCAGGACACAAAAGAGGAACAGAAAGAAGAAATCATTCGACTATTGATGGAGCGACACACGGCCTTTTCAAAAGCATACAAGGTGTTGTAAGATCACATGGAGGATTCTATCATTATAGAAGAAGTACTACGAGACTGGCCTTCTTACTACAGGTGAGTCTATCAGCAAGCCAGGAAGACCTGACAAGAGATCCAAGCGCTCGAGAAAAGGAAAAGCACTGACGTAGAACTCAAAAGCAAAATTGAAGATCAAATAGTGCTGGAAACAGCCAAACTGCAGAAGCTCAAACGAGAAGCATATCAGTGGGTACAACAATCCATTCAAAACCTAGAAAAATTAGACATAATCTACCCACAGATGAGACGACTTCTGGAGACAGCAAAGGAAAAGGACCATTTTATGGGTCACGACATGGAGAAAATAGCAGAATTTCCCATTCAAGAGAAAAATGTCGATATTATCAAGCTTGACCACATGAACCATCGACATACATAAAATATTATAGAGTTGGTCAGATTTTCAACATCAGATGGTAGTGACAGTTGAAGTGATTGTCGAAGTCTACGTACAGAAAAGACCAACCTTCAGACTTTACAGCCCATGAAGATCAAGCACAAGAATAACTACTTAGACAGACAAAGAAATTTTGGTACCTCCCTGTTTATTCGGGACGAAGAAACTTTTTATTCGTGGGGGAGATGTTGAAGGAGCAAGTTGGTATGTCGACTTAGACGATAGCCAACTTAGTCGATTAGCTAACTAAGTCGGTCATCCAACTAATGAGAGATTAGGTCGGCCACCTAAGGTCATGTCGATTGAGTGAACCGATAGGTAGTTATTTGTAACTATTTGTAAATCTTATATATTAGGCTGTTGAGACAGAAGAGAACTCAATTTAGTTCTCTGTATTGTATGAACCCTCTCATGTTAATATAATTTGTTACTCTATCCACTTGTTCTTATCTCTTGTCTCTATTATGTATGTATGTTTTAGTATGTATTATTGGTAACCTTATGTGATCTGTGAGATTACAACAATGATCGATAATTGGGATAGAATCTCCCCATGATGCACTGACACTCGGATTATGGAACGATGTCTGATCAATCGTAACAATCTTCCCATTAAATGGAAAGAATACTACTCGAAATAGAGAAGAGGCTACGGCTTGCATACTATACATCCAACTTCGGCCCAGTAAAAGATTGTAGTCAACGGGTGCATCAACCACTGTTGGGCAATAGGGCAGACCCGGGTTTAAACCTTTTTTGTCACACCAACAAAAGACCCACAGTGTTGGCCCTTTTGGCAACAACCTGCGCACAGGTTTCAGTCTCACCCGAAACAGCTATGGGGTGCCGCAGAATCAGGTTTCTGCAAGCCGAGAGGGAGATTACTGTACCTTAGCCTTAATAATCTTATTAAACAATACTATAAATGCTTTACCATTCATTTACATACAACTTCATGGATTAATAAACAGTGGTTACTTGCTCAACCCACTACAGGGAATTTACAGCGAAGCTAAATATTAACAGCGATCTAATTTATCAGATGTATACAGTATTAATGCATAAAAGATAACAGAACAGAAACATCACAAGAAACCACAACACCAGATATAACGTGGTTCACCCCCAGTGTAGGGGCTACGTCCACAAACTGTGTTCTATTCAACTTGCTACAAAACCAAAGTTTGATCTGCGCACACAGCTGCAGGTCATTCCTTAATGTTCCTTACACAAACCCTCTGCGCACACAGCTGCAGAGGTCGTCCACGCACATAGCTGGGACTTAACCTTTTCTTACAAAACCTGATCTTAGCTTCACCTTAATCTTTCTTTCATCATAAAAACCTAACTTATCTTCTTTACACAAGCGCTTATTTATACTGCGCCTTTTTACAAAACCATGGTCTTAAACCATGGGTTTATTACAAAAAAGAGGGTTTTGACTTACCCTGAAACCCCTAAGACTATTTTGACCCATAACTCTGCTTACAAATTTTCTAATTAATCGCAGAGTTACCCAAACATGGAGTATGCGCCCCAACAGGCCCCTAAGACTCACTAGTGGCCCGTCCCGGGACACTCTTCAGTTTCCCTGGTGGTAGATTTCTGCTGACGAAGCACAGTGTACTACTTTCTGAAACTCGCCATGCCGATGCCGGCTACCTACTTCTGTTCTTTGGAAACTGTCGCGATCCACCTGCAACACCATTTTTCACTCCAATTACTGATGCCTGACCATCGACAACTTTGGGGTCCCCTGGGATTGCATGTCGCACTGCAGAAGGAATATAGATGCCATGGTTCTGCTACGTCGACATATTGCATGGCAGGTTTCCCCAAAGTCTTTCTGCTAGGCCTCATGCCCTTTGTTGCTCTACGTTAGAGCAAACTCCTGTTCGTCTTTGCAAATTTAGAGAAAACTCCTGACTATTGATGTACTTAGCCAGGTAAGGTTGTACCGACGGAGTACTCAGCAAGTGCTGCAGACCTCTGTCCCTTACCTCGCGTACTAGCTCCTGAACATTATAGTCGTTCGACATGGTTCGGGTTGAATATCTCACAGATGCTTAATGCAGAAAACACAGGTCGAGATGGCTCCTTATAGAATCCCAAGACGGAATTTATCATCATGGTGCAATGATGTCGCCAAATCTGACGGAGTTCCGAAAATCTTCTCCACACAGCGCCGGATCTGCCCAAAATCTCATTATGACCAGTAATGAGAGCAGCTCTCGTGCCAGCGCCGCCGGTTGCGGAATGTCCCATCCGTCACAATTTGGGCTGCGACACACTTTGACAACCCTCGACTTCGACACAATCTGACCCTGCGACCTACGATCACTTGCAGCTTCGCATCCATAATGCGACAAGCGGCTTCGCGTATTTGCTTATTGCTACCTCCTATTCTGAATACCTGGCCTGTCCATGTACTTTTTTAAGCGGCTCCCATTTATCATAGAGGGGAAAAGCTCACCATTTAACTTAGCTAGCTGGACTGCGCCCCCGTCAGTAACTTTCTGTACTACATACGGTCCTTTCCAATGTGTCTTAAACTTTCTAGGGAACTTCATGAATTTGCTGTCATAAAGGAGCACAAGATCACCCTGCTGAAAATGTTTCCTCTTGATGTGCCTATCGTGCCACGCTTTTTCTTGAGATTTCCACACCTGTTGTTGGAAGCCTGCGACAAATATATCCTCTTCAAGTTCTAATATCTATTTCAGTCTCTCTGTGATTATGGCTGGGTCATCCATCTCGGTGAAAGGAGATATCCGGAGGCTGGGAACAATGTATTCCATGGGCATGACAGCTTCTTGCCCATAAACTAGTCGAAAGGGTGTATGGCCTGTCAACTTTTTGCAAGTAGTTCTGTAAGCCCATAGCACTGCTGGAATTCGAAGATCCCAATCATTCCTGTTAGCGTTACAAACATTTGTCAATGCATGCTCAAGGATTTTGTTAAAAGCCTCAACAGTCCCATTTGCTTGAGGGTGATATGCGTTACTCTTTTGATGATATACCTGAAATTCTTCAGTCAATACTTTAATAGTCCTATTCAGGAAATGGGACCCTTGATCACTCATAAGAACTTTGGGACACCCAAATCTGGATAATATGTTTTCAAAGATGAACTTCGCAGCAGTAGCAGCACTACAGGTCTTGACTGGTTGAGCTTCGGCCCATCGGGTAAGATAATCAGTTGCTGTAATGATGTATTGGGCTCCTGACTGTTTCGCAGGGGGGTTGATAGGACCAACAAAGTCAATGGCCCATTTGTCAAAGGCCTGTA
This sequence comes from Pseudotsuga menziesii, assembly GCA_001517045.1. Classification (NCBI taxonomy): domain Eukaryota; kingdom Viridiplantae; phylum Streptophyta; class Pinopsida; order Pinales; family Pinaceae; genus Pseudotsuga; species Pseudotsuga menziesii. Next base: position 393,043 of record LPNX010065197.1, on the reverse strand, counting down.
ATGTTATTTGCGGAGCTAGGGGCATTTCATCCCTCCTAGATGGTTTACCTGTCCTCTGACAGATGTCACAGCTGTGGCGGTATTCTCTTGCATCTTTGTGAAGTGTGGGCCACCATAAGCCGGCTGTCAAGATCTTCTGCACTGTTGCTTTACCTGCATAGTGACCTCCTGCTGCACCAGAGTGTGCTTCTGCCAATATTAGAGGTTTTTCGTGTTCCAAAACACATCTACGAAATATCTCATCTAGTCCCATCTTATACAGATGTCCTGCTATTAAGGTGAAGTCCGCGGCTCGAACCACCAACTACTTCTCCTGCTGTGTGGTCATCTCTGCAGGGGGGATACCTGTAGACAAATACTGAGCAATATCCTGGAAATATTCATCAACTATCTGTATAGCAAATAATTGTGCATCGGGGAGGCCTTCGTCCATATTGGTAGGTTCCTCGCCTGACTCGAGCCTCGACAAGTGGTCAGGTCCTAGGTTAAGTCGTCCAGGCTTAACAATGATCTCAAAATCATATTCTTGAAATAGAATTAACCATCTACATATTCTTCCTCCTAGCACAGGTTTGTTGACTAAGTACTTCAGAGCAGAGTGGTCAGTAAACATCTTAAAATGAGAACCTAGAAGATAATGCTGAAATTTTTGTAATGCATATACCATGGCAAGACCTTCGCATTCTATCGTAGTATAATTTTTCTCTGCTGTGGAAAAATTCCTGCTGGAAAAATAGATAGGGTGATCGATATTACCTACGCCTGGCTGTGCGAGCACAGTGCCTAAAGCAATAGAGGATGCATCCACATGCACATGAAATTCCTTGTTCCAGTCAGGGAATACTAGGATAGGGGCGGTGACCATTTTGTCTTTCAGAATGTCGAGGCTTGCTTGGCATTCGGGAGTCCATTCGAACTTAATATCTTTCTTTAGCTGCCTCTCCATTGGGGCGGTAATCTTGGAATATCCTTGGATAAATTTCCTATAGTAGCCGGTGTGACCAAGCGTTGTTCGAAGTTGTTTGACGGATTTTGGAGGTGGCAGGTTTACAATAATAGCAATCTTTGCAGGGTCCATCATCAATCCCTGCTTGCATACCACATGACCAAGTAGAATGACAAAAGGCGCATAGAAGATGTACTTTTTTAAATTCAAGGAGATTTGGTGCTATCTGCATTTATCCAACATAAGTCTCAAACTAGTTATATGGTCTTTTACTAGCCCAAAAATAGTCCAGTCATCAAAGTAAACTTCTAAAAATTTATGTATGTATTCCTTAAAGGCGGAGATGACTACTTGGGAAAATATGGCAGGTGCATTCTTCAACCCGAAGGGCATGACAGTATACTGGAAGGATCCCATTTCGGTAGCAAAGGTTGTCTTGTGTCGGTCCTCTAGAGCAATTCGGATCTGATGGTAGCCCGAAAAACCATCGGTAAAAGAGTATATTTCTTGGCCTCCGACATTGTCGAGCACTTCATCTGTAAAGGGAGTGGGGAAAGGGTCGTGCAGACAGGCATCATTGAGTTTCCTTAGATCGACACAGATTCAGATCTCACCCTTAGTCTTCTTCTCTTGGATGACCATAGGGTTGACCCACTCAGATTCTTCAACAAGTTCAATTATTCCTGCAGCAAGCATCTTTTCCAACTCTAGCTTAACCTTTTCCTTGTATTTTGGATTCAATCTATAAGGGCGCTGCTTCACAAGCTTGGCATCAGGCTTCAGGGGGATCTTCATTACTCCGATATCTCCCAAGATACCTTTCATTTCAGAGAACTTTGTCGAAAATAGATCTTGGTATTCGTGGAGCAGTTGAGTTACCTTGCTTACCATCTCATCGTCCCAATAGTCGCCAATGGTAGCAAACTTAGGCTATGCCTTGGATCCAATGTTAACTGTGCGCGTCTTCAAGGGCTGCATCACTTTGGGAACTTCGACTGCCAGTCCATGCACGTCACAATATCCTTCTGACTCTGGGATATCAAGACGGCGCGGATCCTCTTCTTCGTCGACTGTGAAGTTATAACATTCCAGTTCGAAGGCTTCTTGTGTGGTCCAATCAGGGTGATTTTCGGTCACTTCTTGATCGTTAAATACCTTAGTATTGATGACCCTGATAGCTGCGTCTAGGGCTGGACAGACATCATTAGTAGAAAAAGTATTGACAAAGCTATGAACAAGACAATCCCAACTTACAGTATCTTGGCGAAGTTCAGCCTCCGTGTACCAGTTCTTCGCCAATGGTCTCAGCATGTGCACAAATCTATGTACCCACTCATCTCGAGGAACATACTTCCATGCCTCGTAGCATTTGCTTAGGTGGTCTTGGGGGAAAGTTTTTCCATCAAACTTACTTCGCACCGTTGCCAACTGGTCTGAGAACCGCAGGCGAAGGAGCTTCTGACATGTTTCCCAGGTAGGGATCTGCTTCTTATGGCTCATCCACCATCTGACTGCTGTGGCTCTGAATGCTGACTCTAGGGCCTCCATTATTTGTAGGGCAGGTATCTGAGCCGAGAATTGTGCAATAAACGGTTTAGGATCTATCGAACCATCATACACAGGTATATGTTGGGTTTGTGAGTCGACCCATCTGAGAGACTTGGTAAGGCAGGCATTGCTGCCCCTAGGTGCGCAGATAATCGGTGTTGCCAACTTTCTAATTCACCTTAAGAGTCCGTCATACAGGAGCTACCAGACTCCCATCCTGCGGCCGGAGGATCCACATAACCTTCGTCCTGTGCCATGATAGTAGATATAGGTTCCACATCAGCCTGATCGTTATGGTGGAGTGGCTCAGTGTACCATTCCCCTTGTGAAGGATCCAGGGGCAGGATGACCCTGAAGTCTTTCCCTTCGAAGACCATCTATCTCTTGTTTAGGTTGACCACTGCGGCATTTGCCATTGCCCATTCAATTCCTAACAGGGCCGGGTAAGGATTGCTGTCATCAATGATCTCAATTACTTCAAAGTCTGTGAAAGTACTGACTCCATCAATATCTATTTGGATATCCAGGAATCTTCCTAAAGGTACAATATTTTGCTGGTTGGCTAGCCTCAACTGTATAGGAGACCAGGAAAGGGTAGGTTTCCCCATTTGTTCCCAGGTTTGTTTGGTTAAAACATTGACATCGGACCCCAAGTCCAGAATAACATCGGTCATATCATATGACCCAATCTGAGCATTCAATCGCATTTCCCTGCCGGTCCTGCTGACTCGATGAACAGTTTTGTCCTGACCACAACTTTGCAAAGATTCGCAGGAAGCGATGACGTTCTGCAGCTCCTTCAGAGCAGCTTGATTTCTTAAAAGTTTGAGGCAACTTTGCAAAAAGGTAGATAGTATACTTACTTTATCCAGCGATGCGTCGCAGGGCGGTGACTGAGGCTGCGCAGGCGTGCTGGGTGGGCTAGGGCCAGCAAAATATTTCTTGGCCGCCAGGAATGTCTCTCTCTCTCTGATGATATCAAATGCAGGAATTTTCTCAGGAGCCTTACGAACTAGAGCTTCGACAGGACGGTTTGGCGTTTTTTGGATATGTGTCGTAACTCCACTTCTTGTAACGATATTAATGGTTGCCGCAGGGCGGGGCTCCACAGAAATCATCTGGAGGCTCTAAGTAGGGGTAGTCTGTCGTGCCTGAATCTTAGCGATCAACTGGGGGCACTGCTCAATCACATGATCTATGGCACGGCAATACCGACACGTCGTAGTGGGGTTCTGACAGTCGCGAGCCAAACGCCCGGCTTGGTTACAATTGTAACACACAATTTGGTTTCGGCCTCGCCCGGCCATGCCTCCGCGGCCTCCAGAGGTACCTCGTCCAGAGGCACCCCCCTGGTAACCATAACTATCATTATTTGGGCCTTCAGTGTGCACCCTGTAGGCATCATAGGTGCGGCACTCCTCCTCATTATGACCTATGGATTTGCAAAATTTACAGTAGGAGTTCTTAGGTCCCTGCCCATACCTTTGCAGCAAATAACAGTTCTCAGGTCGGTGCTGACCTATCATTCTGCAAAGCTCACAATAGAGAACCTGTGGTGGGAAGGGGTTCGGCGCACCGGTCTGCATGTACTTGTTTATCAGAGGGCACCGTTCCTTGTCATGACCTTCGGTCCGACAGTGCGTACACCAAACCGCTTCGTGATCAGGTTTTCCCTTTTTCATCTCGCGAAGTTTTAGGGCCATCGCAGCTAACTGCGCTTGGATTTGAGCAATCCCAGAGTCATCTCCGACAGGGGCAGTCTCTAGTTTCATTGCGATTTCCAGAGCCTCTTTCTGGTCAGCAACCTTCTGTTGCATGAGTGGAGTTCGGATATGTGGTAACAATGCTGCAATAAACCATTCCTTGTGCTGTGCAGGACTAATGGTAAAGTTGACTTGGTCCAGTAGAACTTTGAATCTCTGATCAAAGTCCCAGACTGATTCGCCGCGCCGCTGTTGAATCTCCTTGAGTTCAGTGATGCTCTGCGACTCCGATTTAGGCTTCTTAAATTCTTTGATTATGGCCGCCTTGATCTCGCCTAAAGTAGGGCTCTGAGTGCTGGAAAATTTCATGAACCATGTCAGAGCCCGGTCCCGAAAAGATGTAATGAGCTGCGCAGCTCGCACATCCGGATCTGTAATTTTCTTCGCGGTCCATACCGCTTCGTAGAGAAACCAGAACTGTTCTGGGTCTTCGGATCCCGTGCCTTTAAAGATGGGGAGTTTAATGTCATCAACGAGGTGGGCCATGGAGTTTCTGGGGGGGTTGGGAGGGGGGTAGGCGGTGGAGGGGGGGGATTTACGAGGGCAAACTGGCCTGTGGTCGGAATACTCGAACCTGGTTGACTCTCAGACTGCGATGGAATTTCAAGGGTAGCGGAGCGGCGTTACGGGGTGACCGAAGGGTTTCTAACCGAAGGGTCGTCTTCGGAATCTGACTCTTCAGGGTTTACAGAGGTAGACGTGGTAGCCTGACTTAAGGAAGAGGGGTCAAAATTTCGCTTATACCTTTTTCCGTTTCGCGGCAACCCGCTTTGCTCGTCGAAGAAAGTGTCACTTGCAAACATATGTTAGTATGACTAAACTAATAGTCTGATTCAAACAACAATATACCCTTTTCGGCCAATAGTATTTTAATCCTTAAGCTTAATAAATTCAAAAACTTACCACGGGGACCTTTGAAAAACTGTCGTTCAGCTTCACTGAAGGAGGTGCTTGTGTCAATGGCAAACTCTATCACAAAGACTTCCAACGTTTGCGTCGTCCAGAATCGACAGCGCGGGATACCTCGTTGTTTACGTGTTGCACAAGATTGACCCTTGCGGGGGTCCACGCAGGAATCCGTCAAACTTGAAAGTTCGCCCTCCTCTCTGTTAACCTAGACAACCACTAGTGCAACTCTATGTGGATACTACCAAAAAAAGTTTCATAAGCATCACAAAAAACATACCTTTGTAAAAATTCACTTGCACTACACCGCGGGTGGGCGTTCTCTTGCTGCGAAAACTTCAAACAGATCTCAGCAAACCAATCACTGATTTCCTTCACAGAGGGCCTCCAGAACATAGCCCTTGAGGTACAATGTAAACCCCTCTTGAGCAGGTACTGAGTTCAACCGGCAACGGAACCAATTTGTTGGGCAATAGGGGAGACCCAGGTTTAAACCTTTTGTGTCGCACCAACAAAAGACCCACAGTGTTGGCCCTTTCGGCAACAACCTGCGCACAGGTTGCAGTCTCACCCGAAACAGCTATGGGGTGCCACAGAATCAGGTTTCTGCAAGCCGAGAGGGACATTACTGTACCTTAGCATTAATAATCTTATTAAACAATACTATAAATTCTTTACCATTCATTTACATACAACTTCGCGGATTAATAAACAGTCGTTACTTGCTCAACCCACTACAGGGAATTTACAGTGAAGCTAAATATTAACAGCGATCTAATTTATCAGATGTATACAGTATTAATGTATAAAAGATAACAAAACAGAAACATCACAAGAAACCACAACACTAGATATAATGTGGTTCACCCCCAGTGTAGGGGCTACGTCCACAAACTGTGTTCTATTCAACTTGCTACAAAACCACAGTTTGATCTGCGCACACAGCTGCAGGTCATTCCTTAATGTTCCTTACACAAACCCTCTGCGCACACAGCTGCAGAGGTCGTCCACGCACACAGCTGGGACTTAACCTTTTCTTACAAAACCCGATCTTAGCTTCGCCTTAATCTTTATTTCATCATAAAAACCTAACTTATCTTCTTTACACAAGCGCTTATTTATACTGCGCCTTTTTACAAAACCATGGTCTTAAACCATGGGCACCCAAAAAACCCTAAACCCTGGATTTAAACCATGGGTTTATTACAAAAAAGAGGGTTTTGACTTACCCTGACACCCCTAAGACTATTTTGACCCATAACTCCGCTTACAAATTTTCTAATTAATCGCGGAGTTACCCAAACATGGAGTATGCGACCCAACAACCACCTCAACCTCGATTGCGACGGTCTTCCCTCCCAATTGGACCTTAAGAGAAGGAAGAATCCCATGCAGCCGAAATGATCTACCATCAAAGGTAGCCAACATGGTAGCAGATTAAGACAACTCGGGAGAACCCAAACCCTTCTAGCACAACAAAGACATCATGAATGTAGCAGTGCCTTCGTAAATCATAGTGCATTTGACGGTCATATTAAGACACTCTACATGAGTCAAAAGAGACACATAGCAAGGCAAGCGAGGCTGTAGTCCCATGGTTTCAAGTTTGATGATGGAAGAAGAGTTATCATCATTAATCCCAATAGCAAAAAGCAAGGCTTTCCTTTGCGGAGGACAACTCTTAAGTACTTCAAGTGCAGACATCGCACAAGGAGTTTGGCCCAAATCCTTGACAATGGAATAGTTCTGGGCAGCTCGGACATTAGGATTGTGCCCCGAATGCTTTAGGACTCCCTTAGGAATGCAAGGTTCAACTTCAGGTTTATCCATAGGGTTTTGGATATGCAAAGGGCTCTCGAGTGGAGCGGGTTCTTTTCCAAGGTCCAGTTGTGACGAACCATAATCTTTCGCATGAGTCACAACCCTAGTAGCACGTACCATGTTGATGCAACCATGACCAATATTGGATTCTGGCAGATTTTGATATCCACCCGATGCATAATGAGGATCATTGGTCCTCGAGTTCATTTTTTTATTATGGAGAAAACTTCTTGTGGCTTGGGGTACCACAAAAGACAGAGTAATCGCAAAAATAAATCCTTTCCCATATTCAAGAGAAACAAAACATCTAACACTAAAGGATCTCAAAACATACCTTATTTTGGATGGTTGATGTAGATCTTCGTTGAGCTTTTCCACTCTCGCTTACATTAGCAATTTGCTCTCTCAACATTAAGCAAAAAAGACAAGCATCCTATATAATGGTGTTAGAACTGCTCTAGCATATATAATCAATAACATATAAGCATTTAAAAGCATCCATGGATTCAATACTCATTTAAATACACATTATTGGATAGAAAAAGATATTTCTATTAATATAAATTAGATATTACAATAGTGACAACCTTTGTTGGCACGTCTGTGAACCAGAGAAACTAAGTCCTCCACCTGGGCCTCCACCACTTCAATCCTCCATCTCTTGATAGAAAGATCACAAGCAAAGGAAAGCTTGGGAAGAACACAAAGGGATGTAGACTCAAGTATAAGCTCCGGCAACAATGGACTATAGTTTTCTTGCTCTTCAATTCTTCCCCCTTTAATGTATCCAAAGGGTTCCTTAAATAGTGCTTCAATGGGGTAAAGGATTAGTTAGCACAACTGGGCCCTGTGCTATGAATCTCGAGGCATCTTCCATATGAGGGCACAAGTGAATGAGGTTGTCCTCCTTACACAATTTGAAAGGAAACTTTACCTTATGTTTAGACTGCTTGTCCCTCCCATCATTGCAAGCATTCTTGTCATTGAAATTAGAATTTTCATTCTTGTTCCCACCCTTACAATTATTTTTACTCTTTTTCTTATTCCTTTCGAGTTGCTGGTTTCCCTTCTGGTCCGACGATTGCACGGAAAGTACACAAGCCATTTGGGTGGGTTGAGACGAAGTTGTACCTTGTCCTAAAGAGTATTGATTAATAGACAATTGGCTCACTTGTTTCACAACCGAATCCATAGGTTTGGCACTTGTACAACCCACAATGCCATCGGCATGTGGTCCAGGCTTGATCTTGGGATCGAAACTAGAACACAGAGCATTAGGTATGATCTCATACAAAATTCCTAATTGAGCATAAATCAAATCCAAGTCCTGTTTGTTAAATTTTCATATGCTTAGCTAAGACATCAGTATTTCATTTCATTTTCATGATAAAAGCATATAAACAGGATCACTGAAAGATAGACAAGCACAACCATAAAAAAGGAACACAAAGATTTATCCTGGGAAAACCCTAAAGGGAAAAACCCAGCAAAAGCTTCCTCAATATAGATTCCCCAAAAAGATAAAAGATAAAACCAGCAAGGAGATCAAAGCCTAATCCTCCTCCTTCTCCAGCTACTTCTCTTCTCCACTAATGCGCTACACAAGTGAGAGTGTGTGTGTCTCAAATGAGGAGCACTACACCTCTATTTATATTCATCCATTCACTTAAGTTAACTCATTTGACAGTAGGCTCGAGTTAAATCATGTAGGCTCAAGTAACCACACTGGGGTGTTGATGACCCACCTTTACAATTAGAGGGGACTACCTCATGACTCTTATTAGTTCTTCCGATCGGGTGCATCGGGGTACAATGTAATACAAGTGGTTCTCCCGGTAGGACCATCGGGGACCACAAAAAGATACATATAGAATATTCTTCGAAGTTATAATATTTCAACACTCCCCCTTAACAAGAAGGGTATTCTACAGCAACATCAACAACAACAAGAGTAGAGATAGGGGACATCATCAACATTAGCAGGGTAACACATCTATAAATCATTGGAAGCTTTTCAACATCATGTAGTCTTCATCTTCAATCTTCAGTCTTCATCATCAGAAACATCTTCAGTCTTTGATCAGCAACATCTTCAGCATTTACATATTTCAATTAGCAACGACATCTTCAGCACTTGGACCTTTCGATCAGCAACATCTTCAGCACTTTTACTGTTCGATCAGCAACAACATCTTCAGCATTTTGACCTTTCGATCAGCAACGTCTTTAGCACTTTGACTTTTCGATCAGCAACAACATCTTCAGCATTTTGACCTTTCAATCAGCAACATCTTCAGCACTTTGACTTTTCGATCAGCAACAACATCTTCAGCACCTTGACCTTTCAATTAGCAGCAACATCTTCAGTAGTTTGACCTCTCGATCAGCAATATCATCATCAACACTTTTCCCTTTCGATCAGCAGCAACATCATCATCATCATATTCTGATCTGTCGATCATAATCATCATCACATTCTGATCTTTCGATCAGAAACATCATCATCATACTCTGATATTTCGATCAAAAAAATCATCATCATACTCTGATCTTTCGATCAAAAACATCATCAACATACTCTGATCTTTCGATCAGAAAGATCATCATCATACTCTAATATTTCGATCAGAAACATCATAATCATAGTGCGTCATCATCATACTCTGATCTTTAGATCAGTACGTCATCATCAACATACTCTGATCTTTCGATCAGTATGTCATCATCATCATACTCTGATCTTTCGATTAGTACGTCATCATCATACTCTGATCTTTCGATCAGTACATCATCATCATACTCTGATCTTTCGATCAGTATGTCAGCATACTCTGATCTTTCGATCAATACGTCATCATCATCATACTCTGATCTTTTGATCAGTACAGTATCATCATCATCAGCAACAACCTGCAATCCACAACTCAAAGACAAAAAGTATTTGGATCATTTTTGGACTTAAAGTCCAGGGATGATACAATCCCACCACATTATCGACAACCAAAGTTACCATATTGATTACGGGAGAATCAGTCCCTATCACTTTAGGACTAAATCCAAGGACGATGCAATCCTACCACATTCTCGAGGACCGAAGCCACCGGATTGATTACGGGAGAATCAATCCCTATCACTTTAGGACTATTTCCAAGGATGATGCAATCCTACCACATTCTCAAGGACCGAAGCCACCGGATTGATTACGGGAGAATCAGTCCCTATCACTTTAGGACTATTTCCAAGGATGATGCACTCCTACCACATTCTCGAGGACCGAAGCCACCGGATTTATTATGGATAGATGTCCCGAGATTATACAATCCCTCTTCATTCTCGAAGACCAAGGTCTTCGGATCACCTTAGGGAAAGTGCCCAGGGATGATACAATCCCACCACGTTCTCGAGGACTGAGGTCATCGGATCTATTGTGGACAGATGTCTTGGGATGATACAATCCCTCTTCATTCTCGAGGACCGAGGTCTTTGGATCACTTTAGGGAAAATTCCCAGGGATGATACAATCCCACTGCAACATCACTACTCCCCCTTTCGAGGAAGGTCTTTCTGAACAACACCAATCTTGTCTCAAAAGTGTTTGAACTCTACTATCAGTACATCATCATCCATCCAAACCATCATCATCTACAACTTTAGTATCTGAATACTGATCTATCACCATCTGTATCTCCAGTATGTGAATACTAAAAGCATCATCATCTATATCTTCAGTATAGAAATACTGAAAGCATCATCATCTCTATATTTAGTATAGAAATATGGAATCACCATCATCTATATCTACAGTATGTAAATATTGAAATATCATCTATATCTTCAGTATGGGAATATTGAAATCATCATCATCTATATCTTCAGTATGGGAATACTGAAACATCATCATCTCTATATTCAGTATAGAAATACTGAATCACCATCATCTGCATCTACAGTATCATCATCTGCATCTTATCTTGTATGTAGAAATACCAGATTTCTATGTGTTACGTCGAAACACAGGGTTCTTTGTCAACACAACTATGGTTATCACATAGAATCATTGTAGTATCCATCTTCAGGTCAAAGAGACCTGATATCAGCTTCTGAAGCCATATGGCTTCACAACTTAGTAGAGCAATCTGCTATGTATTCTGCTTCAACCGTGCTAAGAGAAACACTAGAATTCTAAACCATGAACTCATAGCAGACCTCAAACAAAAGAATCTACCTGATGTGCTTTTCCTGTATGAGATACTTCCATCCCAATCTGCATCTATGTAGCCATACAATCTATACTCATGGCTACCATCATAGTATAGACCAAAGTCTATAGTCCCTTTCAGATATCTCATCACATGTTTTGTAGCTACTAGGTGAACCCGTCTTGGTTGAACAAGATATTGACTTAAGGTGTTCACAGCAAAACAAATGTTTGGTCTGGTATTTGTTAAGTACATCAATGTCCCAATGATCTGTCTATAGTGAGTCACATCCACTAACTCTAATGAGTCATCAGCTAACAGCTTCAGGATGGATTCCATGGGTGTGGCCATGACTTTGCATTCCAACATATTGAATCTATTCAATATCTCTATACTTTCCTTGGTTGAGAAATATTCCTTCTAAACTTTTCCATACTCCCAGACGTAGGAAATAATGCATTAACCCAAGGTCTTTCATCTCAAATTCTTCTGCTAGTTTCTTCTTGCTTTCCATGATCTGTTTCTCATTCCCTGTCAAGAATAAGTCATCCACATATAGTAATAGAATGACAGGTTCATCTTCTACAACCTTGTAGGAAAGGTTAGGATTGACTTTACTCTTGGCAAAGCCCATGCTCATCAGGAAACTATCTATTCTTCCATACCAAGCTCTAGGAGCTTGCTTCAGGCCATAGATGGCCTTCTTCAACTTGCATACTTGATTCCATCTGTCTTCAACTTCAAATCCTCGTGACTATTTGATGTAAAACTCTTCCTCAATCATACCATTAAGGAAGGCCTGTCTTTACTTCATCATGTAGGAAACTACCATGATAGTTTTGAAGGAAGTGTACCTTGCTTCCTAGAGTAAGTGTCTATGTAGAATTAATTCCCTCTTTCTGATAGAAACCTCTAGCCACAAGTCCTACCTTACTTCTATCAGCAACATATCTTATCTTGCAAATCCATTTGGAAGATACCACATTCTTGCTTTTTGGTTTGAGTACTATATCCCAAACATCATTCTAGTATCATAACGTCTTCTATGAGTTTGTCTTCTCAGGTCATCAACATATCCTAGTCTTCTGCATTCAACCTTGAAGGTTGGAACCCACTTTACTCTTGGTAAAGTCTCGATCCATCATGAAGCTATCATGTCATACCATGTCGAACTCATATATAATTTTCTGTAGTCACTCCCCCTGAAGTGGAGTATCGTCTTCCCTCTTCATTCTGTACAGGTGGTTCTATGCTTGATATATACTGGTAAATAGAGTATGTCATGACATAGTCTATTCTTTCTGAGGAAAATCACGAACCTTGCTTTGTACACTTGTTCTTGTATATCCATATGGAAGATACTACATACTTCCCTTTATGTCTCGAAATCATATCGTATACATCATTCCCCATTATCAACTGTTATTTTCTTATTTTTTTTTTATCATAGCTGCTTTCATAGCATTCTTTTCTTCATCTTGAGTTATCTCTTGTACCCATGGTGGTCTTCATCCTTCAAGATGGATCTACTACTTTCTGAAACTCTTTCTTCCGTCATGGTGTCTCTGACCCTGGGAGCTTCATATTCATGTTTATTGGAGTGAATCTTGAATTGTCATCACTTGATCTTCAGAACAAGTCTCATCCTTCTTTTCTTGTAGGAGGTTGTACAGGACCTTTCCTATAATTCAAATGCATTAGTTGCATGGTTAGAACTATTTCATAAAACATATGCATAATGATAAATTCTTATGCATCATGCAACTGTTTAGTCAATACAACATTCATCCATATCTCACATAAACTTTCTAGATGCCTTCCATCTCTACCATGAAATTATTGAGATTGTGCACTAATCCAATATGTCAGCAAAGAGGTTTGATAAGTAGCAATGGAGAGTTGTATAGCACCATGAGCTACTTACCCATCACATGCATATTAGTAGTATACAGTCATTAATGCAAACAATCTATCATGCATAACATATCAACTGAATATAATCAAATGTATAACAAAACAATATCATGAAATGACAATTGAATACTTATCTTTTATTTTTTTTTGTGGGTAGAATCCATCTTGATCATTCTGCTTTATCATCTTCTTCATTCATGAAATCATCATTTCTTATCCAAATGACAAGAATTGAGTTCTTCATATTCCTCATCGCTTGAGGGATCTTCTTTGAATGGTGAGAGCTTGATCTTCAATTGCTGCCATCTTCTTCTTCTCTTCTTATGGGTCGAGCTGAAAGAAATTACTTCCTTCTGGCATACATTCTTTGTATGAATCCCATGATCCTGCGAGGCCATTCAAGGTGGCTATCGCCACTTCTGCATTCTCCACTTCTTCTTCTACTACTTCAAGTTGTTCTACATTCTAGATCTTCACATTCTTCAACTATTTTCTCAAAGCCATCTTCTGATTTAAGTTCTCATCTTCAAATAGCTTGATCAAGGAATCAAACATCTTCGGTGTCTTTAGGGAAGACACTTGTGGTACAATTTGATCCATGATTGAATCAACAATGATCTTCTTGGCCTTGATCAAGTTCTTCTTGTGTAAGGCTTGGAGCCTCATCTCCGTATGGAACTGGAACCTCTCTACTTATGTAGGTGTCCAATTCATTTTCTTTAGAGAGATCAAATACTTCCATGCTTGGAATTTTTCAACTTTACCGAGCTTATCATCAAGCTGATGTGATAGATCACTTTGAAATGAGAACCTCAAATGTAAATAGCAAAAGATTAGATCTTACCGATTTGAGGTGTCCGTCCTGCTTCCGGAGCTAGCTGATTTAGGGTTTGTCAAAGAAACCCTAATTTTCAAAACTTGGAATATTTAAGATATGATTGGATAGAAATATATATCTCTTCAAATGGAGCTGTCTAATGTACTCCTTTTTTGAAAACGGTGGAGGGAAGCTCCCGGAACAGGAAGCCCTAGTTTTCCAATTTCTTCTGCAGAAATGCCTGTCACTGTTTCTGTGATATCTCCGAAATTAATGATCCTATGTGTCTGAAATTTCAGAATGAGGTAACCTCACATGTTCCTGATCCAAAAACATAGGTTTCATCAGAATTGGTTTCACCAATTGGGATTTATGATCATTTTCCCACGGCGACCTGTTACAGGACTGTTCATAACAACGAAGTTGTACGGACTGCCACGTGTCACTGTTTCATCTTCTGGTTCTGAAATTTGGACCACAGAAATTAAATTATGTGATATTTATGGAAATGTTTTAGGAATTAAATTTGGACCTATGTATCCCAATATATAGCAATGTTCCCCAGGTGTCCTGTTTAGAGATGAATTCTGGAACAGGCTAGAACCCTAACTTGGAGGGATCATATCTCCCAAAATACAGCGCATATGAGGATGAATTTTGGATACAGTGTACATCAGTATTTTATATTTGGCCTCTACAATTTTCCACTCCTAAACCTTAGGCACTCTCAAGATATATAGAATGTACAAAAACTTAGCAATTTTAGTATTTAGGGTTTTTCTAGCTCGGGGTCAAACTAGGGTTTGACTTTCCCAGAGTTTCACCCAACCAAAAAACTTGATCCAAGTCTCTAGACTTCGATTTTGATGAGGAGAGAAATCCTATGTTGGGCTCAATTAAAAATTCTTCTTTTGCAAGAAGCCCTAATTTCCCGCACCGAAAACTGAAATTGCTTGGAATCGAATTCCGCTTTGACAGAAAGATGCGCCCTTCAATGGAGAGTCAGCCTAGCCTTGTTTTGCTGATCAATTTTAGAGAGATAACCAAAAATTAAGAAGCCATAGATTTTGTAGCTGCACAATGTCTTCTTTTCAGGGTGGCTCTAATACCATGTTAAATTTTCATATGCTTAGCTAAGACATTAGAATTTCATTTCATTTTCATGACAAAAGCATATAAACAGGATCACTGAAAGATAGACAAGCACAACCATAAGAAAAGGAACACAAAGATTTATCCTAGGAAAACCCTAAAGGGAAAAACCCAGCAAAAGCTTCCTCAATATATATGCCCGAAAAAGATAAAAGATAAAACCAGCAAGGAGATCAAAGCTTGATCCTCCTCCTTCTCCAGATACTTCTCTTCTCCACTAACGCGCTACACAAGTGAGAGTGTGTGTGTCTCAAATGAGGATCACTACACCTCTATTTATATTCATCTGTTCACTTAAGTTAACTCATTTGACATGTAGGCTCGAGTTAAATCATGTAGGCTCAAGTAACCACACTGGGGTGCTGATGACCCACCTTTACAATTAGAGGGGACTACCTCATGACTCTTATTAGTTCTTCCGATTAGGTGCATCGGGGTACAATGTAATACAAGTGGTTCTCCCGGTAGGACCATCGGGGACCACAAAAATATACATATACAATATTCTTTGAAGTTACAATATTTCAACACTATTCCCTAAAGATTCCTTGTTCCTCATTTTGGACTCCAAATGTGTTTCCACCTTTCACACACCTGGGTCATATGGCAGAAATATTCAATCCACTCGGTGTGTCCTTGGAGGCAAGTCTCGAGTCAAAGCTGTCACCTTGTTCTTGACTCCTCCATTTAGGCTCAACTCCTAATGAAGCCAAGGCAGGTAGACCCTATTAAGTTACTAGGGAAAAATTATTTAGTATGATGATGGTATTAAAGAGTATTTTTTTTAGGAGTTTTGACTTAATAATTGTAAACAACAAATAACCAGATAAGAGGGTCAAAAGTAAGCATGAAATGACACACAATTGTATAAATATTGAAAGAAATGAACAATTGACCAGTGCCGAAAATGGAGTCGAAAAATATTTTAAGAGTGCTTGCAAGTGCTGAAATAAATGTTGTACAATTGTATCTTGGTTAATTTTAAATTAATGTGAAGATCAGTAATTTAACTTAGGTGAGGGGACTCCAGATATACCTAGGGGGTACTTGAAGTATGTCCAAAACTAAACCATCATGGATACCCACAAGGAATATGTGGGTTGAATGGAGTCTCTGAGGCTGTTGTTCATAATGCACCCGAAGGTGTAATAGATATTGACGCCCCGAGGTCACTTTTCAGGAGTTCCCGCTTCCTTTGGGTATTTTTCCACCATAATGGTTAGATCGAGGCATTGGATTTTTTCCTGATGGTTTTTCAATTTGGGAGAGTGAATCCTAATTATTCTAGTCACTCAAGTGCTTTTGATGCAGCTTGAATGATCGGACGAACTGCAGCCAAGTACAAAGCATACACAATGGAGCCTTCGTTATTTTTAGTTAATTTTAAGATAAGTGTTCTTGTTAAAAGAAAACCCTCCAGGAACCTCTTTCAATCCAAGTGGATATCAATCAAGGAATCAAGGAGGGTTTAATTTTATTATAGCTAACAAAACAATTGATGAAAAGGAATCAAAGATACACCATGCCAGTTTTCTAATTAGTCCTACCATGCATCTCTTTCCCCTTGCGGGTCAATCAGGAAGTCGTAGGGTCAGTAGTATGATTACTTTTGAAATTAAAATATGGAATAATGAAAATTGTTATCAAATTATACAATCCTGCATAACAAGACTATGCTAGAGCAAAAAATAGGAAAAAAGCAAAGAAGGAGAAAGGGCTCGAAAGAGCCTGCTCAAAATGATTATTTTTATTATTATTGGTTACAATATCAGCAAACTGATGTATGCACTTTGGTCCTTGTTATCTGGGATCCAAAGGTTTACAACAATATTGTAACAACCTAAACTAAAATCACAGCGGTGGGGGAAGCCTCCGGGAAGCTCTGGTTCGCCCAAGAGTTGAAAAATGGGCAGAGTCTCCTTCTCTTTTTTGTTAGACCTGCTAAAAGAAAGCAATAAATTAAAATCAAATGTGCCAAAAAACCCTTAAAAAGTGTTTTGGGTTACCAAGCTAGTTACCAAAAAAAAAACTAAGTAAAAAATTGTTAAAGGGGCTAATCTAGTTTTACAAAAAGGAACCAAGGAAAGAAAGCTTTCCTTGGGATCTTGGCTTGCTGTTTGGATAGCCAATGAGATATGCAATTTTTTTGCAGAATTTAAATCTTTAAAGAATGAAAAAGGAAACTACCTTATGAGCAAGATTTAGATCTATGATTTAGCTACTTGCAAAAAAGGAAATTCCTACACCTAGATCTATCTTTATGAAATTATAGATCTAAGCAGCAAGACTCTAATGAACTAGATCTAACAATATATATTCAATTCTTGGAACTAGATATGATCATAAGAGGAAGAAACAGGTAACCAAAATATTGATATTTTAAAGAAAGGAGAAAAATAGGAGAGAAGGTCGGCTCGTTGCTTGAATGGAATAAGCTGAAAGGAGGCCCTTTTGTGGAGCGTTGAGGGACAGAGTCTTGAGATTATCGAATAAGGAATGGCATAAATGTTGATCCACACCTTCGTCCAATTGGGAACTTACAACTAAATAACACAAGCCTGCACCACACCTCATGAGATCTGGATATAGATGTATAAAGCAACAAGAATGAAAGATCATGCAAAAATAATCTTATTTAAGCATATAACTGAAATTCTTGAGCATACATAATATGGATAAACAAGAACAAGTAATCTAACTTGCCTAATTTACACCCTTACTTGATTCAACCAAATCCTTGAAGCGAGAAAACAAAAGCAGCATAGAAATTGGAAAGAAATTGCAGTTACCACATTAGCAGCATGACGTTGGGAATCCACACAAACACATGCACTACATGGTATAGCCTCCAACGCTTCTTGATTCACAATAAAAAATATAGCAGTATTACAATGGCAACAACTCCTCAATCCAACTCTAACTAGCTTGGAAGAGGCAGACTGAGCTTTATTTATACAAAAAACAGGAGATCCAGCCCAGGGGGGGCGCAAATCCCAAGGAGATAGACCACTATAGTTGAAGGAGAGTCCATCAATGCCTGATCTATGTCTAACTGAGCCAGATCTGAGTCTCACTAAGTGCAATTGTCAATCAGAGAGCTGATCTGACTGACACCTCAACCCGTTGACTGAAGCATCCACCAAAACTCATCCAAATGAGCCCAAACGTGTGGAGGAGAGAGGGAGGGAGAAATTCCCCATAAAGGATGCTGAAGTTCAACTCTGGATCTGTCTAGATCACCTCCTTCAGTCAAGGATTTGCCAGATCTAGTCAATATGGTTCAGATCTGACTGATTTCAATCAAATCGGTTGAGAATCCACTGATCTAGTATTTTGGATGTTCTCCTTTATTCATCAATTTATTAATTAAAATAATAAATAATTTATTTTTTGGGGCTTTCTGACCTGAGTGATGGAAAATCACTCAAAACTAGGAAAAAATGGGTCCATGGGTTTACTGGGTGGTCTTAGCTTGAAAATGAGCACCTACATGACTGAAACTGATTATTTGGCCCACTTTTATTACAAAACCAATTTTTTCAATTAAACTATTTAAAAATAGACTATGTTTTGGAAAAATTAAATTTTAATAAAAAACACTGAAAAAATTTAAAAATTAAAAAAGGTTAAAAAACCTAGGGGGACTTAGACATGTTCATATGACTCGACCATGATGCCTAACATGTTTATACATTGGAACATAGACTCTAATAACCTCAATAGACCTAAATTCCAAGACGACCACCCTAACTTTGGAGGTATGGATTGAAAAAATTAGAAATTATCAGTCGTTTATTCAACAACCAATAATAACCAAGGGAAAAAACACCCTGGGATGATCGGATTGACAAATAAATTCTAAGAGACTGAGTCTTTTACAGACACTATCATGGTAGAAAATTTATTACAATTCCCCCATGGGGTATGAACATGTGATATAGTACAACAAAGCTTCCCAGAAGAAAGACTGAAGTTCTTCTGAAGTCCGAACAAGTTATCCTTGTCTGGTTCACCAGGCTCACTTGATAAAAAACCACTAAGTACAACTTAGGTGGTAACAGGATGTAGAAACATCCTTCACGATGTAAGGTAACAACAATTTGAGGAACCACTCAAGGAGAAATTATGGTGGTATGAATGCTTTAATCAACCTCTTCCGTTTACGCCACTCTTGGATATGATCCGAGATATGTGTGGCTTTGTCTTGTCAAAATCTCGATAAGAGTTCTGTACCAACGTTGTAATGCACGGGTAGCTGAAAGTGATTGAGGAAATTCATGGCAAGTTCATCGAACAAAATGAATGCCCCCCTTGGTAACTCTATATACCATTTTTTTGCAGGCCCGGTGAGGGTGAGTTGAAATAGCCTTAAACGGATTGAGTCGTCATGTAAGGAATTGGAAGAGCACCAAAGGTGAAAAGTAGTGACATGTTCACTAGGACCTTCTCCTACTTTTCCCTCGAACTTGGGAATGTCCGAGGGAAGCTTGTTAGGGATAGCTGGCCAAGCTGGGTCATGAGATACTGGATCGTTCATAAGTCTCAATAAGTTAGGTAAGTTCAACATTGCGAGGAAAGGAAGCCTAGGTTGAGCCAGTCTATGCCACACTCCCTGATAGTTCTAGTTCATATAAGGATGATTACTATAAATACCATGGCCTTGGCCATATTATCCTCCTCCCATTTGACCCATGTAGGGTTGCATGGAAGCATTATGATGTGGTGTTCCTTGACTATGCAGTGCTACAAAGCCATAATTAGAGGAGTAAGCAGGTTGTTGATACCCGTACCCATAGGGTTGGTAGTTATTTCCATACTATAGTCCACAAGACTGTCCATGAGAAGCTCCATAAGGTGTCCCATGGGATGTCCCATGAGAGGCTCCATAATTAGGGATATGGGGAACTCCTTGCGATAGACCATGAGATGATCCAGGAATATGACCTCCCGAGACAACAAGAGGTACTTGAATCTGAGATACTACCGTGCAAGCAGTCACAGTACAAACATGTATAGTAGCGATATTTCGACCCAAAGAACCACGTGAATGAGGGGGAGGAAGGGTTGTCAAAAATGCATTCAAAGGAGTAGGGTTTGAGGATGAAGGGACATGTGAAGGGATGTAAGTGGTGTTCCCTATGGTCACTTGTCTCGGTTTTGGTATCTGCATATGACTACTAACACTAGGTCTAGTACGGACATGTGAGGTAGCTTCCACCATCGAGATGGAAGGTGCAATGTGACTAGTGCTCCCAAATCTCTCCGCATGGAAAGGAATAGGAGTGCCCCCATGCATACTGCTAGGTTCAATTTCTGACTCAGCATGATGTGTCGGATTGTGTGCAGGGATATCAGGCATGCCATAATGAATATAAATAGTGCTTGTGGGTTCATGATAATTCTTGTCACTTGGTAACCAATATCGACAACCTGTGAATGAGGGATCATAACCAGAATGTGAAGGTATTTCTGGTGAAGGATCATATATAGGAGTAGAATCTACATCCCCAACCTCGTGAGGTGGAGAAGACATCTTAGGAATCTCATCCTTGTGATCTCCCATTGTGTGTGAATCAATGTGAGAAGTAGTCTACCCGGACTGTCTATTTCTCTCTCCCAAAGGAGAAGG
The DNA here is from genome assembly GCA_001517045.1 of Pseudotsuga menziesii. Lineage (NCBI taxonomy): Eukaryota > Viridiplantae > Streptophyta > Pinopsida > Pinales > Pinaceae > Pseudotsuga > Pseudotsuga menziesii. The sequence goes on along the minus strand of LPNX010065197.1, from coordinate 372,348 downwards.
AGAAGTGGAAGGAGGAAGTCCTACTAAACGATGAGAATGGTGAAGTGTTGCACCCGAATCCACAATGACTAAAAAAATGAAAAAGACTCTATCTAATTATGCAAACCCTAAGCAAACTAGTGTGCACAGAGCATTCACCTCTACAATGTAAAGCCAAATCAAAAGCAAACAAGGGTAGGATATGTGAGATCCCGAACGAAGCAGGTATGTCTCACCTGAGAGAGGCTTCAGACTCCCATATATAAAAAGCTGAGGTTCATAACCAATTATAGTGACCCTTAGCTTCAACGCATATAGCGACTGTACTGTCTGACCCCTACCTAGCTAGGACACCTGCATAATAACCTCTATGAAGTACCCTCTCGATAACCTAGGTAAGGCATGTTAGATTTTTAACATTAAGCTAGGATTATATTAGGATCTTTAACTAAGGGAATAACAAGCATAGTAATCAAACATAAGAGACAATGAACACAGTGTTTTTCCTTAGGGAAATAATAAATGGAGAAAACCCCGCAACTTCCTCAGAGATAGAATTAGCACCAAAAGTAAAACCCCAAAATAGTAAGATGATCTCTCAACAACAGTAGCCTCTTTCTTCCTAGCCCCAGTGTCTTTTTCTTCCTCAACTATGTGATACAACTGAGTGTGAGTGAATGTGTGATAAATAGAGAGTCTCACTCTCTATTTATATTAATTCCCAACTTGACAATAACCTACTAGGGCCGAATTCTCTAGGAGATTCTAATAACCCTAGCACCCCAGAACTGCGGGGACTTTAACCCTTGACCAATAGGATGGTTACACACAATGACTTGACATGACTTGTTTACATTATAGAACCTCCCGATAGGAACATCGAGGCATGACATGACTCAATTACATTACAGACACATCCTAAAATAAACATCGGGTACAATACATAAGAAATACAAGTGAATACATTCCAAAGTTACAATTACATCAACACTCCCTCTTAACTAGGAAGGTATTCTCTTGACACAATTTATCAGCACAAGTCTTCTTCTCTATATCATCTGGATCATCATCGAGTTCTTGTCATCTTCAATTCATCTTCATCTTCAAGTCATCTTCATCATCATATCTGGATCATCACTCGATCTGGATCATCACTGGATTTGGATCATCACTACTGGATCATCATCACTAGATCATCATGGGTGCTATCTCATGATTCTTCTCATCATAGGAAGTTCTAAAAAGCCAGCCCTTTTTCATGCTGGTTGTAGGCCTAGCCTCCGTGTAGGTCTTCTTCAGTGCTTATATCTGACCCTAAGTTAGAATGGCCCACCCATCAATTACATCTGACCATGAGAGGAACACATCCAACATCATGCCAGAAAGGCACGCCAAACACTCACATCTAACCATGATAGGAACCAATCTAGTCATGTCAGAAAGGCCCAGCACTTACATTCACCATCATGATAAGACACACCTACTATCATCTATGAAAAGGAATAGCACTCACATTCACCAGCATGATAGGACACACCCACTATCATCTGTGAAAAGGATCAGCACTTACAACCACCAGCATGATAGGACACAACTACTATCATATGTGGAAAGGAACAACACTCACATCCACCAGCATGGTAGGACACACCTACTACCATCTGTGGAAAGGCACAGCACTTACAATCACCAGCATGGTAGGACACACCTACTACCATCTGTAAAAAGCCGTAGCACTCACATCCACCAGCATGATAGGACACACCTACTATCATCTATGGAAAGGCCAGCACTCACATCCACCAGGATGATAGGACACACCTACTATCATCTATGGAAAGTCTCTACACTTACATCTGATCATGTGGGAACCAATCCCATAGTCACATTAGAATGGATTTCAATCCCAGACTGAGGATTCCTAGTAACTGACCAGGTGCCTCCATTCAAAGAATGGGAACATCGCTTATATCTGATGAAGTGGGAACACATCCCTCAATCACATTAGAATGGTCATGCACTCATATCTAACCATGTGAGAACACATCTCACAGTCATATCATAATGGCCCTCAATCCTCGACCGATTATTCCTGGTAACTGACCAGGAACCTCCATTCCAAGAATGGAAATAGCCCTTATATCTGATCATGTAGGAACCAATCCTACAATCATATCAGAATGGCTCAGCACTCACATCTGACATGGAAAGAACCAATCCTTTCACCATGACAAAATGGCTCAGCCCTTACATCTAACCATGGAAGGAACCAATCCTCTCACCATGTCAGAATGGCTCATGGACTCATCACTTCCCCTTGGAAGGAACCTCGATCTGGAGAACACCAAGCTTCTCCCTGAAGTACTCAAACTTCACTCTAGCTAATGGTTTCATCAACACATCAGCTATATGTTCATCCACCGCAACATCCTGGAGCTTCACTGCTCCCCTCTGCACCATATCCCTGATATAGTGATACTTGATCTCGATATGCTTTGACTTGTCATGGAACACCAGGTTCTACGACAACTTCACACAAATCTGGTTGTCGCAATATATACAAGTAGAATCCAATTGGATAGCAAATAAATCAAACAGTAGATTCCTTCATTAGAGGAAATTTGGGGTCTAAAATGGGCCTTATAAGAAAATGTTACAACAATAAATTTTGTGAGTTAGAATTCAGGAACCAATAGAATTTCAATAAAATGAGTCAACCATAATGGTTGAATTGACATATTTGTCATAAAACAAAACTACTTTTTTTGTCCGTATTTTCGACATATCTCCCTGTGTTTTTACTCAAATTCTGAGTGGGAGAGCTCGTTGGATGTGGAACTTAATTCTGCATCCAACGAGTACCCACATTGCATACTTTTAATGGACCCTGCTACCCAAAAAATAAGAAATATCTGAAAAAACATGAAGATGACATCATCATCATGTTTTTTCAGGTATTTCTTATTTTGGGGTAGTGAGGTCCATCAAAAGTATGAATTGTGGGTACTCATTGGATGCGGAATTAAATTCCACATCCAATGATATCTCTCACTCAGAATTTGAGTAAAACCACAAGGAGATATGTCAAAAATATGAAACAAAAAAAGTAGTTTTTTCATTCTTCCTCCAAAATTAATAACTATTATTTTATTATTTTCCTTAGGAGGCCCATTTTAGACCCCAAATTTCCTCTAATGAGCCATACTGCCTCACAACTAGTTGAACAAGCTACGACATACTCTGCTTCAGTTGTACTCAGTGCCACACAAGATTGCTTCTTACTAAACCAAGAGATCACACCTGATCCCATACTGAAGCAACACCCTAAAGTGCTCTTCCTATCAATGGCACTGCTTTCCCAATCTGAATCAACACAACCCTCTAGGTTAATCTTCTAATTCGCCTCATACTTGAGCCCATAATCAACTGTACCCCTCAGGTACCTCAGAATATGCTTTGCAACAATCAAGTGAACATGTCTTGGATCTATCAGGAACTAGATCAAGGCTTTCACAGCAAACAAAATATCTGGTATCATGTTCGTTAAGTACATCAAGGACCCAATCTTCTGATGATACATCATAGAATCAACCGATTTTGATGAAGCATCACTCAATAGCTTTAGCTTCGATGCCATAGGTGTGGTCATGACCTTGCAGTCCATCATCCCAAACCTCTTTAGGATCTCTACTGCATAATTCCCTTGTCTGAGGGAGATTCCATCTACATTCTGCCACACCTCCATGCCTAGAAAATAATGCATCATACCCAATTTATTCATTTCAAACTCAGTAGCAAGCTTCCTCTTTGTATCAGCAATCAACCCATTCATACCTGTTACAAGCAGATCATCTACATACAGTAGGAGCATCACTAGGTTGCCATCTTCAACCATGCAGTAAAGGTTGGAATCTGCTTTACTCTTGGTACATTCCAAACTAGATAGAAAGCTATCAATTCTTCCATACCATGTCCTGGGTGCCTGTTTCAAACCGTACAGGGCTTTCTTCAACCTACACACATGAGACTCCCTGTCATGTGTCTCAAAACCAAGTGGCTGCTCCACATACACTTCTTCTTCTACTACACCATTCAAGAAAGAAATATTGACATCCATTTGGTGTATCTTACATTTCATCACTGCAACCAAAGCAAGTACTAATCTGATGGAAGTGTATCTAGATACAGGTGCAAAATTTTATTCATAATCTATTCCTTCTTTCTGGGAGAAGCCACGAGTAACAAATATTGCTTTATATTTTTCTATGATACCATTTGCAGCATGCTTGATCTTGTAGATCCATTTGCAAGTTACAACCAACTTCCCTTCTTATCTTGAGACAACATCCTAAACATCATTCTTCATGATCAATTGATGCTCTTTGATCATAGCATCCTTCCATTCTTTCTGTTCTGCCACTTCTTCATAATTGGAAGGTTCTTTATCGATGAAATCACATAAAATGCTACATATCCGGAGCAGGATCTGGTCCTCTTTCATTCTCTGTGATTCTCTTCTAGAGCCCCATATCTTTCCACACCTTGGATAGCTTCTCGTACCCCATCAGGTTTCCTCTTATGAGGATTCTTCTCTTGAGGTGGATCTACAGGTTCTTAAGGTTCTTCAAATTCTTGATATTCTTCTTGAGTTTCTTTGTGCATGGTTGTGTCATGAATTCTAGGTGCTTCGAATTCTTCAGTTTCTTCAGCAGGTCTCTTTCTGGATTTGTTGTAAGCTGAGTCTTTGTCAAATGTCACATCCCTACTGATGTCGATATTCTTGAATCCTGGGAAGTATATTCTGTAAGCCTTCGAGCTTTCAGAGTATCCCATAATAATACCCTTCTTTCCTAAAGGATCTAATTTTGTCCTCTTCTCTTTTGGAATGTGTATGTACACTGGACAATCAAATATTCTGAGATGGCTGACTTCTGGTTTCTTTCTAGAAAAGACTTCTTCAGGTGCCTTTTTCTTGAGTACTCTATCTGGAGTATGGTTCTGTACATACACCGTTGTTCTAGCAGCTTCTTCCTGTATATGCATAGGAATATCTTGATCATGAAGCATTGCTCTTGTAGCTTCCATGATACTTCTATTCTTCCTTTCTGCAATCCCATTCTGTTGTGGATTATATGGAGTGGATAAGTCCCTCTTAATCCCTGAGTCTTTGCATAACTCTTTGAATTCATTTGATGTGAATTCTCTGCCATTATCTGATCAAAAGTTCTTGATCTTCTTTTCAATGTGGTTCTCGATCAAGGCTTTGAATTCCTTGAACTTGATGAATACTTCATCTTTGTTCTTCATGAAGTAAATCCCTGTCTTCCTATAAAAGTAATCAATGAAATAAACATAGTATACATACCCACTTAGTGAACTTGATGACATTGGACCACATCCATCAGAGTGGATGATTTCCAAGATTCCTTTTGACTTGCTCTTGCTACTTGGAAATGTCTTCTTTATGTTCTTTCCTTTTGCACATCCTTTGCAGACTCCATCATGTTTTGCTTGAATTTCTGGAAGACCTTCAACAAATTTTCTTGCAAGTGGCAGTGCTCTATAATGCACATGTGCAAGCCTTCTATGCCAAAGTTCATTTGGCTCTACTGTGTCATGGACCAAGGCTTGTTCTAGATGGCCCTTCAATTTGTATAAACCTCTTTCGTGTTCCCCAATCACAACTGCATCATTAATAGTCTTTCCCTTTGGCCACACGATAACTTGGCCATCTATAAATGCAACCCTCATTCCTTTTGCATCTAATACAGATATGGAGAGGAGTTTCTTCTTTAGTCCAGGTACAAACAATACTTCCTTCATTGTCATAGACTTTCCAGAGTCTAGCTTACAGGAGGATTCCCCACTATTTTTTATTGGATACTGGTAGTCATCTTCAAGTTTCACCTTGTGTGGTGATTCATGTTCTGATAGTTTCACAAAGGATTCCTTGAATCCTATAATATGTTTGGAAGCCCCACTGTCTATAAGCCAATCATTGCTTCCATGAGTAATGTTTCCCATGAGAGCAGAAATCAAAACATATTCTTCATCACTTGAAGAGTCCTCACTTTCATATTTGGTTCTCTTTGTGGAAGGTTCGTCATCCTCTGTAGCATGAGCATGATGTCTTCTCTTGTTTCCCTTCTTGTGCGAGAAATTTTTGTCTCTAGGACATTCTCTAGCATAGTGTCCTTTCTTGTCACATGTATAACATCTGATTCTAGACAAATATTTTCTAGTGTTATCTTTGTGGAAGGGATTACCTCTGGGGTGATGGGAACTTCTTCTGGTTTTCTTGGAGTGTACTATGAGAGCTTTATCTTCACTTCCCATCTTTTCTTCTCGAGCCTCTATTCAAGCTTCTCCTTGAGAGAATTCTTCCCATAGTCTGTTGAACTTGACTAACTTCTTTCTCGCATAGATTCCTTGAATAAAGGAGTCCCATGATCTAGGGAGACCATTCAAGCTGGTCATTACAATATTTTCATTCTCCACTTCTTCATCTACTGCTTCCACCTGTTCCTTGATCTGAGAGACACTTGTAAAGTAATACTGGATGGTTTCTGCATTCTGGATCTTTACATTCTTCAGTTGGTTTCTCAGAGTCATCTTCCGGTTTATGTTCTTCCCTTCAAACAGTTTGGTTAGGGCATCAAACAAAGATTTAGGTGTCACACCTGTGGTATGAGGTGATCCTTGATTGAATCAACAATAATCCTCTTTTCCATAACCAACTTCTTCTTATGTAAGGCCTTAGCCTCATCTCCCTCTAGAACTGGAACCTCCTCATTGATATAGGAGTCCAACTCATTTTTTTCCAGGACCAAGGAGATCCTATACTTCCAGGCTTGGAAGTTATCAACTCCCTCAATATTTTCATCAATCTTGGTATGATGAGACATCTTAACTAAGAACCTTTAATGGAAATACAAAATCTTTAGATCTTACCAGGTCAAGATGTTGGATATGGATTTGGAGCTGAATTTCTGTAGTGCTCGTTCAGGAGCAGATTAGGGTTTGGATTTTCTGGAGTTCTATCCAACCAAATGCTTTGATATTGATCTCTAAAATTTTATTTTGAGGAGGAGATCAATCCAGGCCTGGTCTCATTGAAAAATTCCACTTCTATGGAAAGCCCTAATTTCTTGCAGCAGTGTCGGGTCCAAAACTGAAAAAAGCTCAAAATTGGATTTTGTTTCGACAAAAAGATGCTCCCTAGGGAGGAGAGTTAATCCAACATTATTTTGCTGAAAATATGTGGAGAAATATCCACAAAGTAGGAATCCCTAGTTCCCACAGCTGCATAGTGTCTTGTTCTCAGGTTAGCTCTGATACCATGTTAGATTTTGAACATTAAGCTAGCATTATATTACGATCTTTAACTGAGAGAATAACAAGCACAACAATAAAACACAAGAGACAATGAACATAGTGTTTTTCCTCAGGGAAACCATAAATGGAGAAAACCCCACAACTTCCTCAGAGATAGAATCAACACCAAAAGTAAAACCCCAAAACAGTAAGATGATCTCCCGATAGTAGTAGCCTCTTTCTTCCTAGCCCTAGTGTCCTCTTCTTCTTCAGCTATGTGATGCAACTGAGTGTGAGTGAGTGTGTGATAAATATAGAGGCTCACTCTCTATTTATACTAATTTTCAACTTGACAATAACCTACTAGGGCTGAATTCTCTAGGAGAGTCTAATAACCCTAGTGCCCCGGAACTACGGGGACTATAACCCTTGACCAATACGAGGGTTACCCACAATGACTTGACATCACTTGTTTACATTATAGAACCTCCCGATAGGAACATCGGGGCATGACATGACTCAAGTACATTATAGACACATCCCAGAATAAACATCGGGGTACAATACATAAGAAATACAAGTGAATACATTCTGAAGTTACAATTACATCAACAAGGCAACTAAGGTCACCTCAATATAATCAATGCTCAGGCGGATAGTCACAGATGAGATTGACCGTATGGGAAGGGTATAAAATCCTAAAACTATCAAAAGAGCCCCTAGATACGAATACAATCCTGGAAATATCTCCAATGCTACTCAGTTATGACCAGGGGTCATCCCAATCAATAACCGCTCACACTGCCTCGTGCTTAACTCCCTTGTAAGAGGAGGATCCTGAGAAACACTAATTATATAAAGGAATTTCACTCTCTCACCTGGAGAGACACATAAATGTTTCATTTAGTGGTCTTGGAGAATTTACTCACAATGAACTATTCCAAGACCCTAAAACCTAATCTTGTTGGTGCACCCTATAAAAGAAAAGAGTGTAATTCATTTTATTATGTGTTGATTTTAATTGTCGAAGTATGACTCTACAACCCCCAAACTCTGCAAGCACTATCAGATAGCGCCCAAGAAAAGCACTATGGTAAAAGAGACCTAATGCACTAATCTCAAAACCAAAAATAGAAAATGAAATGACAAGAACATTTTCAAAATATTCAAACTAAAAAGCATCTCTGGTCAGAAGCAGGGGTGTATACAGACTCCAGAAGCATCCAAGAAGACTCAGCAATTATCCAAACTCACCCAGCAACACTTAATCTTCCCCAAAAATGAAAAACTCAGGCATATGCGACTGTGTGCAAAAACCCCGTGTATATACATGGATATCCTAGTAAAAACCACGTGTAAACGCAACTGTGAAGACAAAACTTGCGTACAGGAATAAATAGAGATAAAAAAAAGAAGGTAAACAGACAAGCTGAGACAAAATTTACTCCTATCAGACACTAATAGGAAAGCATGCCCCCAGACCTGACTCAGAAATAGAGAAATCAGAGAAATTCAAGAACATTGAATGCCGATAAAACCCCCAAAGGAAATGACTAGGAACTCCCCAGTATGGTCTCCAATTCTGTTACAGAGAAAACTTCCTATGGCTTGGGGTACCACAACAGACAGAGTAACCATAGAAATCAATCCTTTCCCATATGAAAGAGAAACAAAACATAACACACTAAAGGATCTCGAAACATACCTTATTCCGGATGGTTAATGTAGATCCCCATTGAGCTTTTCCACTCTCGCTTGTATTAGCAATTTGCTCTCTCAACATTCAGCAAACAAGACAAGCATGCTATATAATGGTGTTAGACATACTCTAGCATATATAATCAATAACATATAAGCATTTAAAATCACCCATGGATTCAATACTCATTTAAATACACATTATTGGACACGAAAATATATTTCTATTAATATAAATAAGAGAATTACAATAGTGACAACCTCTGTCGGCATGTCTGCGAACCGAAGAAACTGAGTCCTCCACCTGGGCTTCCACCACTTCAATCCTCCATCTCTCAATATCAAGCTCACAAGAAAAGGAAAGCTTGGGAAGAACACAAAGTGCTCCAAGGGACAAAGGGATGCAGACTCAAGTATAAGCTCCGGCAATAAAGGACTATAGTTTTCTTGCTCTTCAATTCCTCTCCCTTTCAATGCATCCAAAGGGTTCCTTATATAGTGCTTCAATGGAGTAATGGAAGGTCAAATATGAGCGATATCAAGGCATATGGAAGGCCAAGAGACAATTGACTCGGATCCACATCAAGGAAAACTCCAAAACTATTTGGCCTTTTGCACACATCCCGATGTACGCGCGTTTGAGGGTCATATCTGCGTATATATGCGAGAATATGTTTAAAAGTCGCATATGGAAAATAATGCATGTTTTTGGGGATGATATTGGAAACATCAAAGGTACAAAAATGGTCCATGAGGTCCAAGGAGTCTGCAGAGGGATAGGGAAGGCCATAAAGGTGTGATCCACCATGCATAGTAAAATTAGTTGTAACACATAGAGAATAGTAAGGGTGCTAAGGGCTCTCACAAGAAAATGTAAGTCATAGAAATGGAAGCTCTCATTTGCAGCAGAAAAGAAATGGTGAAGCCATGAGGCCATAATCCTGCAGCTTCCTCTCCACGACAGTAGTAAAAGATAGGTAAAATGCAAATTTTTAGGGTTTAGGAGGATTATATAATGAAACTCCAAAATTAAAAACCCAAACCAGTGATCACCTACCACATGGAGTTTGATATATTTGCAAGTTGTGGGTTACAAGGATGATTTTAAGGAACCATACTTATTTAAAAGTGTATAAATGTTGGCGAATATTACCAATTCTTAAAATGCCAACTATAAAATGATTGGCGATATTTTTCAAAAAATATTTTAATTTCCAAGGATTTTATATTGTTTATATAATAATTTGGTGATTTTTAGGGCGAAAAAATTTTACCCCATAAAACTTGCGTGAAAGAGGGCTTCAAAAAATGCAAAATGGCAAATCTATTTTGGGAGAAAAACATGGAAAAATAGCCCATTGGGCTAAAATTCGCCCCTAAAATTATCCTTGATGGGTTAGCATTATAGTTAAAGAACCAAAGGAGCAGCCTACACACACATTTGTTTTATATAAAAACTTAGTTATAACCCTTTTCAACGATAGGATAATAACATTATATTATAATATGCAAGTTATAATCTTAAAGGGAAATGGTAATTGTGGTATTTTTTGAATAAACTAAGGTTTACAAACTATGTTTATGCACCATGTAAATGGGTAATAGTTATACAAAGAAATTCGTAAACCTGGTTTACATCATAAATAAAACCTTGTGATAAACTATAAGACCTTATAGAAAACCTATAATAATATATTGGTGAAAAGTACTTATGTGTGTAATTCGCATGTATAGAAAGATTCTCAGTTTGAATTCTAGTATAAGTGTTAATACTTATTTTGGATATAGGGTAATAATGATTTTCATATCTCCTTGTGAGATAAAGATTATGCGAAGGCTAGGTTGATTATATTTTTATAAGAAATGATCTTTCATTCCTTACACAAAATAGTAAAACTATTAATTATCGATATAATGTTCATAATATTATAATTTTACCTGGTAAATATGTAAGCAATTAGAAGTCTGACATCTTTAGTTCTATGTATGAATATCAAATATTATATCTTATGACTATACCTAGATTTAGGTTTTCCTAAGTTTACTTAACTAGTATATCATTGAAACAAATACCCTTGAATTACCATGGTATCAAGTAATAAAGTATTAAAGGACCTGCTAAACAAATTACCTTTCACTAGAACTACATACAGGACCCAAACTGATAATAGATAGATAAACGTTAGATGAAAAAGTTATAGTTGAAGTAAAATGGAAGAACAACTCGATTTTGTTCAGTTTTCCAAGAACTTATATTTACTAGAAAACTAATTAATTCATAAATATATAGATCAACGATACCTCATTCATTTTGATAAAAGATGTAAAGTAAACAAATTTACTAACATTATATTTTATGCTAGTTGAGATAATAATCTCGATCTGGAAGCTGGTTACAAAACGTCTTACTTGTAAAAGACCTATAAAAGAAGCATCACTTCAGTACATTAGCTAAAAATCTACGTAAGCCTCGGACTCAACTGAAGTTCCTTCATATTGTCACAAACGGTAAAACAAACTTAGCACTTAGTAATTAAACAGATGTTTCAATTCATATCATTCCAAATCATAACCTGCTAAACCAAAATCCTTAACAATGATTTATGGAAGTAAATAATTAAGTATGCAGATCTAGAAATTAACAAAATAATTAGTTCTAGTTAAGCCTGATTATGTTAACCGTTAACAATTAAATGTTCCTCGGTAGTGACGATTGCAAACATTTAATGTCATATGAAAATTTTAAAATTTTTACGAATTTTTGGAGTATTACAAGGGCCTACATAAGGATTGGATGGGGGAATGTGCCCCCCATTCCACGGGAAACCCTGGACAAATGAAGAGGATCAACAGGACCACTCTAAGTAGTGTATACAAAAGAGGGTGAAGCAGAAAGTGCACTGGGTATCCCAGTGACCACCCCACTAGAAATTCCTACTACATTTGTGGAAATTGGTGGTTGAACCAACTGACTAGCTGGAGTTAAAGGAGTAGTAGCTATATTTGTTCTAGGAGTACCAACCAGGGGAGGTAACACTCCTTCAACCGAAATAGCTGAGATGGGGGTAGATGGACTCTCTCTTGAACTAGCCATAAGTCTTCTCACATGAACACCAATCGTAGGTGAATCAAATGGAAAAACCTGGACAATCACAGGATTGGTTAAGTCAGTAAGGGGTGAATTAAAGTTTCTTGCAAACTCATCGACCTACAAGTATTCTATCTCTATTGTGGTTGTATCAACCTGGTTTGTCCTAAGTTTTGGTTCACCTGGAACTTCGCTAATTCCTATCGGTTCAAAAGAACCATCTATGTCTAATCTTCGCCTTTGAGGGGGCGGTGGAGGCTCCACTGTAGGAGATGGAGGAAGGTTTTGCAACCTTCTTGACCTTCTGAGAGGTTGGTCCTCCATGATTGAAAATTGACTCTTCACACACCCTAAGGCCAGCTAAAGCCAAAACAAACACAAATGGTATAAGATATGCTTTCCAAAAAAAAGCTGAGAAACTGTTACTTGGCATCCCTATAGATGTTCTTAGGCATAAGTGAAGGAATCACCCACCACCCTCCCACACCTTCTATCAGGGTTACCTTCCAAGCCTGTCCAAGGTCAACCAGAAATAGCCTTTTGGTGTACCTGTATATGAACCCTATATGTCAAAGAGACTAAATCCTATCACAACTATACTGATAGTCTAGGGGGACAATCATAAGCCTGGTTCACACGCATGGGAAGGGTAGCAAAGCCTGAAACCCTGTCAACACTGGCACCGCACGGGGCCTAAAGGGTGGTATTAACAGAAGTCTCCAGATGCACAAAACACTTGGTCTATGCTTTGACAAGGAATCAGAGGGTTATCTCCTCAGTCTAAGTCTCCACGCGGCCTCATGCTTAACTCCCGTTTGAGAGGAGATTCCTAGATACAATCAACATAAAAGAGGGTTTACCTATTGATTGACCAACTACATCTAAAATTAAACACTTATGGAGAGTTCAAACTCCCTAATCCAAAAGTCTAGCCTAAGCTAGTTGGTGTAGGAGCCTATAAAATAAAACTTACTAATAATTTTTAAATTATATCGTTCATTTTAGAAGGTTGTTTTTAGTCAGGGGTAAATGGCATGAAACAATGTGGTGTTATAGACTCAATAAGAAAAATCAAAGTGATGTGTAAAGAAAATTTCGAAGTAAATTGTGACTACTTAAACCAAATTTCTTTTGTTTTTGCAAAATAGAAGCTAATGAATTTAAAACTAAATGTGATAAAATTAGTACTTCTTTTTATAATTTTTTATTTTTATTTGAAAAATATTGAAAAGAAACGACTAAATGCAACTAAATGCAAGAGTATAAAATTTTTTTCTTCTCTTTTCAAAATCTTAAAAAACTATAATGCAACTAAATGCAAGTTTTTTGACCAAGTTCGAATAATCAAAGCACATATAAGTGAAATGAGGTATACAGGACCTAAAAATACCTACTTCAACCAACCGGAAGAAGACTTGGAAAAAACCTGACTTGGAGAAACTATTGAGCCCAAAAGAGTCCACTGATTCAACAAAAGGAGTGACAAACTAACACCACAAAACACATCACAAAGTATAAAGTATCTATAGCCCTATTCACTGACCTAGACACAAGCACTCAAACTTACATACCAAGTAGGAGGACCACCTTCACTTCACAAGGTGAAAGAAATTCAAACAAAAGGCTCAAAGCCTTGAAAAACAAGCAAATGGTCTGACACATAGACTTTAGACTCACAAAATCATGCCAAAAATAGAAGACTTCCAAAAAACTAAAAATCTAAAGAGACAAGGACAAGCAAACCCTACCCAATTTTTAGGTTGCAACAGGAAACACGCAACTGTGTATGCAGGAAATCCGCATACGACACGTGACTGTCTTATACAGCAAGCCACTTATACAAGGTCATACATGCGACTATGCACAAAAGAAACCCACGTGTACTGATAGAAAATTTTCAAATAAAATATAATAGAAAATACTTTTGGGAACACTACATTGTAAATCAAAAGAAAGATAAAAAGGACCACACTCAGACTCAAAATTCGAACAAAGACTAGTAAAGAGAACCTACAAGATGAACCCGTAGTAGGCTAGACTCCCCAACGGAGTTTCCAGTTCTGTTGTACAGGAAAATACACCCTTGTGACCTAGGGTCTGGGGTTACCAACTTACTATTAGAATTACAGACAATCAGCTTTTACAGAAAATGAAATGAGAATAGGAAGAGAGTTTGGTTTACCCAGTTTATGATGATTGATCCAAGCTTGGTCTTCTCTTGCTTCAATCTTCTCCTAAGCTTCTAGGGATGCTTCTCTTCACCTATATCTATTAAAATTTAGATGAAACACACATTAATAATATAAATAACATCATTCATTGATCCATATACATGAGAAAAGCACAATACACAGATTGGAAGAAGAATTCTCTTTATTAACAAACAGTGAATAGGTGAGAATATAACTGAGCTTCTCTCACAATGACTCCTATGCAACTGAGGAATCTAATTTCTACTACTCCAAGACTCTGAAGGTATACCACTAGCATAAATTTTCTCTTCTAGAATTGATTGATTAGCCCCATCCCAAGGCCTCTATTTATACATTGGGATATAGAGTGGTTTTGAAGGTTGGGATAGTTGACACAGGTCGGATAGTTATGGATTAAGGCCCAACTAATCTCATCTAATCATGGTTTATAATTTTTAATGTCAAATTAAGGTACATGTGAGTGTTTGTATAAGCCAGGCATGTATGACACACTTGTTGCTCAAAGGGAACTCATGTATGCAATGTACACGTGGGTTGTAATGCACATAGTCGCGTGTGCAACCCAAAACTTAGAATAAAAATATATCAGGCTGGTCTGCAGATCATGCATCAAAGGTCATGCACATCTATAGTGTTTTTTACACTTCAATCCTAATTTTCATTTTCTGTAATGACATAATGGTGTTATACCAAAATCCTGTCACCATCATGTGATAAGACATTTGACATACCTAATTGTCCTGAATCTTAGCTTCTGGAGTGGAAACTAAATGGTTTTTTATCAGTCTGTCATACAAATTCCTAGCACCGCATATGCCCCTTTATCCAGGAGCGGTACCCCTTCTTGCATCTCCTTTCATCGGTTGTCCACAAGTGGTGCCACCGCCCATTGTCCTTGGCCCATAGGAGGTTATTACCAGAACCGTTCTGTCATAGAAGGAGAAGCGCGGTACCCTGGGTAAAAAGGGAAAAAGAGAAGTTTCTCAAGGATTCTAGATGATAATCCTCATGTACTGCCTTATCCCTACTGTTGTGGGTTGGTTGAGCTCGAGATCCCTCACCCTATGGTCTTAGAGGCCACCTCAACCACTAATTTATCAACCATCTCTATCCATTAAATCCCTATAAATATGAGCTCATAGCCATGGTTGAGGGGAGAACACTTGAGGCATTGTTATGCTGTTGGATTGACCATTGGCCCAAGATCATTTGGAGAGAGCAAAGAGAGCTAGAGTTGAAGCTTTTAGGAATGAGAAGGTCTGGTTTCATGGAGATGCATGTCAACACTAAGGCTTGGTTGTAAACTTCTTCATATTCTTTAATGCAAGATGATTTCTGTCCCACATATGTTTTTGTTGTTGTGATTTTGCATATATGTTGCTGGATTCCTTAGTCACTAGCATTTATTAGTAGATCATACTCTGGTTTCTTTGATCTATTTCATGTTGAGCTTGATTGCAAGTACATAGGTGGACTATCAAAGCCTTGTATTCCAGATATCTATAGCGTCTAGGGAGAGTCTTCAACCTCTGTCCTCTATTTGTTTTGGATCTGAACCATTCAGACCAATGGAACACCTTGCTATCTGTAGGAGGTGAAATATTCCAGCTGACAAACGCATGTCAACACTCGGACGGAGAAGTGCCTGGATTCTCACTGAGGATGCGCAGAGTTCTAGTTCGATTGAAGGCTGCGTAGGTCAAGATGGATGCAAGCTCATCCTCCATGCATTTCGAGGCAAGACTCACTCAGGTGCAAATAAAACTAGACAAGGTGAAGAACGCATTAAATGGGATGGAGGTCAATCAGACAAGGATGAAAAAAACTAGAACAAGCCGCTGGGAATCGATGAACCAGGAGCTCAAATAACTCCGTGAGGAAATCTTCAAGGAGAACATGACAAATATGAAGGACCTTGCCAACATCTCAGTAGGAATAGGGAACCGGATGGAAGAACTAGAGAAGAAGGTAGAGGAACTGCTCAAGGAACATGGCAAGACACCAAAGATAGAATGCTAAGGCAGGCCAATAGCCAAACGCAACTGAATCTCCTTTTGGCTCAATTTTCCCCTACCAAACTGGTTCTCTATATTATGTATGCGTAATTATGGAATTTCCTGTCTCTGTTTAGCAAAATCCAGAAATTTTGTAAAGGTATCTGTCAGTATGACTATGCCCCTATATCTCTGGACAAAATGTATCTACTGGATCAGAACTACTGTTTGTAATGCTGCTGGCAGTCATTTAGCCAGAAGTTAATATAAAAGACCCATAACCATTTTAGTATAAAAAAAAACACTCGGGCGGAGAAGTGCCATTATGGATGATAACAGGATGGGGCTAATCAATCATTGTTAGAAGAGAAAAGTTATGATGATGGTATGCCTTCAGACATCTTGGAGCAGTATAACTCAGTGTCCTCGGCTTGCAAAGGAGTCCTTGTTTAAGAAGTTGGGTTGTCATCTCACCATTCTCTGTTTATTAATAAAGAAAGTTCTTCTTCCAATATTTGTATTGTTGCATTCTTGTGTATGATGAATTATGAATTGTTTCAATTATTTTATTATGAATATGCATCTCATTAACCATTGATATATATACAAGATATTGCTGCAAGAATTTGTTCTTTGCAGGTGAATTGGAGAAGCCCTAGAAGCTTTGGAAGAGATTGAAAGATGAAAAGACAAAGCTTGGATCCACAATCATAAACTAGGTTTTCTAAGTTTCCTTCCTATTCCTATTTCAATTTATACATAAGCTGATTATCTGCAAGTGTCTTAGTAAGTTGGTAACCCCAGAGGCCCTAGGCTATAAGGGTGCGTTTTCCTGAACCATGAATTTAAATGTGTCCAAGTGGACCATGAATGTAAAGGTGCAAGCCTATAAATAGAAGTATAATTACAAATGTTGAAGACACAGAGAGAGAAAGAAATAGAGAAAGAAAGAACTTGATGCCATATATACTTGGAGACATAGAGAGAAATTGAGAGCACTTGTTGAATTGTGAATTGCTTTGAATCTATGGGTTGTTGAGCGGAAGTAATATGACAAGGGAGTTGATATGAATTGCTTGTTCTTTTATCTTTTTTTGTCTTACTCTTTTTGCAATCCTATGATGAATTATTATTGAATGTGTGACATGGATTTATGATGCGCTGCTTCTTGCTTCTAAATGATGTTATTTTCCTAGATCTGTGTGCGCATATATATGATACTATGGTTATGAATGAATGATGTGACCTGTTACGAGCAATGATGAATTGTCATGTTAATGGTTAAGTTGAATGGTCCTGTTAATGGCTATATCTATTAGATAAGTTGATGAATTATCGATGCACATAGTCCTCTTCTCTTCCGTGAAAACCTGGTTTCGACAATTCTCCATTGAACATCTCGGGTGAGACTTCATCCACTTTGTGGGTGTTGTCAGGCAGGTTAAAACCTGTCTGGGCCAATGCTCAGGGAGATCATGGTGAGTTTAGAGTCGATAGAGTGGGAAATCTTGTCAACCAGTTTTGTTGACTGGTTTGCACCAACAAATGGTTTTGTTGCATGTTGCACAACCTCAAAAGACACCACGCAAGAGGATATTGGCGTGCAAGCGGAGAATAGAATATTTTGTGTATTTTGTGTCACATTTCTGTACTTTGGACCATATTTTGTGGATATTGGTCATTATTTTGTAGAATCAGATAGAAGTTAGTTAGGAAGTCGTCCAAGTGGACCATGAATGTAAAGGTGCAAGGCTATAAATAAAAGTATTATTGCAAATGTTGAAGACACACACACACACATATAGAAAGAGAGAGAGAGAGCTTGATGCCATAGATACTTGGAAACTTAGAGAGAAATTGAGAACACTTGTTCAATTCTGAATTATTTTAAATCTATGGGTTGTTGTGCGGAAGTAATATGACAAGAAGGGAATTGATATGAATTGTTTTTTCTTTTATTTTTTATTGTCTTACTATTTCTATAATCCTATGATTAATGATTATTGAATGTGTGACATGGATCTATGATGCGATGCTTCTTGCTTCTAAATGATGTTATTTTTCTATATATGTTTGTGCATAAGTATGATACTGTGGCTATGAATGAATGATGTGACCTGTTACAAACAATGATGAATGGTCTTGTCAATGGTTAAGAAAATGGCCAGATCTGTTAGATAATTTGATGAAATATCGATGCACATAGTCCTCTTCTCCTTTGCAGAAAATTGGTTCCGATAGCTCTCCCTCAAACATATCGGGTGAGAATTCATCCACTCTGTGGGTGTTTTTGAGCAGGGTAAAACCTGTCTGGGCCAATGCTCAGGGAGATCACGGTGAGTTGAGCGTCGACCAAGTGGGAACCCCTATCGACTAGTTTTGTTGGTTGGGTTGCGCAAACAAATGGTTTGAATGTGTGACATTTGTTGGCTCAACCCAGCCAGCAAAACTAGTCAATAGGGATTCCCACTCTATCGATGCTAAACTCACCGCGATCTCCCTGAGCACCAGCCTAGACAATTTTTACCCTTCCCGACAACACCCACGAAGCAGATGAAGTCTCACCCAAGATGTTCGAGGTAGAGCTGTCGAAACCAAGTTTTCACAGAAGAGAAGAGGACTATGTGCATTAACAATTCATCAACTTATCTAATAGATATGGCCATTTACTTAACCATTAACAGGACCATTCATCATTTCTCGTAACAGGGTGCATCATTCATTCATAACCATAGTATCATACTTATGCGCAAACAGATCTAGAAAAATAACATTATTTAGAAGCAAGAAGCATTTCATCATAGATCCATGTCCCACATTCAATAATCATTCATCATAGGATTGAAAAAATGATAAGACCGAAAAAGATAAAAGAACCAGCAATTCAGATCAACTCTTTTCTTGTCATATTACTTCCGCACAACAACCCATATATTCAAAACAATTCACAATTCAACAAGTGCTCTCAATTTCTCTCTAAGTATCCAAGTATCTACGGCATCAAGCTCTCTCTCTCTCTCTCTCTCTCTCTCTCTCTCTCTCTCTCTCTCTGTGTATTCAAAATTCACATTTCTACTTCTATTCATAGGCTTGCGCCTTTACATTCATGATCCACTTGGATGACTTCCTAACTAACTTCTAACTGATTCTACAAAATAATGACCAATATCCGCAAAATATGGTTCAATGTACAAAAAGGTGACACAAAATATTCTATTCTACACTTGCGCACTAATATCCTCTTACGCGGTGTCTTTTGAGCTTGTGCAGCATCCATGATTCTGCGCAACTAGTGTGTCCAAAACCCCTGCCAACAATAATATCAAGTCAAGTATTCTCATAGAAGGAACCGTATGAGAATGGATCTCCATTGTGGAGATGATCTTATGTTGTATCGAGATTGAATTCTTGTGTTGTATCAAGACTATGGACCTACATTTTTTGACATGGTTATACTATGTGATATATTGCTAGTCATGGTCATTTAGTGCTATAAGTCTCCTCTAGGGCTTAGCTACCCCTAGAGTGAATTACTTTAGCATATGACTATATGGCCTAGGATAGTATATTATATGATCATCAATATGAAATAACTCTTCTTAGTAGGATATGAAAAGATGGATAAATAATACACATAAATGATATGATTCCCTAGTTTGTCTTCTAACCTCTTCCTGCATGTACTGACTCTTTGGTATAATATCCAACATGTGAATAAACTTATGAACCCTCTGTTCCATAGGGACATTCTTTTCTTTCCATATTTTCTCATAGAACCATATATGCTCCCTAGGATCCTATGCACCCTTATACCTATTTTGTAATTCCTTGATCCAGATGGAGATCGATGGCCATCCACCTATTCCACTATTTTAAAACAATTGTCCATTTTGGCAGTTTCCTAGTAACTTTTCTACAGCTTTTGGTAACCTAAACTTCCAGTGTCATTTTGACGCCCTAAAGGACGTTTTTTGGCGATTAGAGGGGGGGAATGGTTTCCAATTACATTTTCTTTTCTAGTCAAAATATGTAAAGATCGAATAGACCTTTCCAATGGGCTAATGAATGCCCCAAATGGAGATGGTATGTAAATGTTATGACCTTGAGAAGTTGATTGTTTAACTAACCACCTTGGGGCCCCAAAATTTATGAAGATTCATCTTCTAGGGCTATGTTTTTTATGTTTAAGGTTCTCTCCCTCAATATTATTATAAATATTCCCTTTTTTACTCATTTTGTATGCATCTTGGCATGAATGAGCATAGTAGCCACATCTCTTATTTGAGATATCTACCACCATTCTAACTGTTTTATTTTATAGTCTGTTCTATTTTCGTTATTTAATAGAATGTGTGTTTATTGTATCTCTGTGTTTCCTACAATATATATGCATACAGTAGAGGAAATTTCAACTCAAAATGGGCCTCCTAAGGAAATTTAATAAAATAATAGTTAAAATAATAAAATAATATTTATTAATTTTGGAGGAAGAAAAGAAAAAACTACCTTTTGTTCGTATTTTCGACATATCTCCCTATGTTTTTACTCAAAGTTCAATCCAGAGAGCTCATTGAATGCATAATTGAATTCGACATATAACAAGTACCCACTCGGCATAGTTTTGACAGGCCTCGCTACCCCAAATACAAGAAATACCTGAAAAAATGTGATGATGATGTCATCATCACATTTTTTCAGGTATTTCTTTTTCTTGGGGTAGCAGGGCCCTTCAAAACTATGCCGTGTGGGTACTCGTTGGATGCAGAATTTAATTACGCATCCAACGAGCTCTCCCAATCGATATTTGAGTAAAAACACATTGAGATATGTCAAAAATTCGAACAAAAAAAGTAGTTTTTTATATGATACATATCCCAAAATTTATATTAAAAATTTGTTTAAGGTGTGCTAATTTTAAAGCATTTTTATTGGCTAATACATGATGACATGGCATTTGTATTATTTTTGGAAGGCCCATTTTAAATTGAAATTTCCTCTAATGTGTGGTTCTATATTTGTTATTTCATTTCATTCTCACATAAATCTTGATCAGCGGTATCAGAGCAATATGCTCTTTGATTATTTATAAGTGCATGTCCCCTACGAGGTCAGGGTATAGAGAGTTGGGTCTCAAACTAGTTTAACTTGGGGAAGGTCACTCTCACTGCCTCAAATGACCTCCTATGGCGGAAGAAAAGAGAGATGACGGAGCATGAGATCCTATAAAGTTCTTTCTTGAGGAATCCCTCGCATTAAAGATAAACAATATGATGGATAATTTCTCCTAGATCCTTCGACGAATGCCGATATCAGCAAAGGCACCTTCAATGAGAAGTTGTTTCGGAGTTTTAATTCCCTTCAAGGTACAAGTTAACTTTGGTATTCCTTTATTTCAAGTCCAGATCGATGTTTATGCCCTAGATAAGTGGTTGAATATTCTAGAAGGGTATTTCTCTATCCATAATTTTTTTGACAAGGAAAAGATCACCTTTGCGCTCCTTGAGGTCATCCCCCATGTCAATAATTGGTGGGAAACTTATTGTGAGAAAAACTCTGATCCGGATTTATGTGTGAACAAAATGAAAGAATAGACTCTCGAATTATAAACATGGACATATTGCAATGAAAATAGAGATACCGTAAACACATATTCTATTAATGACGCGATGGATTATGTGCAGAGTTGTGATGTCTATCAATGCATTGGAAAACCTTCGAGGTGCAATGAGATGTCGCTAGTATTGCAAGTAACTTTACAGCCTTTTATAAATGGGACGTGGATTTTGTGGGTCCAATCAACCTGCTCGGGAAGAGAACTGGTGCGTGATACATAATCCCAACGACAGACTATTTGACAAGGTGGGAAGAGGCCACACTAGTCATGGATTGCATCGCTGCGATAGCAGCAAGGTTCCTATTTGAAAATATTATGATGCGGTTTGGATGTCCAAGGATATTGATGAGTGACTAGGGTAGTCACTTCATCAACCGCACAGTAAGCACGCTAGCAGAGGAGTTGCAAATTCAGCATAAGAAAAGTACCCCATATCATCCACAGGTGAATGGAATAGTAGAAGCTTTCCACAAGATATTGGATCATGCACTTACCAAGGTATGTAATGCTAACCACGATTACTGGGACTTGAAGATTCCCGCAGTGTTGTGGGAATATTTCACCACTTGCAAGAGGTTGACGGGGCATACACTGTTCAAATTGTTAAAATTTATTTTCCATTTAGATATTCAAGCAATGAGTCCTAAATTATTATTGCAGTAAAAGGAGAATGAAGATACACACTGAATAAAACAAACCACACAGGAAACAGATGAGTATATCTTAGATAATTACAGTATCATGGTCATTAATTAAATTCGGTGTTACAATAGTTTACATAAAGGAAGAATTCGAATGCATTAGGGAGTAATTCAAATCTACCAACTGGATCTGACTATACCTAGATTACGAGCTAACTCATTATGTCCAATCAATATCGAAGTCCAACAGATCAACTCCCAGATATCCAACCAACTCATACAATCATTAATAACTAGTTTACTTAGTGCAACTGAGGTGGTAGGTGGGAAAAGGCGCCTACTCCACATGCAACCATGCATTAGCCATGCATAACTAGTGCTAGCTAATTGATTGTGATCTAATTGAAAGTAACTAGAAGCTAACTAAACTCAACTAGTTCCAACTCCAACTAACTAATGGAGGTTGGTGTCTGGACTCCCAATGGCTCCTAAAATGTAGGGATTTATCTAGGATGCACCCAAACGGATGCATGCACATGCAGTAAGTGGCAGTTAACCTCTAGCAATGTTCCCCACACTCTAGTAATTGGTACATGTGGCTCAAATTAATTAATTAAAACTCCTAAGTTAGGCTAAATAATCTAATAGAAAGTATGGTTAAGGGAGGATTAATAATCCTAACACAAATTGGTATATGGACAAGAGGCAGGCATGCCTGTGGAATACATTGTCCTCAGTATACGCATTGCAGTAGCGACAGGCCTGGATAATGAAGCATCACTAGAGGAGCACTTGGAGCAGTTGATATAGCTTGAAGAGGACCTCTTTATACTAGGTTTCCATCAATGCATCGAGAGGGATTGACAAAAGGATTGGCATGATTGCCACATAAAGAACAAATAGTTCCAACAAGGATATTTGGTACAGTTGTAAGACAGTAAGTTCATGAAGCATCCAGGTAAGTTACAGATGCATTGGTTAGGTCCATATCTTGTTAATTCCATTACCTCAGCAGGCGCAATTCAGTTGCAATAGTTAGACGGTGCGACACTACCAAAGCTAGTGAATGGTAGCAGGTTGAAGCCCTATAGGATGGGCCCAGAACTGCACGATGCTTGAGGCACTGCGCAAAAAAAAAGTAGATAGGATGATGGATGAATGGAAGGTGCACCAATAGGAGGTGGTTGTGCAATAATAGGAGTTAATAGCACAATTAGGAGGTCATGCTGCGATAGCCACATGGCTACGAGCAGATGTCAAATTAGTGATAAATGAAGATAGTTAAAGTATTTAACCAATGTTGTTTATAGAAGTGACATGTAATGATGGCGGATCCAACCACTGGGTGGGAAGAATTGGTGGATTATTCAGGTAGTTAATGAAGGATTTGGTCATGATGATCGAATTGATTTCATAATGATGAAGTCTTAGTTGATTTGACACTATAAGAGGATGCTTGATGCGGTTAGAAGACACTATTGTGTAGAGTTGAATTATGTTGAGGTGCAGAGATGATAAGGTGTTGAGCTAGATCTTGAGAAAAACTAAGAATATTAAGAAATTTTCTAAGTCCATAGAGGGTGTGGACTTATTAAGTCTTGAGGGGAATTGGTACGGCCTGCAGAGTAACCAAGACATCGTCAATATTTTGAGTGAGAGATATTCACTGGTAAGACTAGTTTTAACTGAGGAATAAGTCACCAGTATGCAAGTTGGCTCATCGATAGTTCCAAAGGGGAAGAGGAAGGATCAGAATCCTAGTTCTACATCATCATAGAAAAGACGAACCAGAATGGCCACGAGGGCGCAAGGAGAAAACACAACACAGATAGGGCTGTCGAGCTCTGGAGTCATGGAATCTTCTTCTAGAGAAGGGGTGTCTATCAAGGACATACCTAGCTACATCCGTCCAAGTCGGCCTAGTGCCCAAGCCAAGAATCCCACCAAGAATCAAAGATGCCAGATCAAGATGTCGGAAATACCACAAGGGATGGTATGCACTTTTGATATTGTTCCTACACTGATGCAGATGAAGTATGAATACCATGACCTGCTTGCATTCAAGGATGTCACAAAGGAGCTGTATCTACCAATGGTATTAGTAGAAGGTGCCCCGATAGAGCGCATTCTGCATAACTGGGCGAGTGTGCTGGACAAAGATGGATTGCTCTGGTTGATCAATATGTTGCACTTTGGGTGGCCAACTGAAGTGAACGCGTGTGTGAAACAACTATAGGCATGTTTTCACGGCGAGTATTTATAGTTAGATGATCCAATTGAAGTTATGGTGGGGTTGATTTTAGAGATAACAAGGCTACCCAAGGATGGGCTAGACTCGTCACAATATATCCATGGACAAGATAATGACAGGAAGTTGGCAATGAATCTGAAGAAACGTTATGCTCTAGGGAGCGACGGGAGGGAATACCACATTGATAGCATCAATGATCATGAGGTACGTATTGGTGCTAGGATTTTGGCTAGTAAAGTCATAATTAGGAAGAACTGTTTGATTCAATGTAATTCTTGGGTGGTTGGATGTGTTGAGTTGTGTGCACAAGGCATACAAATTAATTGGTCTTTTTTTCTTATGAACCAGTCAGTGGAGGATGCAGTGGCCGCATAGGTGGATGAAATACTATTCACATACAGTTGGCTCCTCATTTTGATTGCACTAGTATCCTGGATGGAACCAAATGATTACCCAGGGATGGACGACAAATAAATAGAGGTATGCAATGGTACGAGATATCAAAATTTATGGTGGGTTAAAGAAGCAGAGAGAATGGTAGACTGGTCGATCCAATTTTGGATCTACTGGGAAGTGTTGCAAGTGGCAGTGGTAAAAGTTCCACTACTGATAAAGGAAACCATGACAAAATATCAGAGGATTGTGCATTTTTCAATTGGACCCCATACTATATATGTTCAAGTGTGGTGGGACCCCACTAAGAAATGGGTGCCAATGAGGTACAAGGTGATTGATGCAGAGTTGGAAGCAGTGATTAATGGTTGGCTTGTGGAGTGGCAAGAACTGGCTAGTATAGAAGATGTCTCAATAGAAAACCCAACAGATGCACCTAAGGATCCTGTGTGCAAATATGACCAACAATATGCTGATGAATCATCGACAGAGACACCTACTGACCCAAGAAGTGCAACGCATACTCCAGGAAATAAGAACAAAGAGGTGCATGGATCTGGCTGCACACAGCAGCACCGTATTAGCAATGGAAGCAGAACTGCACTGACTTGTCAAGGTTTTTAATGACACAATTGATGCAGCTGCAAAGGAAATGAAGAAATCATCACAGGAAGGATTTACCGAGGTAAGAGCTAAATTGGATTATGTTTATAATGTCATTTTGAAAAGATCACTAGAAAGCACAGTTGCACAAGAGTACGCGTCAATCATCACCAAGATGCGGGCCATGAATGTTCAAATTCCCACGACTGCGAGTGACACCGAACAGGAAGACTTTAATACCTCCTTGTAGCAACTGCAAAATGTTGCATTAGATATCAACATGCTCTCTATCCAAACTTTGGTATACATACTGTAGGTCACCAACAAGGAGTTGGTCGATAGGCAGAAGGATATCAACAACTAGTACTTGCGGTCACATGAGAAAGAAGAAGCAATGCAAAAATAGGTAGAAGAGTTGCGTCGTGCCAAGGATAAGTTGACAAAAGACAAGACACAATAGATAGAAGTACTAAAGAAAGTGCATGAGGTATTGAAAATTAAAACTGCAGAGGAGATCACGGAGTTGAAGAAGGAAACTGATCGCCTTGTTGTTGATAAGGTGCATCTTTTTTATAGCCAAGTTGAATTGGAAGCGGCAGTAGAAAATGCCTGTCAGCATGTCTTGGAGAGCACCGCAGAGCTAGATGTGGTATCCCGTGCAAAGAAACTTGGATCTTTTATTGCGCAACTATAGAGTGAAACCAAAATTTTGGAGGCTTTGATACACCCCTCCACACCACCAGAATAGATAGCTGTGAGGAAGGGCAAGATCGAAGAGCTAGAAACACAGCTCAATGATTTAGAGAAGAATGCCTAGAAAGTGACAGATGCCACTACTCAATTTTTTAGCAGCATAGTATAGGATGAACAGCTAGAGCAATTGACTGCACAATTGCAAGAAGTGGATGAGAAATTGGAAACCCTGAATATGTTTCTCAAAGATATTCTATTTATGATGCAGATCATGAAGGTAGCGGAACTAAAGGAGTTGTAGCAATGGGTCGCAAAGGCAAGAGAAAGGCAGTAGCAATGTAGTGCACTGTTAGACAAGTTCTAATAGATTGGAGCACAACTATCGATGAAAGCAGTCTCTATGCTCCAGGAAGCACAAGAAGGAAAGAAAAACATTGCTACAAAGATGGTTGAGCACCCTCTCAACCATGATCTAAAGGTGAGCTAGGAGAATACTGAACGGGTCAAGGAGTAGGTCAAAGCAATTACTCAGCAATTTGCAGATTTCAAAGCCAATATAGCTAAGTATGCCATCTCTAGCTAAGTGTGGAGCGAGGGTGAGCCACAATATTGTGTTGGGGGCCTGTTGGTAGGGTTTTTGGACACACTAATTGTGCAACATCGTGAATGTTGCGCAAGCTCAAAAGACACCACACAAGAGGAGATTGGTGTGCAAACGAAGAATATAATATTTTGTATATTTTGTGTCACCTTTTTGTACTTTGGACCATATTTTGAGGATATTGGTCATTATTTTGTATAATTAGTTAGAATTTAGTTAGGAAGTTGTCCAAGCGGACCATGAATGTAAAGGTCCAAGCCTAGAAATAGAAGTAGAATTGCAAATGTTGAAGAGAGAGAGAGAGAGAGAGAGAGAGAGAGAGAGAGAGAGAGAGAGAGCTTGATGCCATAGATACTTGGATACTTAGAGATAAATTGAGAGTACTTGTTGAATTGTGAATTGTTTTGAATCTATGGGTTGTTGCGCAAAAGTAATATGACAAGGCGGGAGTTGATTTGAATTGCTGGTTCTTTTATATTTTTTTGTCTTACTGTTTCTGCAATTCTATGATGAATGATTATTGAATGTGCGACATGGATCTATGATGCGATTCTTCTTTCTTTGAAATGATGTTATTTTTCTATATTTGTTTGTGCATAAGTATGATACTGTGGTTATGAATGAATCACACAGCCTGTTTCGAGCAATGATGAATGGTCATGTTAATGGTTAAGTAAATGGCCATATGTATTAGATAAGTTGATGAATTTTCGATGCATATAGTCCTCTTTTCTTCTATGGAAACTTGGTTCTAACAGCTCTCCCTTGAACATCTCAGATGAGAATTCATCTGCTCCACGGGTGTTGTCAGGCAGGGTAAAACCTGTCTGGTTCGGTGCTTAGGGAAATCGTGATGATTTGAGTGTTGACAGAGTGGGAACCCCTGTCGATTGGTTTTGCTAGCTGGGTTGTGCCAACAATTAATCATAGGTATAGTATTGATATTAATCACAAGACTCATCTTGATATTACTCATAAGCTTTACAATACAACATCACTACCTCAACCATATGAGGACACATAGGACTTGATATGACTCACAATTTTGACTTGATATTAGTCACAAGTCTGGAAAATGACTCTAAATGTTGTACAATCAACCCTTTGCTTTACCAATAATTTTTAGCAATACCAAGATTATCTCAGAATTATCTCAACTTCGTCACTGACAGTGACTTGTCCACATATTTGCAATTTGCTCATCACTAGTTATGTACTGAAATTTTACTTTACATGACCTTGACTTCGTTCAAGTAAAAATTCATCTCAATGTTTTATATCATAACACATAAGGTTTTTCAAAAAGCTTGACTATTAACACCTAATAAATGTAGGCTTCAAGTCTTTCACCCTAGTAGGTAGTATCCCAAGATACACTACTCCTCAGTAGGTAGTATTATCCGCAAAATACATTTATCTTATGTAGTACTAACCCCAATACACATATATAATCCCAATATATATAATAAGTCTACTATGTATCAAAATATAATAAATAACCTATTCTAATGTACCTCGGAGGTTCTTAAACATATGCTTATCTACAAGCATAAAACTGCAACAGGTCTGATAGGTATTTTAAGAGACTAACCAGCTACTTATTCAAAGTAGCCTTATCTAGATTTGATCCAGAATGCAGTTTCTCTAAAATAGAAACTATGGATTTCATATCCATCATATGCAACACATTAAATGTGTAATATCATGCAGAAAGAAAGTATTATTTTTTCTTTCAATCTTCAACATTTGTTGACTTCAAGAATCTTCTACTATCTAAAGAAATTCTTAGTGACATTTCCATTCTTAGTGATGTTCTTCAAGGCCTCATCACTTTTATAGTGATTTCATATCACAGTATCCCTGTAGTGGGGATTTCTCCCCTACTACATGCAAAAGCACCTACCCTAGATCAGTCGGATATAATGGTAGAGTTCATGGCACAAGGGATTTCTCAACCTCGACTTACAATAAACAATAACAACAATTTAATATTATTAACTAAGTAATTCAACAAAATAACATAAAGAAATACCTTTAACTTAGGCCACTACAACCGTTTGAGGAAATGGTCTGTAGGATCCCATGATATTGGTCTCCATTTATCTCCAATAAGGGGTTTTCACCGGAAAAGGGATTAAGGGTTACACGGATAGAACTCGACATACAACATGGGATAGTGTGGTGAAAGGTGTGGGAAGTGAGGAATTAAAAGTGTGGCAAAAAATTAGGAAAAAGTGAAAAGTTCCTAGAACATAAAGTTGACACAAAGATTAAAAATTATTGTGGGGAGACCTTCATAGTGTATTTATAGGATGATCCAAGGTTTTTTTACCCAAGTGATTACCCATGCTATTTTTTTGTGCATGGTATTTGTCCATGGTTTTTTACCCATTCTCATTTTAGGGTTTTTTTTCCCTTTTGGAGAGAGTTGGGTTATGTCACAATAATGCTCAACTTCTTGTATTTATGGGGGAAGGAATAATAATGTTTTAGACCAATTTTGGTGGAATTTTAGTTGTGAAGGTCAAAATGGAGGAAATAATGGTGGGACTATAATGTATAATTATGGTTTGGACCATAGAGAGCTATGTATACAATTTTTTGTGTTAACAGATTACCCCCTGATGTGTGAGGGAAGGAGCTCATTGTATGGTCGATAGACATCATATGATCAAGGGAGAAATGGTGACAACAGTGGAGAAACCAGAGGGAACCATGGAGGAGTCAGAGTTTCTTCATTCACCCTGTAGTGGCTTTTTGTTTGTATTACTTCTAAAAAATGGATGAGGTACATATAATCTCAGACATATATATGGGCGAGGTGGGCATACCATGCTCATATCAATGTCTCAATATACAAATGGGAGGATGCATACAAATATTGATATGAAGAACTAGTACAGAGAAACAATGGCATTTTCATGGAATGAAATATCACAACAATTGATGCTCTATTGAATATGGAAGTGTACACAATTGTATGGAATCAATAACTAAGAGTCAGAATATCTAAGCTACAATAAAAAACATCAAGTATTGTAGATACACAAAAGCATGATACTGAGGGGTTTCCAAACACTATCACCAACGTAGCCCGGAAATCACTAGGGAAATGAAATTGTATGGGTCCCAAATTAGACTCACCAATGTGCTAGAGTCGGGTGAGAATCAGTGTCTTTGACCAAATAATGGAAGAACCAATACCCCACACGAATCTCAATGGTGCGATGATGGAGTTGAAGTCAAGCATGTGAGACACAACAAACCCAAAAGGCACTAAGGACTCCTTTCAAGTGGTCCAAGGAACTCATCAATGAGGTGGATGAGACCAAGATACAGGCACCTTTGGGTCTATCTTCTGGAATAGATGTGTTGACGTCGACAGAGGGAGACCTGTAACTACCAAGGAAATGAGGTTTCCTTGATAGAAGCATGAGAGGGACAACCAGAGCTATGGAACAATAATAGGATTGAGGCACGGAATGGGGAACATGGGCAGGGGAGTATACGGGACTCAATTTTCCTTTGTTAAGATTATAAAGGAATGGCTGACCTGACAGCAGATGATACTGACTCATGGGGAGGGGATCATAGTTGTGGAACCAGGGGGATGACTACAATGGGATATACTGGGGGAAGTAACTGGACCAATGATATCCAAGGGATCCGAGGGAGACTCATCGTAGAGTACTCTGAACACATGCGAACGAATGGGGGAAATATGCCATAATGGGAGACTACATGCAATATATGTGCGCACCGAAAGGCACCTTTTGGGACTTCTTCATAGTTTAAGGAGCTCAAAGAAGGGATATAAGTGTGCTCAGTATGATATTGTATCATGGAATTTTTGTCGAGCTCGATACGGTAAATGCTCGATGGTGTTTTCATCTTTAGAGATTCTGAAAACATGAAGAAGAATCCAGTGGGTCTATTTTTCATACAGTAGTATCCTATGTCCAAAAAATTATAAAAGTGTACAAAGGAGAGTTATCCCAGCCAAAAGGGGAAAAGAGACTTCTTTTCTGTAGGTAGTCTGTTGGGCCTAGGGAAAGATAGAAAGAATTCAATCAGAATTCTGCCCAAGGATGGAAAAGAGTTAGGTCACAACAAGTAAAGGATCTGTGATAGAATTAAAGAAGGAACAACAGAAGAAGGAAATAACAGAAAGGAGTTGCGATAGAAGCAGTCATGGAAGGAAGGAAGACAAGATAGAAAAAGTAGCAAGAAAGGAATATGTGATTGAAGAGGAACAGAAGCAGACAAAGAAGGAAGAGCTAAGGAAATAAGCAGTTGAAGAGGAAGCTGTGACAAAAGAAGAAGAGAGTTCACGACGGAAGAGAGTCTACGATGAAAGAGGAACACTGATAGAAGGAAATTATGTGACAAGGAAGGATGTGACAAAGTTAACCATGTCAGAAGACATGCAACCACACAACTACTAGAAAGTGAGAGGTTGGAAATATCATAGGTATGAGGATGGCTACAGTCGAAAGAAACCGTACATATGAAAGCATATTTGTAAGTCAGTTTGTTAGTGCCTACTAACATGGGTCTATCAAATAGGAAAGATAACATGTTGGATAATTATATGAAGTTGGCTGAGAGCGACATGTAAGAGTCTATAAAAGGAGGAACCCAAGTTGTATGTGGGTTAGCCTCTGGATGGTCTATTCATACTAGTCTTAGTAGCATCTGGTCATTTAGTGATAGTCTAATTGTATTTTATGTTAGTTTGTTGAGTCATAGAGAGGAGTTGAAGAACCTGCAGTTGAGTGAACAGGAGTGTAGAAGATCTTGAGTCAATCCAGGCTGTGTACGAATTAATAGTATATTCATAGAAGAGATTGATTTGATATAGGATGTGTGTGGATCATTAGCAGAGTCAAGTAGAAAAGAATATTGAATATAATATTAGAGAAAATGAGAGGAGGAAGAAATCTGTATAGATAAAGAAGAGAGATCTAGAACAGAGTCTGCCACTAAGTGCGCAAACCAAAGGTCCCATATATTTCTCATGCCAGATGAAGAGCACCTTTGTGGTCTTTCTCGGATGGGTTTCCACATTAGATACTATGTGAAATGTGTGGATTATCAATTTGATTGAGTTTCATATCTATGTTGTTGTGAATATATGTTTATTTATTTGCTTATGAATGAGTTTATATCTATTCGTCGCATTGTTATTGTTGACTGTGCTTATGCTACATAGGGTTTGTTGTTATGATACTTGTTGAAGGATGAATATTTTTGTAGTGTAACTATGTGTAATAAGTATAAATACCCCACCCATCAGTTTCTGTCGAGCACCTTGCTATAAGACCAAGGGATGTGAAATCCCCCACCCAAGTGGAAATACCTGGTTCTGGCAGTTACACATAGAAAGATATCTTGGGTGAGACTGCATCTATGTGGCATGTGTTGTTGACTAAGCCTTGCTATGTTGAGTCAATATATTGGGATTTTTTTCACACTAAGGAGGGACCAAACTTGGGTCGAAGAGAGGAATAATACAACATAGTACAACCAGGCCGAAAAAGGTTAAACCTATACTGATTGGACAATCATTCAAATACTTTTACAAGCATGAACAAAACCAAGTTTGCTTGGTAATATTTTCTTAATGAGACGGCTAGAAAAGAGCTTAAATACAACCCATAAATGATATTTTTCCTAAGTTATGGTACCACTATCCAAAAAATCATAAAAGGATACAAGGGAAATCGTTCCTAGATGGAAGGTGCTAGGGTGGTCCTTTTCTTTAATTAGTCTATGTAGTCCAAAAAGTGGATAAATGAAGCCACATAGATGGCCTTTTAAATATTTTAACAAGCGTGAAAGGAAGCAAGCATGCTCAACAATCTTTTCATTCTTTAAGGAGTCATAAAAGAGCTTAATAGAAACTTCATAATGGTCAGTTAAGCAAGGAGGAAGTGTTTGATGTACCAAAAGGGATGATGTTGTGAACATGGCTAATAAAAAATAACAGTGGAACACTGGTGGAGACTCCTTGTAGGATGGTGAATGGCAGTAAAATAAGGCCAAGTTTGCATTATGGATGGAGTGGATGGCTCATGAACATGCCAATACATACAGG
The DNA here is from genome assembly GCA_001517045.1 of Pseudotsuga menziesii. Taxonomy (NCBI): domain Eukaryota; kingdom Viridiplantae; phylum Streptophyta; class Pinopsida; order Pinales; family Pinaceae; genus Pseudotsuga; species Pseudotsuga menziesii. Next base: position 339,169 of record LPNX010065197.1, on the reverse strand, counting down.
GTTTGATTTTTGTGGTGGCACGTGAATCAAGGTAACTGTGGGAAATGGCCCAAAAAAACATAGGGAGAGCATGAGGTGTGGGTCTCATAGGTGAAAAAGGGGCGTAAACCCAAACCCGACAATGTGAACGATGTGAAAAATAGACGATGAATGACTCTATGGTGCACGGAAGAAGTTTTTGAACAAATGGAAGCCTATAACCAAGGGAGGACCACAAGACACATGTAATTTTCATGGTTTAGTGTTGAGTTGGAGTGGAGGGCCCAAGAGCAAAGCTATTGATTTATTTCAATTGGATCAGTGTTTTTTTTATCTGTGAGTTGCAAGTAAGATCTCTCACCTAGCCTGTCAATTTCAGTGGTTTAGTTTTGTATTTTTCTCATTCTTGGGTCCTTGGTTAATCCTGAAGGGTTTACGGGGTCAGTTCACACTTTTTGAGGGAAAAGGCATCACCCAGGTGAAACCTATTGGGTAGATAGGTGCGATCCGATCACACCTATCGAGGAGATAGGTGCGACCTGGATCGCAGCTGTTTAGGAGAGAGGCGCAACCCAAGTCGCACCTGTCAAGTGTTTTTGCATGACTTGGGTTGCATAAAAAGGATCGATAGGCACGACTTAGCACAAAATGGAAAAAATTGTTGAACTAGACATACATTTTTGGATGTGTAGGATGCCTCAAGTTGGATGGTGAGAGTAATACATCAGGGACCTCATAGATGAGGTAGAGGAGTATGGAGTGGTACATGATATGCTCGCACGATGTGGGCTACTAAAATTATTCTAGATCCCCCTAATGTGTTCATCAAATATACTACTGAAAAACATGGTGAGATTTTGGGATAGAGACTCTGATTGTTTCATCATACAGGGTGAGAAGTTGGAGATCACCCTTCAAGATGTGTACTTTCTAACTAGACACCCACTATTGGGCGTTATCAATGATATCTCATTGAAACTCCTGAGGAGGGTTTTGATGGATGACTTGTGTGTCAGGAATTGCCATGACTCATCTTATGTGCATGCATCATACATATTGGTGTGTGACATAGAGAGTCTAGAGACTCATGTAGTGGAATCCATGCTGTTGTAGAAACTGGGATCGAAATATCCTCACAAGATCTCGATTGGTCAGCTAATTATGTTCAAGAGCGTGATAAGGGGAACCTACTATGAGTGGACCCAAATGTACTTGACAGTGGTTCATCGTGGACTAAACCAAGTTATCTTGGAGAATGGGGATTTATGCTTCCCATCCTTTTTGTGCTCATTCTTCTTAGAGCGAGTACCGACACTGCCACCACATCTAGCGATGCATGACGGGGGACATCGTAAGCCTCGCATGAGGCGATGGTGTGAGATGATGATCAGAGAGGGAGGCACCTTTGTGGGGCGTTTCTTCACCTGAGATATTTTGTATTGTGGTGGGAGCTCCTGATCCTTATAGAGGACTATCCATATGCAGGGATGGACTACCGGGGAGATGCAAAGATTCCTTGACCTCTTGGAGAGGTCTAGGGACTTGATGGTATGTATACATGACTCTATGTGGTTTTAATCATATATAGTTTATTATCATAGTCGTAGTTATATCATAAATGTGATAGATATTGATGACATACTATGTGCATGTGCAGATGTGGGACCTCACCCTCCAGCGGGGTACCAGGGAAGCAGGGGCAGGGTGGAGGGGTTAGATCCTCCTTCTCATGAGTAAAGGAGGCAGTGGAGTGCTACATTGGACTCATTGTAGCTAGACATGGAGAGGCTATCGAAGGGGGTCATCAGTGATGGGTGGCAGTACCTAGATAATGATCTGATTTTTGCATGCTACATAGATCCTCCAGAGTGGATATCTCTAATGTGGAGGATCACGGTTGTTGATGAGTATGTTAGAGTAGTGCCACAGGGGGACGTGTCGATGGAGGAGGACACAGATTTGGAGGAAGATGACTTGGACTAACAACTTGTGATATTTCCCCCAATGCATTTGAGCATGGGGATTTTTGTGTATGATATGTATGATCATAATAGAAATCCTATGGATCTTCTCTATTTCTACTAAACATGATATTTATGATATGAATGCATTTGGATGCATAGTTTGTATTTGTATGGGTTTTTATGAGTCTCTTGTTATGATGATGAATATGCCTATATGATGTATATGACATATGGATGCATGATGCAATTTATTTCATATATGCAATGATTGATGTGCCACTCTAGAACGTCATTATCCATTTGGTTTGCTATGCTATTGAGAATTCTAGGAACATGCATGGATCGATAGGATTTGAAATTTCCAACCAAGTGTCTACTACGTAGGAAATTTCTAAAGAGATGAGGATCATGTACTCAGTAGCAGTATTTTAACTAGGTGACAAGAAGATGGGAGTCTAAGAAGACATCAAGGAAAAAAATACCCAAGTGAATGGTGACGGTTAGGAGACCAGAGACATCGTCATACTCATCCTGGTTGTTGGTAGCAATACCAAAACACATTATATCGATATGGATTAACTCATGTGACGAGGAATAAATGACCCACACAGGTGAGGAAATATTAGGATATCATCTACTTTCACCATCAGTGAAACCAACATAGGAGAGAAAGGTATGGTCCATATGGAGCAACCAAGGAAACAAATTGTGAGACTCGTAGAAAAAATGATGCAAAAAAAGAAAGAAAAACTATGATACAAGGGTATGCAGGTTCGTCAACTTAGGAATAAAATATCTTGAAGTAGATCCCTTTGTAGGGATTCTTCAAGAGGAGAGCATCATAGTTAGGGAGAAGATATGCCCCCTTGTCGAGACATCGATGGATTACATAAGGGCCATACCACATGGATTTGAACTTCCCTTCTCCAGTCTTATCATGGGATTGGTCATAGACGAGGATGAGTTCCCCCTCGTTAAAGGTATGTGGGTGGACGTGTGTTGTAATCTCATGGATCACATGGGGTTACCAATAATACACATTAAAATCATACAGACATATCAAAGACAAGAGACAAGAACACTGTTATAGCTGATTTTACCACACATGTTGAATCACAGTTTTATGGCCTTCCATGTCCCTCTACAGACTCCTTAGACCCCATGGACCATTTTTGAACCTTTGATGTTTCCAAGATCATCCCTAAAAACAAGTAAAAATTGCCATACATGACTTTTAATCCCTTTCTCGCGTATATACACAGATTTGACCCCTAAAACCATGTGCATCAAGATGTGTGCAAAAGGCCAAATTCTTTTGGAGTTTTCCTTAATGTGGATTCAACTCACTTGTCTCCTGGCCTTCGATATGCATTGAGATTGCTCAGATTAGACCTTTCATTACCCCATTGAGGAGATGTATAAGGAACACTTTGGATACATTGAAGGCATGAGGAATTGAGAGCAAGAGAACTATAGTCCATTGTTGCCAGAGCTTATACTTGAGTCTGCATCCCTTTGTCCCTTGGAGCACTTTTGTGTTCTTCCCAAGATTGCCTTTTGCTTGTGAGCTTGCTATCGATATATGGAGGATTGAAGTGGTGGAGGCCCAAGTGGGGGACTCAGTTTCTCTGATTCACAAACGTGCCGATAGAGGTTGTATCTATTGTAATCTATGTTTTATATTAATAGAAATATCTTTTCCTGTCCAATAATGTGTATTTGAATGAATATTTGATCCATGGATTATTTCAAATGCTTATATGTTATTGATTATATATTATAGAGTAGAGCTAACACAATTATATATAGTATGCTTGTCTTGTTTATTGAATGTTGAGGAAGAAATTTATCAATTCAAGCGAGAGTTGGAAAGCTCAATGGGGATCTACATCAACCGTCCGGAATAAGTTACGAATCAAGATCCTTTAGTGTTAGATATTTGGTTTCTCTTGCATATAGGAAAGGATTGATTTATAGAGTCAAGTTGTCTGTTGTGGTACCCCAAGCCATAGGAATTTCTCTCCGTAACAGAATTGGTGACTCCACTGGGGAGTTCCTAGTAGTTGTCCTTTCGGGGTTTTTATCGGCACTGAATGTTCTTGAATTGCTCTGATTTCTCTATTTTTGAGTCGGGTCTGGGTGCATGTTTTCCCATATGATTGGTGTGAATTTTGTCTGAGTTTATCTGTTTTCCTTCATTTTTATACATTTTTCTTCCTGTACGTGATTTTTTAACTCACACTCGCGTATACACGCAGTTTTGACTCATGTAGCCATGTACATACACGGGTTTTCTGTGAACAGTCGCGTATGCCTTGAGTTTTTCCTTTTAGAGGAAGATTGATTGTTGTTGGGTGAATTTTGATGATTTCCAAGTCTCCTTTGATACTGCTAGAGTCTATATACACCTCTGTTTCTAACCAGAGACACCTTTTTTAGTGTAATTTTTTTTTTTAAGAATGTTCTTGTCATTGCATTTTCGATTTTTTGTTTTGGATTAGTGCATTAGATTTCTTTTACCTTAGTACTTTGCGCGATTGTTGTTTGATTGTGCTTGCAAAGTCTAGGGGTGGTAGAATCATTCTTTTGCTTTAGTATCTCATTTTTATTCAAAAATTCCGAAAATATTTGCTTCTTTGCATCATTATGCATTGAACTTTGCATTTTGCATGGTACTTGCACTAGGTTTTCTTAGAGAAGTATTAGTTAGGATTTCATATAGGAATTATTGCATATGTCATTTGAAGAAAATTTTGCATTTCACGTAGTAGCATGCCCTATTTTTCATTCAACACAATTCATTTGCATTGATTGTTAGGTGTGCATTTTACTTCATGTTGCGTCATAACACCATTGGTTGCACGATCATCTACCTTTTTTGACTAATAAAGCCAAATAAAATCAACGCTTAATTAAAATGGATTACACTATTTTCTTTGATAGGGTACACCAACAAGATCAGGTTTTAGGGTCTTGGAATAGTTCATTGTGATTAAATTCTCCAAGACCACTAAACAACAACATGTATGTGTATGTCCAGGTGAGAGTGTGAAATTCCTTGGTAAAATTAGTGTTTCTTAGGATCCTCCTCTTACAAGGGAGTTAAGCACAAGGCAGTGTGAGCAGTTATTGATTGGGATGATCCCTAGTCATAACTGAGTAGTACCAAAGATATTTCTAGGATTGTATACGTATCTGGGGGCTCTTTCAAGAGTTTTGGGATTTGCTACCCCGCCCATACGGTCAATCCCACCTGCGACTTTCCAGCTGAGCATTGATTATATTTAGGTGACCTTAGTTGCCTTACCTAGGTTATCGAGGGGGTACTCTGTAGGGGTTATTCTGCAGGTGTCCCGACCAGGTTGGGGTCGTACAGCACAGTCGCTATATGCGTTGAAGCTGAGGGCCACAATAATTGGTTACAAACCTCTGCTTGTTGTGTATGGGAGTCTCAAGACTCTCCTAGGTGAGACATACCTGATTCATTGGGGAGCTTGTGATTGGCTTTATATTATATTGGTATATGCTTTGTGCACAATAGCTTGCTTAGGGTTTGCATAATTAGAGAGTCTTTTTCATATTTTGAGTCATTGTGGATTCAGGTGCGGCACCTCACCATTCTCGTCTTTTAGAAGGACTTTCCCCTTCTACATATCCTCCTCCTTTGGGAGAGAGAAATAGACGGTCCATGCGAACTACTTCTCACATTGATTCACACATGATGGGAGATCATGAAGATGAAATTCTTGAGCTACCTTCTTCGCTTCATGAGGTTGAAGAAGAAGAGCCTACCCCTACATATGATACTTCACCTAATATGCCTACACACTCTAGGTATGATCCTTCACATGATATACCTACACACTCTAGGTATGATCCCTCATTCACAGGTCACCGGTATTGGATGTTGAGCGACGAGACTCATCATGAACCTATGAGCACTAGTTATGTTAGTTATGATATTTCCGTTATTCCTGCACATGATTCAGTACCACGTGCTGAGTTGGATTTTGAGCCTAACACTATGCCTGGGGGCATTCCTAGTCACTTCCATGTGGAGAGATTTGGGAACACAAGTGACATTGCACCCTCCATTCCGGTGGTGGAGGTCACATCACATGTTCATCCTAGACCTAGTGCTATTAGTCCTATTAAGATACCAGATCCAAGATGAGTGACTGTAGGGAATACCACTTACATAATTTCACATGTTTCTTCATCCTCTATTCCTAGTTCTTCAAATGCTATTCCTCCCCCACATTCACGTGGTCCTTCCGGAGGTCATATTCTAGAAATAGGAATATGACCTCTAGAAGTAGGTATACAACCTCCCGATACAATAGGAGGTACTTGAATCTAAGACACAACTACGCGAGTAGTAGCAGTACACACATGAATCGTAGCAACATTCCGTCCTGAAGGACCACATGAATGTGGGGGAGGAATAACATTTGAAGAAATAGGAATAAAGGATGAAGGGACATGTGAAATTATGCAAGTGGTATTCCCTACAGTCACTCATCTTGGCTCTGGTATCCAAATAGGACTACTAGCACTAGGTCTAGGATGAACATGTGATGTGACCTCCACCGCCGGGATGGAGGGTGCAATGTGACTCATGTTCCCAAATCTCTCCACATGGAAGTGACTAGGAATTCCCCCGGGCATAGTGTTAGGCTCAAACTCTGACTCGACATGCGGTACCGAATCATGTGCAGGAACACCAGGAATATCATAACTAACATAACTAGTGCCCGTAGGTTCATGACGAGTCTCATCGCTCAGCATACAATACCGACAACCTGTGAATGAGGGATCATACCTAGATTGTGTAGGTATATCATGTGAAGGATCATACCCAGAGTGTGTAGGCATATCAGGTGAAGGATCATATGTAGGGGTAGGCTCTTCTTCTTCAACCTCATAGCTCAGGAATTTCATCTTCATGATCTCCCATCATGTGTGAATCAATGTGAGAAGTAGTCCACCTGGACCATCTATTTCTCTCTCCCAAAGGAGGAGGAGAAGTAGAAGGCAGAAGTTTTACTAAGCAACGAGAATGGCGAGGTGTCACACCCGAATCCACAATGACTCATAAAATGAAAAAGACTCTCTAATTATGCAAACCCTAAGCAAGATAGTGTGCACAAAGCATACACCAATATAATCTAAATCCAATCACAAGCAAACAAGGGTAGGATATGTGAGCTCCTGAATGAAGCAGGTATGTCTTGCCTAGGAGAGGCTTGAGACTCCCATACACAACAAGCGAAGGTTCGTAACCAATTATTGTGGCCCTTGGCTTCAACGTATATAGCGACTCTGCTGTCTGACCCCAACCTAGTCGAGACATCTGTAGAATAACCCCTGCAAAGTACCCCCTTGATAACCTAGGTAAGGCAACTAAGGTCACCTCAATATAATCAATGCTCAGGCGGACAGTCATAGGCAGGATTGACCTTATGGTCAGGGTAGAAAAGCCTAAAACTCTCGAAAGATCCCCCAGATACGAATACAATCTTGGAAATATCTCTGGTGCTACTCAGTTATGATTAGGGGTCATCCCAATCAATAACCACTCACACTACCTCGTGCTTAACTCCCTTGTAAGAGGAGGATCCTGAGAAACACTAATTATACCAAGTAATTTCACACTCTCACCTGGACGAACACATACATGTTGTTGTTTAGTGGTCTTGGAGAATTTACTCACAATGAACTATTCTAAGACCCTAAAACCTAATCTTGTTGGTGTACCCTATCAAAGAAAATAGTGTAATCCATTTTAATTAAGCGTTGATTTTATTTGGCTTTATTACTCAAAAAAGGTAGATGACCGTGCAACCAATGGTGTTATGACACAACATGAAGTAAAATGCACACCTAACAATCAATGCAAATGCATTGTGTCGAATGAAAAATAGGGCATGCTACTACGTGAAATGCAAAATTTTCTTCAAATGACATATGCAATCATTCCTATATGAAAATCTGACTAATACTTATCTAAGCAAACCTAGTGTAAGTACCATGCAAAATGCAAAGTGAAATGCATAATGATGCAAAGAAGCAAATATTTTTGGATTTTTTGAATAAAAATGAGATACTAGAGCAAAAGAATGATTCTACCACCCCTAGACTTTGCAAGCACAATCAAACAGCACTCTCTCAAATTAAAAAGGTAAAATAAATCTAATGCACTAATCCCAAAAAAAAATTGAAAATGCAATGACAAGAACATTCTTAAAAAAAAAATTTACCCTAAAAAAGGTGTCTCTGGTCAGAAATAGAGGTGTATATAGACTCTAGCAATATCAAAGGAGACTCAACAATCATCAAAATTCACCCAACAACAATCAATCTTCCTCTAAAAGGAAAAACTCAAGGCATACGCGATTGTTCGCAGAAAACCCGCGTATGTACGCGGCTATAGCAATTAAAACCACGTGTATAGGCGACTATGAGTTAAAAATTTGTGTACAGGAAGAAAAATGTATAAAAATGAAGGAAAACACATAAGCTGAGACAAAATTCACACCAATCAGACACTTCTAGGAAAACATGCCCCCAAAACCGACTCAAAAATAGAGAAATCAGAGCAATTCAAGAACATTGAATACCGATAAAAACCCCCAAAGTACAACTTCTAAAAACTCCCCAGCAGAGTCGCCAATTCTGTTATGGAGATGAATTCCTATGGCTTGGGGTACCACAATAGATAGCTTGACTCCAGAAATCAATCCTTTCCTATATGCATTAGAAACCAAATATCTAACACTAAAGGATCTCGATTCGTACCTTATTCCGGATCGTTGGTGTAGATCCCCGTTGAGCTTTCCAACTCTCACTTGAATTGATAAATTGCTTCTTCAACATTCAATAATCAAGACAAGCATACTATATATAATTGTGTTAGCTCTGCTCTAGCATATATAATAAATAACATATAAGCATTTGAAATCATCCATGGATCAAATATTCATTCAAATACACATTATTGGATAGGAAAAGATATTTCTATTAATATAAAATAGAGATTACAATAGATACAACCTCTATCGGCACGTCTATGAATTGAAGAAATTGAGTCCCCCACTTGGGCCTCCACCACTTGAATCCTCCATCTCTCGGTAGGAAGCTCACAAGCAAAAGGCAAGCTTGGGAAGAACACAAAAGTGCTCCAAGGGACAAAGGGATGCAGACTCAAGTATAAGCTCTGGCAACAACGGAATATAGTTCTCTTTCTCTCAATTCCTCATGCATTCAATGTATCCAAAGGGTTCCTTATATAGCTCCTCAATGGGGTAATGAAAGGTCGAATATGAGAAATCTCAAGGCATATGGAAGGCCAAGAGACAAGTGAGTCGGATCCACATCATGGAAAACACCAAAAGAATTTGGCCTTTTGCACACATCTCAATGTGCGTGGTTTTAGGGGTCAAATCCACGTATATACGTGAGAAAGGGATTAAAAGTCGCGTATGGAAATTTTTGCATGTTTTTAAGGATGATCTTGGAAACATCAAAGGTTCAAAAATGTTCCATGGGGTCTAAGGAGTCTGCAGAGGGACAGGGAAGGCCATAAAAGTGTGATTCACCATGTGTGGTAAAATCAGCTATAACAAACACAGATGTGGAATAACAGATTATATTATAATGAAAGGGTCCATACCAAACATAGAACTAAACCGAGTTCTTATCTGGCTCCATAGCCTAATATATATGATTTACAAATAGTTATAAATAAATACTTGTCAGTTCGGTGAACCGACACGACCTTATGTGGCTGACCTAATCTCTAATTAGTCGGGTGATCGACTTAGTCCACTTACCAACTTAGTCAGATTACCAACTTAATCGACTTACCGAATAGCTCCTCCAACATCTCCCCCATGAACAAAATTGTTCTTTGTCTTGAAGAAACAGGGGAGGTACTCAAAAATACATTGCTTGTCTAAATTAGTTATTTCTTTGTTTGAATTTTATGGGCTATGAAGTCGAATAGTTGGTCGTTTCTATACATAGACTTCCACAATTGCTTTTGCTGTTACGGCCAACTGATGTTGGAATTCTATCCAATTTTGTAGTGCTTTCTGGATTTCGATGGTTGATGTTGTAAGGCTTGATAGTCTCAACATCTTCTCTTGAATGGAAAGTTCTGCTATCCTTTCCATGTCGGGACCCATAAACTGGTCTTTCTCTTTTTCCATCTCCAGAAGTCTTTTCATCTACAGACAGATGGTGTTTAATTTGTCCAAGCTCAGGATTGCCTACTGTACCCAGTTGTGTGCTTATCGCTTGAGATTCTGCAGTTTGGTTGTTTCGAGCATGATTTGATCTTTGACAGTGCTTCTTAATGATTCTTCTATGCTCTCTCTTTTCTCTAGTGCTTGAATTTATTGTCGAGTTTGTTGGGTCTATTGGAAGACTTGCCCATAATAAGCAGGTTAGTCTCATAGTACCCCTTCTATTATGACAGACTCCTCTATGTGATCTTGAAGCACTTTGTAAGCTTCGGAGAAGGTTGTGTGCTACTACATCAGTAGTCTAGTTGTTTCTTCTTTTTTCTCTTCTCTTATGTTTTGCATCTGTGTATGTAGTGCCGACATGACGCTTTCAAACAGCTGATAGGATTTTTCTAGTGGCTTATCGGTGTCGACCTCCATTGACCTTGGTATCACAAATTGTGCTAGGTTTCTACATTTTATTAGGAACTTGACTTGTTCTCTTTCAGTGTCATCGAGCTCCTTGCATCTAGTCTTGTTTCTTATTTTTGCTTCGATAGCCAGAGTTTCCAAGAGTTGTCCCAACTCTCTGTCCTTCAGCTTTGTTGCATCGAATGTAGTGGTTGACACAAGTTAGCTAATGTGGATCATTGATTCTTGTGATTGATGTTCCCTCTTCTTTCTATCTCTCTTCCTCTTATGCTTATGTTTCTCTGCTTGCTACTATACTTGTGCACCTATAAGAGTTAGATTTTTCGGTGGTTGATTTTTCAGCAGTGGATTATCTGGTTGTTGGTCTGCAATGGTTAGTGGAACTTATGGTTGAGTCTATGGGATGAGTTCTACAGCTAGATGTGTATCTAGTAGATTTTTTTGCAGAGGGTTTAGATACAGACGTTGCTAGTACTGATGGTTGCGGCAAAGGTGGTTCAGGTGCAGATGGTTCGGTTACAGGTTCTAGGTTGGGGGGTGGTGGTGATGGTGAATGGTTGGGTGTGATTGGTGTGGTGGGGATGTGGTCACATGTTGGGTCCTCAATTTGTGAGGGTGAACCCTCTAGGATGTCGGAGAATAGGTCGTCAGTTTCTCAATTGATTTCTTCCATGTCACTCTTCTTCCATGTCGAACCTCTCCTTCAGGGTTTCTGACATAGCATTCTTGCATATGTCAACTGGGCTTATGGAGGGAAGATTTGGAATTTCTTCCTATTTGATTTGACTTGGAGACGGGGGTGGGGGTGTAGCTACTAGGTCGATAATATTTTCGACCGTCGAGTTGTGCGTACTTTTTGCTTTCTTTGGCCAACCTTATCGTGCTCCTGCTTCGACAAATTTTTGGAATTGTTTCTCGACCAGAACTTTGGTTGCTACAGCATATTCGATCATGTGGACCATGATAGCTAATAGTTCCTCTTCATCCCATGAGTCTGAAAGGATCATCTTGCACTTCCCCTTCCCTTTTGTCTCAGTTTTTTTCTTCCTTGCTATTGCTATCTCCTTTGCTAGATTTTTTATTTTTTCTTTGGTTATTTTGTACTCAGGGTTGTCCAACTCAATATCTCCCAATTCATCCCCTTCCTCCTATTTTTGTGCTAGGATGACACTTTTCTCAGTTGGAATGGCTACTTGTTGTTCTATTTATGTCCCATTCCTTTAGGCTGTTGACGGTATGATTGTGATTTGCATTCGGTTGGTATCCTCTGCTAGTGTTTCCTCTGACACAAAGGTGCCAATGTGCAGTTGAAGTTCATAATATTCTTCTTTTTCTTGGTCTGTTAGTGGTTCTTCTATCACTAAGGTTACTTCCTTGGATTTTGTAGGTATCAACAGTTTTGTGCTAGACTGTCGAGCTAGCTCATGGAATATCTCTTCGACATTTAGATAGTAGTCGAGAATATTTGCTTTTTCCTTGGCACCCTACATATACCAAACCACAGTATGGTCAAGCTCCAGCTATATGTGCACGTTTTTGTGTAGACTTCATCAGATGTTCTAGGGCACCCTCCATCTAGTCGTCTGAAGTTTGAGCTGTTGAACCAGTTTTCCAACAGTACTTTTCCATTTTCCAGTTCCTTCAGTGTTCCAATCTGGGCAAATGGTTTCAACCTCCACATATGGAATTTTGTGGGTTCTTGGAACTGCTTGCCCCTGACTGGGCACAAGTAGTACATTACTATCCATATTATAAGGGAAGGGAACCTTATAATCCCTCTTGAATCTTGGCATTTCTCATAGATGCCTTTGAGCATGTCGGTGACATACTCAGCCCATCTGTAGACTTTTCCTGTGTCGACAATCGTATCTACTGCCTCTAGCATATCTAGTTTTAGGTCGCTTCCCCGACCAGTGGGTGTAAGCCCTGCTGCTATGATTTTAGCCACAATTTGTGGCATTTGGGCTTCTATCTGGCCAATCATTAGCCCTTTTTATTTCTTACCCGATGGTATTCCAGTCAGTCACTCTACCAGCCCTTGTTTTATGCTGATTGGTATGGGGTCACCTTGGTTGGATAGAACAGTCAGTTTATATATCACTTTGCTAGAGATCTCAACTAGCCTGTCGAAGTAGAATCTGTGATTATGGAATCGACTTATAATGAATTAGACTTCCATTTTTTTTGTGCCTCCAAAACTTGCCATGAATGGTGTGTTCATGTAGTTCATGATAGAACTACGGTTTACCTTATCTATAGCTTGGGTTAGCTTTTTGTCGACATAGGCCCATTCCTTGATCTCGGCCCATATTTTCTCCCATGAGGTCTCTCGAACCTTGGCATTCTTTATGTTTCTTAACCTCCTCAGTAGTAGGGTTTCAGTAGTTTGTAGTTCCTTAGTCTTTGTTGGAGCTCTAGTTTGTTTTGGTGCCATTTTGTCAGTTTTCTATTCAACTTTACTTAGGGATTCTCGGTTCTCAGTTTTCTATTTGCTAAATTGCTCTCTCTGTTCAAAATACTGTAAATGATCCTTTTCTACTCTGGTATTTATAGGTGGGGTGTTTGACATTTCTGTCGATGGGTGTATTAATGGTGGAAGTGATGGTCCAGCGCGGTCACTAATTTTGTGTTAATGGTGATTTGATTTTGGTGCTCAGAGTCATGAAGGTGTGATGAGACCTTATGGTTCATTGGTCGATGTCAATCATGTGAGAGGTCGATGGTGGTATGTCGATGGGTGTGATGTCAGCTGTCGAAGCATTGATTTCCTGTCATCCTAGTTTATGGGTGTTGGTTTTGTTTTGTTTATTTTATATTTTTTTCATATTTTTATATTTTTTGTCTAACCGTTATGGTCGTTATATATATATATATATATATTTTTTAAACTTGTTTTAATTTTTGTACCACTTTAGTCGGGCACCGTTAACAAGTTTCTGAAATACTATGCCTTGTAACGTCCTTAGTCGGATTGATCCGTTGGCATGAATCTCTTCGACAACGTAGGGTCCCATCCATTATGTATGTATCTTTTTGGGTTTTCCTTTTACTCGACTATTGTATAGTAGGGCAACGTCCCCTACCGACAGGTTTTTGTTTTTGATATTAGGATCGTGCCATGCCTTCTGCTGTTGTTTTTGGATTTCCTGGTGTTGTAAAGCGATCAGTCGGTGTTATTCAAGCTTGCTTAATTGCATCAGTCGGTCCTTCCTTCCCTATTCAACATCGACATGTAAAATTTCTTCTGTAATAGGTGTTTATTGTTGAAAATATAGTGGAACAACTGCTTCTTGTCCATAGACTAGTCAGAACGATGTTTGGTCTATCGAATGCTTATATGTTGTTCTGTAAGCCCATAGTACTGCAAGTATCTTATCATCCCAGTCGTCTTTGTTGGTGTTACATATTTTTGTTAGGCCTTTTGTTAATTTTTTGCTGAATGCCCCAATTGCTCCATTCCACTAAGGGTGATACGTTTTACTACGTCAGTGGTCAATTTGGAACTGATCTGTTAGTATTTTAATGGTTTTATTAATAAAGTGTGACCCTTGGTCATGATTAGATTTATTGGACATCCAAACCTGGTAATGATATTTTCATAGATAAATTTAGCAGCTATCTCACTGGAACATGTGTCGACTAGTTTTTCCTCTGCCCACTTGGTTACATACTCTACTGCAGTTATTATGTAGCTTGCACATGTTCTTTTTGCTAGTATGGGGAATGGTCCTATGAAGTCGATGGCCCAAATTTCAAATTTTAAACTTGGGTTTAATGATATCAAGGGAATCTCTGTACTAGGCCAAGGTCGACCCAGTCATTGAAATCTATCACATTGGCTCACAAACATTTTACAGTCTTTGTGAAGTGTCGGCCACCATAACCCTGACTGTTGGATTTTCTTGGTAGTTGTGTCTGCTTGAAAATGTCCTCCTGCCGGTCCATAGTGTGCTTCATACATAATATTATTTCTTTCATGTTCTAGTACACATCTTCTGAGGATGTCTTCCAAGCCCATTTTATATAAGAATCCATTTATGAGGCTATATGGTGCAGCTTTTATGGCTATGATTTGTTTCTTCTTCGTGCTCATGCCTCTTGCTGCTTGTCCATCTTCTAAGAATTGAGTTATTGCCTCTAATTCTGCTAGGACTACTTCTATTCGAAATAAATGTGCATCTGGTAGGTCGTATTCGACTCCTATTGGTTCCTCTCCTGTGTCAATTCCTGATAAGTGGTCAGGTCCAACATTTAACTCTCCTGGTCTGACGATGAATTTGAATTCGAATTCTTGGAATAGAATTAGCCATCGACAAATTCTCCCATGATGTAAGGGTTTATTTACAAGGTATTTCAGTGCTTGGTGGTCAGTATAAAAGATAAATGGATTGGCTAGTAGGTAATGTCGATACTTTTGTAGTGCGAAGACCATTGCTAATGCTTCTTTCTCTGTTGTCGAGTAGTTTCTTTCTACTTTATTTAATTTTCTGCTGCTGTAAACTATAGGGTATTCCATTCCATCGTCCCCTGGTTGAGTTAGGATTTCTCCTATTGCTAGGCCCAATGGGTCGATGTGTACATGGAATTTGGTCAACCAATTTGGAAATATTAGGATGGGTGCTTCAACTAGCTTCCTTTTTAATGTTTCAAATGATATGTTGCATTCCTCTATCCAATCGAACTCCTGATATTCTCTTAACATTTCTTCTAGTGGATAGGTCATATCTGAATAGTATCTTATGAATTTCCTGTAATATCCTGTATGACCAAGTAGTACCCTGACTTTTTTTGGATTCACCAATGGTTTTAAGTCGAGGATAAATTTTATTTTTGCGAAGTCAGCCTTAATGCCTTCTTTGCAGACAATGTGTTCTAATAGTATCCCTATAGGGGCCAGAAATATGAACTTCTTGATTTTCAGAGCTAGCTATATTTGTCGCCATCGTTCCAACGCGAGCCTTAGCCATTTGCAGTGATCTTTCAACATAGAGTATATTGTCCAATCATCGAAATATACTGCCATTGTTTTGTAAATATATTCTTGAAATGTTTTGACCACAATTCTTGAAAATACTGTAGGTGCTTTTTTTAATCCAAAAGACATAACCCTATAAGAAAATGAGCCAAATTCACATATGAATGTTGTATTTTTCTGATCTTCTTTGGCTATTGGTACTTGGTTATAACCTAAGAATCCATCTGTAAATGAGTAGCATTCATGTCCTGCGACCTCACTTAAGATTTCATCTGCATAAGGAGTTGGAAATGGGTCTGTTAATGTAACTTTATTTAGGTCTCTGAAGTCGACACAGATCCTTAGCTTGGTTGGATCGTGTTTCTTTGGTTGAACAACCATTGGATTTACCCATTCTGATTGGTCAATAGGGTAGATAATTCCTGCTGCAAGCATATTATCAATCTCTTTCTTAACTATCTCTTTGTATTTATGAGCTAATTTATATGGTCTTTTCTTTACAGGTTGAACAGCAGGTTTAATGTCGATCTTCATTTCACCCATTTCATGGACTAGACCTTTGAGATATTTATAGTCTCTAATGAATAAATCCTGAAATTCTTTTAGTAATTTCACTATTTATGTTATTTGTTCTTCACTCCAGTAGTCTCCAATTTTTTCCACTTTTGGTCGATCGTCACTTGATATGTTGAATTATTTAGTTTTGACTTTAGCATCTAACCATTCTGGTGCTTTGGCTTCATTGGTTGGTTGACTTCCTTCTTTAAACTGTGAAAATGTGGCAGGAAAGTCTATTGCAGTCATTCAATTGGAGTCTTCGACTATCTCGACTTTGAGCACTGTGTGAATTGGTTTTGTTGTTTCTGGATGGTATGATTTCCATCGAAATCTTTTTCCTTTCAGATTTTCATTTTCCATTTGTAGCCTTATCGATTTTGGTGTTTTCTTTGTTTGTATGTTATTGCAATTTATTGTTGATTAGTCGTATTTTAGGGTTTTGTTCTCGGACGATTCTATAAATGCCTTGATTTGTTTTGCAGTTTTGACCAAGTTTTCATCTTGTGGTATAAAGCTGAAATATTTGATAAAATTCTCTCTTAGTTCATGCCATAGGAATGTTTCACCCTAAGCTTCTTCCATTTTGTACCATTTGTTTGGTAACTCAAACAGCATCGATGGAAATAGGTGTGGCCATGTACGTTCATCCTTATACCCAAGTCTTTTCCATTCTTTTTCACATGTTCTTATGTGGTCTTCTGGATCCTACCCTTGGATGAACATAAGTATTTGGGATTTGTTATCTCCCAAAAAGTACACCGTCATTTTGGGTGATAGTATGGGTTAAAATTTTTACTTCTGTGAGTCATGGCCTTCAAAATCAAAAATTTCAGCTTTCGGCAGTTAACTCAGTCTGTGGAAGTTTAGTTAGCTGCCGAAACAGGCCAATTTCGGCAGCTAGGACGGTTTGTCAAAATGATTTTTAGCTGCCGAAAATGTTTTATGTGTAAAAAAATAAAATAAAATCGTGCCTCATCACTCATCAATCGAGCCTGTTTCATCATATCAATTGGTGGGTAAACGCCAAAAGTCAGCTACATGCCAATTCATCAAGTTGATCCAAAAGCATTGAATTGTAATTTCATTGGAAGGCTATTCGCTTCAATATGCATGAAAATTACGCGTGGAGGATGGTTGATCCAGCGCATCACTACACATGTCAAATGCCCAAGATTACGAGCAGCATCCATTCTAATGTGTTTGAAGGAGCTATTGAACAAAAGGATTTGAGAAAACTGGATCTTCACCAAACATTGGATTCTAGGCAGTTGCTGTCAAGAAAGAAAAGGAATCAATGGGCAATAAATCAGTAGCTGAGGCACCAAATGTTTTGGCTGGTTCAGAGGTAAATAAGCAGCTGGACACTGATGCTGATCCAACCTTCGATCAACGACTTGATGTAATAAGAAGGTCTGCACTTCAGAAAAAAGAGTTGGAAGAGAAAAAGAAATATCAGCCTATTGATTATGATGCTCTCGTTTCCAAATCAGAGAAGAGTTCACTTGGACTTGGTGCTAAAATTGTAATTGGAGTTGCCATTATGGTTTTTGCTCTTATCTTTTCAATTGGGGATTTGTTTCCATCTAGAAGTGGAGAGAAACAAATAGAACAGAAGGAGCTCACAGCAGAAGATAATGCCAAGTTTCAGGCTCAGCTTTAGCGTTTTGAAGAAACTCTAAAGTCTAATCCCGAGGATCTTCAGGCTCTAGAGGGTGCAGCTGTTGCTCATGCAGAATTAGGAGAATACACTAAATCTGCTGCTTTACTTGAGAAACTTACTCAAAAAAAACACAAAGATCAACAAGAGGAATTTTTTGCTGAAATCGCGTGATCTTGCGGGGAAATTTTGACAGCCTTCCTGAACTCCAAATTCAAATCTGGAAGCACCAGTGGATAGCTTATGATCTGTAGATCAAAATCGACTATTCGAACATGCAAAACGGACATCGGACGGTTGAGAAAAACGATTTTTTCCAAAGGCAGTTTTTTCAGGAATTCTTCAGCTTTCGGCAGCTTAGGCGAGCCCCACAGAGCTCATTAGCTGCCAAAAGGACTGACTTTCGGCGGCTAAGGCACGAAATCAGCAGAATAGTTAGCTGCCAAAAGCCTGTTTTTTGCAAAGGTTCTCTAATTTCGCCCAGAACTCAGTTTTGATTCGCTGAACTGATAGAAATGGATGGATTATAAAATATTTTATCTATATCTCAGTGCCCAACTCAGTTCACCGAGCCTTGGAAGGATGCTTCATTTCACCAACCATCAAGCTGTTGAAGGAGATCTCCATATCAGAATTTCCTTGATTTTAGGGATCAGTCCCTATCTTTTTGCTTTTGACTGTCAGTTAATGTTTTAGTTGAACTCAACAGATCCATGCTTTTAGGATCTGGAAACTTTTGTAAAGGCTTTAAAAAGTCTAAGAACTCACACTGAAAAGGGTTTGAGCTTGGAGACTTTGGCCTATGTCTGATTGCTAGTCTAATAAAATCACAGTTTTCTCTTGTTGTTGTACTCAGATTTTGTTACCCACTGTTATTCTGCACTCTGTTGGATTATTTTAGCTCATGCTCATGATTTGATGGAGGAACTTCTTGATGCTTAGTATAGCCCTGCATGATGTATGTACTTGGTTGTATAAACCCTACAAATTTGATGTATTTGGTTGTCTGAGCATTATTCTATATGTCTGTTCTATTATTGATCATCTGATGTACAGTTTCTAAGAGCACTGGCTCATTAAATTATTTGGATTAGCAGTCTTTCATTTGTGCCATTCTTGTATCCCCTCGATCCACTTATTGAAAGTAAATGAATTTCTAAGTTACCAAGCATACTCAGCCATAACCACTGAGTAGTTTCTTGGAGAGCTAACAGGCTTGATTGGTTAACTTTTTTCCTCCAAATATTTCCATGAAGTAGTTTGAAGTTGTTGTCCATGTCCGCAATCTTGATTGATGGATATCCCACCATCTAGCAGCTTGTCCTATGAAGGTTCCCACTAAGCTTTGTAGTCGGCCATGTTCACCAATGTTTCTGGATACTTGTTCTATATGCATAATTGGTGATTCTCTTTCTTTGTATCTTGGGGTTTGTGTAATACTTACATTTGCTGGTTTTAGGGTAGGATATCATCCTGGTTTTCTTTTCAAATATTTTTGGGATGATGAACACCAAGAAGCACTGTTGGACTAGTTTCTTCTACACTTTTTGAATGGTCCAGCAACCTCTTTCTTGTGTTTCGTAGTTCTCAACTTCCCAATCATATAATTCTGCATCTAAATTGTATCCTATTGAATCTTGATTTCCTAAGTGAAGTTCACCATAAACATTAGGTTCTGTGTAGTCTTCATTGTTTCATATCTGATATAATTATCGGATGTCGACTTCTTCATCAATAGGTTCTATCCAAGGTTCTCCATGGGATGGATGAATAGGTACTGTGACTTTTTGTCCATTCCCTTTTAGTTTTATTCTTTCCTTGTCTAAGGATATTGATGCTTTCATTTTTCTTCCCCAAGGTCGACCTAGTAATGCTAGGAAGGAACTGGATCCTTCCTTAGGGTTAATAATTTCAAAGTCGACTTTGGTTGATATTCCTTTGATGGTCATGTCGACATTTCTCTAGACTCCCATAGGTTCAATTAGACCTTGGTTGGCTAATTTCAGGTATATTCCTGACTTATAGTCTAGGTCTACCCAATTGTTCCCAAGTGTTACGAGTCATAATGTTTACTTGTGACCGGAAGTCGAGCACAACTTGTCGAACATGGTATCCTTCAATTTCTAGGTCGACAAGTGGGTCGGCATCACTTTTGTCCTTCTGGTTTAGACTACAGATATTTTTTGTTTGTTTTTCTGTATTATTGTTGTGTTTTATTTTATACAATAGGTCAATGAATTGAGATAGCGTTTTATCAGTTTGCACTAAACGTATTAGTTCTTTAACTGTGTTTTTTCGATTATCACCAACTTCTTCTTGTTGAGAAAATTCTTTAAATATATTCGATGCAGCTTTATACAGTTGTTTTTGTTTAGATAGGTTAGGATAATCATTCTTTTATTTTATTTTTCTTATTCGTGGGTTATTACTCCCAATTTTTTTCCCTTGTCGAGTTACTATATGCAGATTATTTGTATTGATTATATCATATTTTTGCACGCACGACAAGACATTAACATTTTTCTTTTTATTTATTTTATCAACCATAGTAGGGAAATCCTCTAATGAGTGATCCCCTACTCCATAGCTAGTACAGAATTTTAAGTCAGTTTTGTCCTCGTATGGACAATTTGCATATCGGTGACCTTCTTTGTAGCACGTGAAACATTGGATGGGGCAACGTGGTCAGTTGTCGCGATTCCCGGAGAATCAACCTTGACCTCCTTATTTTCCACGTCAATTGTTGAACCGGTGCTCATATCGACAACCTTCATACCTTTGATTATTTTGTTCATTTTGAGCATTGTTTCGTTGATCATTGTTCTGCACGACTGCATTTGTCTGGTAGACTGCCTGGTAGTTTTGTCAATTTTTTAAGTTTAGGTAGCAGTCAGCCGTAGCATGACTTTTCACTTCACAGATAACACACCAAGATACTTTACCATTTTTCATGTTAAACGGGCAATCTTTTGTTGTGTGTTCTCCATGTTCTTGGTATATGTCACAAAAACACTTTTTTTACACAAATTGAATGTCCTGTCGGCTGATGTCTTGTTGACAGTTATCATTTGAATGTCTGACTGTTGAGCATTTCGTGCGCCAAACGTCCTGACTCTTAAGGTTTAGCTCTTTTAATGATTTATGCATGATCTCAAGTTGTTCTTCCAGTCTAGTATCTATGGGATATGTTGGGAATTCTCCGTCCATCTCTACTTGTAGGGCTTTAGTAAGCATGTCTTCGTATGTTTTGAATGTCTCTGGCCTTATGTGCCATTGAATTTTCTATGATAGACCTGCAAGGAACCACTAGATTAATAGTTGCTCATCAATTACATAATCCAATTGGATGAGGAGGTCTTTCCAACGTTTGTCGTAGTCACAGACATATTCTGCTAGCTTTTGTGATGTTGTTTTCAATTTCTTAGCTGCTAGATGTTTTGCATCTGGATTTTTAAAGAATAACAAAATTGCACTTTGAATTCTACTTTGGATGCTTGAGGATTCTTTATGTAAAGGTCATGTACCATGTTAGTGCTCTTTTCCTAGAGGCACCAGTGAACTCTGCCATCTATCTATCTTCATATGTGACCTGGTTTGCCTCCCATGTCGATTCATAGATGAACCAATGTCATCTAGGATATTCATTGCCCTCATATAGAGGGATATGCACTGACCCATGACCCATGTCAGATTCGTTGTCGCTGTCTTCTTCAGGAGGTGGCGGTGGTGGGGGTGGTGGTGGGGGTGGTGGGATGTTTTGCTTATTTCTTTGTGCATAACTATTGTCGACAGAACTCTCGTTCCTATCAGTTCTTTTGTTTGTCATTTCTTCTTCGATAAGTAGTCGGTTGGGGTCGACTTCTCCTATCGATGTCCAACTGCAATTATTTGTCTGCAGGTCTGACTTTTCTGTGTTCTCCAAAGCTATATTTTGCAGGGGGGGTGCTCCTTCATGTGTCGAGTAAAGTAAGTGGATACTTCGGTTGGAAGGGTATGCCTGAAGTGTGACCCCATTTCCTTCCTCTGGTCGATGGATCACTAAATGATTATCATCATTTACTTGGTCGTCTAGTTGACTCCATATACCAAAATTACTAGCTCTTAGTCTTAAATATTCTTAGACAATGGCTTGCATCCTTGTACTCAAATTCATTGGAGATAAAGGTCTTACCTCTTGGGGAACTTCTATTTGGAGAGCTTCTCGCTGCTCTATCCATAAATATTCTTCCATGGGTGATGCCTCTTCCTCCATGCCTTCTTTCTGTTGGTCATGACCCGACTCTGGTGGATTTCTTTCTCAGTCTGTCACCCTAGTACTCATTCCTCTTTCCAGTGCTATAGCTCTTTCTCTTCTTTCTTCCCTTCTTTTCAGCCTCTTCTCTCTCTCTATTTTCTGTAAATCCACCGTACCTTTATGTGTAACTGTCTGTTCGATTTCCTTCTTAGGTTGACTTTTCATCACTTTTGGTGGTATCTCTTGTTAGTTGACTAGAATCCTGTTTACTTCACCCCAACATATGACCAGCTACCCCCCCATGGTCTACCCGATGCTTTAGAAACCTTGGATAGTTTTGTTTAATTGCTTAGGAAATATTCCCACTCCCTTTTAGCAATGAATTTCTCCCACTTCCTTTGTTGCTCCGCCCAGTTAGAATTTTGTGGCGGTTCACGTAGTGATGGACGAGTTTCGACGATATGACCCACTCCTTTTTCTATCAGGAATTTGAATAGCGAGGTCAGTAAGGAGCACAGGAACTGCTCATTAAGGTCTGTATAGAATTTCTTCCGAATGGTTTCTACCAAATTTCTTTCTTCTATAGCTTTCTCCTCGCAGAATTCGTCGATGATCTTTTCAAACCACTCCGATAGGTTTGTTCTTCCCCCTCGAATCAGTTTCTCTAGTAGTTGTTGGTATTTAGTTGCTTCCGGATTTTTCATCCATAAGTTTCTTCAAAAGCTGGGGTACCTATTCTATAAACTTCTCATGGGTTTCAGTAAAGAATCTTTCCCTCACTTGAGAAGGAGTTAATCTGTTTCTCCACGCATAATTCCGCAAGTAATTTTCTATCTTATGCTCCCACCCATCCTTAATCTCCTGTTCTGATATCATCTGCTTGTATTCATCTCAGATATGTACTACCCGCAATAGAACCAATATTGTAATCTCATGGATCACAGAGGGTTGTCAATAATACACATTAAAAGCATACAGACATATCAAAGACAAGAGACAAGAACACAGATGTGAAATAACACATTATATTATAGTGAAAGGGTCCATACCAAACATAGAACTGAACCGAGTTCTTATCTGTCTCCACAGCCTAATATATATTATTTACAAATAGTTATAAATAACTACCTGTTGGTTCGGTCAACCGACAAGAGCTTATGTGGCTGACCTAATCTCTAATTAGTCAGCTGATCGACTTAGTCGGCTTACCGACTAGCTCCTCCAACAACGTGGGAGCCATAACGGGACTTCAACCAGTTATTAGCTGCTTCAATCATTTGGAGAGTAGAATGATGGTCCTGATCTGTTTGTTCAAGCATAAGTAGGTTTTTTTTCCAATGGAGAAGTATCAAGTAGAAACTTGACGGAAAGACAGAGTGATGGAATCTGGAATTCAATGGGAAGAATTGAATCCACATTGTGGACTAGATGGAATGGGGTAAAACTGGTGGTGGTTTTAATTATCTCTTCGTCATCATGAAAGTGGTGATGGGATAGATCATGGGGATATTCTGCAGTCGATGAGGGGGAAGGACAACTAGAAGTGGAGATTGTATAAATTGTGTTATTGGTGTCTGAGGAAGAGGCGAATGGGTGGATCTCCTCGAGAACAATGATTTCGGACTCATGGGAGTGCTTGCGAATATCATTGACGAGAGACCAGTACTTAGGCAAGTTTGGGAAATGGTGGGAATAATGACCATATAATCCACAAACTGCACACAAGTGGTTGGTTCATAGTGATTTTTTCTTAACCGTAGGTATCGTTGGTACATTGACAATTGGAGTGTCACCGATATCAACTATTTTTCACATGTGGGTGTGAAGGATTAAAAAATATGGATAATTATGTGTCGTAGGGCCTTTGACATCACATAAAGCACAAGTAGGAAGTGGACATGGTTTTCTCAGGGATTTGAGTGCCTTGCCCTTAGTCTTGATGGGAGGTGGAGGAGGAGAATTAGCGGGAGAAGTATTCAGTTCTTTACCAAGAGGTGGGTGTGACACCATATCAATAGGTTGGACCATTGTCAACATGATCTATGGTGTTGGGGGTAGGGTAGGTGGATCAAGGTACCACATGGGAATACCCAAAGTGAAGCTTGAAAGGTTGAGAGTATCCATGAATGGCTTACTCACAATTCTAGAAGGGGGAAAGAGGAAAGGGATCATGTGTATGGGGAATAAACCCCAATAATTCCCTAGGTTATGTGGTTGGGGTTGTAGTTGAGGTTTTAAGGAGGTCAAAATGTTACCAGATGTGATAATGCACAAATCTGATATGTCAGTCGTCGAAAGGGGAGGTATGAGGGAAAAAACATGTTCATCAAAGGGGCGTTGGTATATAGGCCTGGACCAACAACAGACAAGGAAGGGATGGATACAATGTCAATGGTGGTATCAATAGTAGGGAGGGCATGCTCCAGAGTGGCTGGTATTTTCGAATTGTAATACATCAATTGGTCGATAGTCATGATTTTTCCATCATGGGGTAACATCAAGAGTCGAAATATGGTGGAGGAAATGGCTCACATTGCATACATAGAACTACGTCCACGGAGGAGGTTGTAACTGAGTTGGGCATTAAAAACCTCAATGTATGTTGGGTGTGTTCTACTATCTTAAATACACCTAATATTTAATTATCGACCAGGGCTGGTAGGATTAGAGTTGATACAAAATATATGCAAAGGTTAAAAGGATCCTAGGGTGTCATGGACATACTTTAATAAACAAAAGATCGAAAGATATTTCAAAATGAAAAAATGAGTCAAACTCCTAAGACTATCTGGATAATTGGACTGGACTGGAATATCAAATTTTAAACAACTACTAAAAAGAAAGATATAAACAATAATACTTATAACTTCAAACACTAACTTATACATAAAAATAATTATAACAACTGTAGTGACAAATAACCAACTAACTACTCCTTAAGCTAAAGGCTAGGGTAAAAAGACAACTTATCTTATAAAGAATAGAAAATTGAAGAAGCAAGTAGAAAACTTAATAAATAAAACTTTGAAAGAAGCAAGTAGAAAACTTAATTAATATAATTAAACTCTATTCTTCAATAAATAGATACCAAAAACAAGAATGGTTCTTATGATTACAAATAATCTAACTTCCTCTTAAAAATAATACATCTAACCCTAAACTCTATATGCAAACAAAGATAACTATGACATAAAACAACAATAAAATGAAATCACTATTTAATATTCAAGAAATAAGAACAACTTAATCTAGATTTAATTTAAGGTGAAAAGAAAAGAAAAGAAGAATAATAAAACCTTAATCAATAACCTAAAACAATCAAACTTTAATTGTAATGCTTACATTAGAGGAAATTTCAACTCAAAATGGGCCTTTTAACTTTTATTCAAATTCCATGTCATCATGTGTTAGCCAATGAAATTGCTTCAAATTTGAAATACCGTATAGGTCTTAAACACTTTTTTAGTATAAATTTGGGGATAGGTATCATAAAAAAAACTACTTTTTTGTTTGTATTTTTGACATATCTCCCTATGTTTTTACTCAAATTTCGATCGAGAGAGCTCGTTGGATGTGGAATTAAATTCTGCATCCAACGAGTACCCACTCGGCATACTTTTGACGGACCCCGCTACCCCAAAAACAAGAAATACCTGAAAAAATAGAATGATGATGTCATCATTCCATTTTTTCAGGTATTTCTTATTTTTGGGGTAGAGGGTTGCTTCAAATTTGAAATACCGTATAGGTCTTAAACACTTTTTTAGTATAAATTTGGGGATAGGTATCATAAAAAAACTACTTTTTTGTTTGTATTTTTGACATATCTCCCTATGTTTTTACTGAAATTTCGATCGAGAGAGCTCGTTGGATGTGGAATTAAATTCTGCATCCAACGAGTACCCACTCGGCATACTTTTGACGAACCCCTCTACCCCAAAAATAAGAAATACCTGAAAAAATGGAATGATGACATCATCATTCTATTTTTTCAGGTATTTCTTGTTTTTGGGGTAGCGGGGTCCGTCAAAAGTATGCCAAGTGGGTACTCGTTGGATGCGGAATTTAATTCTGCATCCAACGAGCTCTCCTGATTGAAATTTGAGTAAAAACACGGGGAGATATGTCAAAAATACAAACAAAAAGTAGTTTTTTTCTTTTCTTCCTCCAAAATTAATAAATATTATTTTATTATTTTAACTATTATTTTATTAGTTCATTTTAGGAGGCCCATTTTGAGTTGAAATTTCCTCTAATGAATAAAATTACCAACTACAAACATAATCCAAATATTTACAAAACAAAACTAGAAACAATCTGAAAATACATAAAAAATGGTAAAAACAGAACTGAGGGTTAAATGACAGACTAAACAGTAGGTATGTAAAGGTATGGTGAAAGGTCCCATATGCTCTTCAATTGTGAACACACAAGATGCTTCTATAAACATTGAGAGAGCCATAGTTTCCTGAAACTCATCTCCAAAGATTTGATCAAATTTAGAAAATGACCAAGGAAAATATATACTAGTGGTGGAAGAAATAAACTAATTCAATACATTTTCAGTAGTCTGCTCCTGCAATGCCTAGGAGAAATCACTAGGAAAGGAAAGGTTGTCAAAATATTCGTCCCCAAAGGAACAATTTAACCACCATGAATTTTCAGTTACTGGTTGTGCTGGGGGATATAAAATAAGTCTTTGGGTAGACAACCCATTGGAAATGGTCATCTCCCCATCCCTACATCCTATAAAAGCATTGGCAGTAGCTAACCATGGTCTTCCCAAGATAATAGGATGTCCTTTAGAAGGATCCTTTGATTCTATGACCATAAATTCGACTGGGTATTCCTGAAGCTACTAATACAATAATGTCGTCCAGGACTCCAGCAGGCTTTACCATAGTACGGTCTACTAGTTCCAAGATGGAAGGGATAGGTCGAATAAATTGTCCCAACTGTAAAGCTTCTAAAAATAACGGTGGTCATCATATTGATGGCTGCTCCTAAGTCAATTAATGTGTTATCTATGGAAGTATTATTTATAATTACAGTCACTACTGGGGCTCCTGTATTTGTATATTTTGCAATTCGGGACTGATCTGACATATATTCAGACATATCTCGTATGACATGAATTGTAAGGGGGTCTTTTTGTTTCTTCCCTGTGCATTTGATGCATAATTCCTTTGTTACCTTACTGTAAATTGGTATATTTTTAATAGCTTGCAATAATGGGATTTTGTGACAGATATGCTTTAATTCATTCAAGATATCATACTCTAAATGAAGTACGGGTTTTTCTATTACTAGTCCTGCTGGAAATGAAGGAATTCTTTGTTCCTGAATAGGTTCTTGTGGAGGATGGGTAGGTACTGGAACTTTTGGAATGTTCACATCCCCCAATATGGCATCATTCATGGGTTCATTTGAATCTTCTTCTTCTTCTTCATTTTCCTCACGAATGACGACTGATGTTCTGGGTTTATCATTAACAACTCTTCCAGACCGTAATTGAATCTCATGTATAGGAACAGTCGAAACAAGGTAGGATGGAAGAGTTTGCAACTCAATATTGTTAAGAGATTGAATTTGTTTATTATTAGTGTTAGGTATTGGTTGTGCAGGTAATAATGTCAGTCATGGAGGATTTGTATTCTGGAAGTGATAAGGTTGTTGTGCAATGAGAGGAACTGGAGGTACAAATATAGGAAAATGCTGCTAGAAATTCGGTTGATGCTAAGGATAAGGATGATTAGGTGGAGGGATAAGTTGTGACTAAGGGTATGGCTGTCCTATCCACCCTTGTGACAAATACTATTGTTGTGGAAATTGAGCAGGATACTGAGG
Organism: Pseudotsuga menziesii; assembly: GCA_001517045.1. Classification (NCBI taxonomy): domain Eukaryota; kingdom Viridiplantae; phylum Streptophyta; class Pinopsida; order Pinales; family Pinaceae; genus Pseudotsuga; species Pseudotsuga menziesii. The sequence goes on along the minus strand of LPNX010065197.1, from coordinate 311,298 downwards.
TGGCCAACTCTACCCACTAGGATTGTTCCATTGTTGGGGTTGTTGGTATGGAGAGTAATAGGGTGGTGATTGTGGTGAAAAAATATGGTATGATGGTTGATCTCTAGATTTCCAAGGAGGCCTCCTAGATGTTTCACCTACATCCCCACTCTTATATATGGCTTACAATCCAGTCAAGGATGGACAGTTATCTATCGGATGTTCCTCTGTACAAACGTGACATATAGAGATATTGTTTAACGGACATTCCTTTTGGGGATTTTTTGTTCTACACCTTGGATAGAAAATACTCATTGCTGCCCATTCTTCATATTTCCTTTTATTGGCTTGTAAAGAATCTAATTGAGATCCCATGGATCCTAAGATGTCAGTCTTAAAATTTTCCAATAGGTTACCTAATTCCATCCTTGTAACCCCTCCTGAACTAGGAACGTTTCCTCTTACATTTCTACTATAAGGCTCTCGAAAGTTTTTCCCAATATTCCCCCTACTTATAGACATTAGAGGAAATTTCAACTCAAAATGGGCCTCCTAAAATGAATTAATAAAATAATAGTTAAAATAATAAAATAATATTTATTAATTTTGGAGGAAGAAAAGAAAAAAACTACTTTTTTGTTTGTATTTTTGACATATCTCCCTGTGTTTTTACTCAAATTTTGATCAGGAGAGCTCGTTAGATGTGGAATTAAATTCTACATCCAATGAGTACCCACTCGGCATACTTTTCATTGATCCCGCTACCCCAAAAACAAGAAATACCTGAAAAAATGAAATGATGATGTCGTCATTCCATTTTTCCAGGTATTTCTTATTTTTGGGGTAGCAGGGCCCATCAAAAGTATGCCGAGTGGGTAATCGTTGGATGCAGAATTTAATTCCACATCCAACGAGCTCTCCCGATCGAAATTTGAGTAAAAACACAGGGAAATATGTCAAAAATACAAACAAAAAAAGTAGTTTTTTTTATGATACCTATCCCCAAATTTATATTTAAAAAGTGTTTAAGACCTATACGGTATTTCAAATTTAAAGCAATTTCATTGGCTAACACATGATGACATGGAATTTGAATAAAAGTTAAAAGGCCCATTTTGAGTTGAAATTTCCTCTAATGATAATTTTTACACATATCACCAATCTGTGAAAAGGTCTTATGAGAAATACCGTCGGTTGCCATGAGATTAAGAATCTCTAGCAAGTCCTCAGAGATTCCTTTGAGAAAAAGTGTATGTACTACATCTTCTCGAAGGTCGTGATACTTTGATTTATGAAGTGTATAAACGAACCTTTTGAGATAATCCTCTAGGATTTCATCTTCAAGTTTTTGTATTTTGAATATATCGTGTCGAGAATCTTTAGGTTTGTAGTATTCTTGATACTTTCGCAAGAATGAGGTTCTCATGTCATCCCAAGTCCTGATAGTGGATTCACCTAATCCCATGAACCATCGCAAGGATGAATCTTTTAATGTAGCGAGAAAGAGTTTTAGTTTGCGAGCATCTTGTAGATAATTATAGCTCCTACAAAGAATATCAAACTTGAACAAGAATGTGTCCAAGTCCTCATTACTTTTTCCATAAAAGGTAGGTAAAGAAGAAGGAGGGATGTTTTTCATATTTACATCCAGTACAGTGTCTAGAATAGGAAACCCGAAGGTAGCCTGAGTTTTATTTTCTCCTTCTCCTTCATTATTTCTAACTTCATTATGATCTTCGTTCTCTCCACATCCCTCCATATAGGCTGGGTTTTTAATATAAATATACCTAGGAAGCTCCTTTTGAGGTGATAATGGAGCGTCCCCACACTCTCTTTCGGGAGAGATCTTCCCCTGATCAACCATTTTCTTATTGAACCCTAGAGAGAAAGTAGGTTCTACTGTGGATGTCTCAATTTGTGAGATGACTGTATCTAAGGGGTTTCCAAAGAGGGATTTTACCTGCTCAAGATCAACAAGGTCAACAAAGTTTGGACTTCGTACTAGTGAAAAGGTCGTATCCTTTGGTTGTGTAACTAATGGAGAACTAGAGGTTACTAGTGGTTTATCCTTCTTAACTTCTTCTGCAATGAGGTCCTCGGGACCTCTTGGCAAGGTTCCTTCTCCTTTTATGGTTCCCTTGGTAAGATCTCTTGGAAGAGTTTCTTTAGGTTTCCAAGCAGAATTACTCCCTGGGTGTTTTTCTATACCTTTCTAGTGAGTTAGTAGTTGGGGTATTACGTCCCCTGGAAAAGTTAACAGAAATTTCGGTAGCTTTTCCTACCTTACTAAATCTATTATGAGGATCTCTAAGTCTATTCATGAAAAGAAAACTAAATTAAAGGAAACTTATGATATACTATTGTTGCTAGATTTAGGGGCGCCTGTTATAACAGATGCGTCAGTTCTAAAAATAAAAACAAGTATATGACAAATGCAGAAAATAACACACTTACAAAAACATCAAAGGAACAACAAGGCTTTGGGGAACCACACAATTGTGGATGCATCTGGATGTTACACCACAGAAATTTTGGGAATTTCGTAGTGAAGTCATCTTTGCATCTTACTATTCTCCCCTCCCTCTTGCTATGTAATATAAAATTAATCTATCTATCTATCTAAACTTCATAAAGGAACCCTATTTATTCTACCTTATAAAACAACTCCCCATCAACGGTGCCAAAATGTTGGGTGTGTTCTACTATCTTAAAGACACCTAATATTTAATTATCGACTGGAGCTGGTAGGCTTAGAGTTGATACAAAATATATGCAAAAGTAAAAATGCTCTTAGGGTGTCGTGGATATATTTTAATAAACAAAAGATCGAAAGATATTTCAAATGAAAAACCAAGTCAAACTCCTAATATTATCTGGATAATTGGACTGGACTGGAATATCAAATTTTAAACAACTACTAAAAAGAAAGATTTAAACAATAATACTTATAACTTCAAACACTAACTTATACATAAAAAGAAATATAACAACTGAACTGACAAATAACCAACTAACTACTTCTTAAGCTGAAGGCTGGGGTAAAAAGACAACTTATCTTATAAAGAACACAAAATTGAAAAAGCAAGTAGAAAACTTAATAAATAAAACTTTGAAAGAAGCAAGTAGAAAACTTAATAAATAAAACTTTGAAAGAATCAAGTAGAAAACTTAATAAAGAGAATTAAACTCTATTCTTCAATAAATAAATACCAAAAACAAGAATGGTTCCTATGATTACAAGTAATATAACTTCCTCTTAAAAATAATACATCTAACCTTAAACTCTATATGCAAACAAAGATAACTATGACGTAAAACAACAGTAAAACAAAATCATTGTTTAATATTCAAGAAATATGAACAACTTAATCTAGATTTAATTTAAGGTGAAAAGAAAATAAAAGAAGAATAATAAAATCTTAATCAATAACCTAAAACAATCAAACTTTAATTGTAATACTTAGATAAAATTACCAACTACAAACATAATCCAAATATTGACAAAACAAAACTAGAAACAATCTAAAAATACATAAAAAAAACAGTAAAAACATAATCGAGGGTTAAATGATAGCCTAAACAATAGGTCTGTAAAGAGTGGTTGAATGGCAAACTGGACAGACGGTACGAATGGCAGTCCATACAGTAAAAATGATAAAAACTAACCTAAATGAACTAATTCTTCAGCTGATGTTATGCAGTTCTAAACCTAATCCATGGGATCAATAAACAAACCTATTTAATCAACAAATTAACTTCAAACTAACTTTTAAACAAAAATAAAGCATTGCATATTAAACTAATTAGTAAGCTGGAAATTAATTTAAACAAACTGGAAAATAACTTAAGCAAATTCATGGCAAGAAATAAATAAACAAAACTGAATATAAATGAAAGCAAACTATTTTATATAAGCAAATTCATGACAGGAAATAAATAAGCAAGACTAAATTCAAATGGAAGCAAACTATTCTATATATTTGGAAATACAAACTAAAAACAATACTGGAATGAAATGACTGTAAATAAACTAACTAAAATCAAATAACTAAAAGCAAATGACTGGAAACAAATGACTGAAAGCAAAGCTATGCGCGCAACTACTTATTTAACTGCTGAAATAAAAACTAAGCTAATGCAATACAGGAAATAAAATAGCATTTACTATTATCTAGTGAAAACAAACTTGAATTTAAACTAAACTAGCTAAAACAAAAAAGAAAGAACTAAATTAAACAATCAAATGAACCTCTGGTTAATGAGGGGCCCTCTCAACAATCAGGGGTGAAGTCTTCTAACTACTACTCAAACGTAATCTTCAACAGCAATGCATACAGCTCTTTATTCAGATTCAAAAACAGAATTACAGTGCTTATAAAAACTATGACTAACTTACTAATTTTCTCTATATTCAGAGACTGATATATATAGTTTAAATGAGAGATGAGCAAGTTGACTTGCAAAGGTCGATTGCTCTCTAATTTTAGACAATCTTTAAAGGAACATAATTAATTTGCAACCAACACATAGTATGGCTCTTCCTTCAGCGTGATCATGGCGTGATGTGGCGAGTATGCTCCTTCTTTAACGTGATAGGCTTCCCTTAAAATTATTGATGTGGCAACGGTCCTTTCCTTAGCATGGAGGATGGATTGGTGTTGAGCACAGCTTTGTACGTAGTAGAAGGTTCTAGAATGCAGGTCATTCATCACTGCAAGCATGTGAGTTTGCAAGCTGGTGTGCAATCCAGATGCGTAGATGATCAGTAGGTTGCAAGTTGTTTCATATTAAATACCCAAAACTTATGGATAGCGCGTAGGCTGATGAGCGAGCTGATCAGCGAACTGAATGGAACACTGAGCCGTGAACTGGATATGTGTTGAGCATCGATCTAGGGCAAACGTGGCATCATGGTGAACATGGAAGAGCACATATGATAGGTTTATAGAATGAGGGTGCTTCTTCAATTTAACGCGTGGGCTGGTGACGTGGTAATAAGCAACACCATCGTGACATCGAAAATCCTGTAGAATGTTCCCTCCTTTGAATGCGTGGGCAGCGAAAATAGGATGGCAAAATCAATGAATCAACAATCCTTCTAGATTGTTGATTATGTTATCACTTGGGCACATGGTCAACAAAATGGTTTGCAAACTTATTCAACCTTTTAATGCCTGATATTGGATGTTAACAGCGCGTAGGCTGATGGGTGACTTGAACGCCAAGCTGGATCGTGAGCTGGACATATGGTGCGAAAGGAAGGTTGAATGTGTTTTGGTGTTAATTTTTCCCAAACAAACTATAAAATATGCAAGTGAATATATATATCACACAATACATTAAATATGCTTTAAATAATATACTTTTGAGTTAACAAAATCATAAAAATGATATTAATAACCAAAGTTATAATAACATCAAATTTGTTCTTACCTTGTGTTGAAATAACGATCTGCATGACATAAAATATACTAAAGATAATAAAATATTTGTTTAAATGTGTTATTTAATTACCAAAAATGATAATAAAATGAGGCTCAACAATGTCACAAACAATTTTTCTAGCTAACTCAAAGCGTGCATTCGTGAGAATGCCTTGTGGTTGAGCAGCACGACTATCATAAGCACGAAGGGTGGTGTTGGAATATTGAAGGGTTACAGATCCAATTTTATGCCAAACAAAGGTTAACATAACACAAGTGGATGCACCATCATCGATGATGCATCGATGAATGACCAAATTCTGAATAGTGACCGATACTTGGAAGGCTACAAATGATGGCATCCAGGGTTCTCCTTAATCCAATTCGAAAGTGATTAACCTGGAATCAGAGGGATCTACAGCACCTAAAGAGGAAAGAAAATATTTGTGTTGCAAAATAAAGGTTTTAAGGACTTCCAGAGTAGACATGACCAAAGGAGACTGGGCCAATTCGTCTACGAAATCATAATTAAAAGTGGCTCTAGCAGTGGGGTTTTTCGCGACGCGACACAAAGGGAACCGAGGGACTTTGGCAGTCCCATCTGTGGGGGGTCTCAAAAAATGTAAGGACATATCAAGAGTGGTAAAGGTAGATTTTGTGGAGGGATTAAGGATTTTCATGGTGGAGCCATATTGATTCCGTTGAGTCTGTAAGTTGACATCAGACAATAATTTCATGCATTGATGGACACCAAGATCAATGGGTGGACCCGCAGAAGTGGTTACAGTATTTTGTGGGACCAAGGGTTGGGTTGCAACCATTCCTTATTTTGGTAATGGGTTCTACAACACCATAGGTTCAGGACCTTATGGTGTTGGGTTTGGTTGTGCTAGAGCGATCGCATTGGGATCACATTGATCATTGGTTTGTAGCAAGTGGTGGACTCGATTCATATGGGGGAACTGATGTGTATAATGGTCATAAGTATCACAAATGGTGCACGTATGGTTAATCCACAACTAAGGGTTATTCCCAAGTCTAGGTGGATGTTGGGGGTTCTTTGTAGGGGGATTGGCTCTGTTTCTATTCATAGGGTTGGGTTGTTGGACACATCCTTGAAGTCGGTTGTTTCCCCAGTTCCTGCCTCATTGTCATCTTCCATGCCCTTATTGGTTATTGGGAGTGGGTTGATTAGGGAGGTTATACTAAGCGTATACATGTCCTTGAGGAACGACAGGATTCAGGTTTGGAGTAGGTTTTCGTTACATAGGTGGTGGGTAGTAGGTAGGGGATTTATCCCCAGCAGAGTCACCAAAAATGTAGTGGGGATTTCTCCCCTCCTACGTGCAAAAGAACCTCCCCTAGATCAGCTGGATCTAAGGGTAGAGTTCATGGTGCAAAGGATTTCTCAACCTCAACTTATAATAAACAACAACAAAAATTTAATATTCTTAACTAACTAATGCAACAAAATAACAGAAATAAATACCTTAAACTTGGGCCAATGCATCCATTTTATGAAATGGTCCGTAGGATCACACGATCCTGGTCTCCATTTATCTGCAACAAGGGGTTGTCACCGGAAAAGGGATCAAGGGTTACACAGAGAGAATTGTACGTGAAACATGGGATAGTGTGGAGAAAGGTGTGGGAAGTAAGGAATCAAAATTTTGGTAGAAAATTGGGAAAAAGGTGAAAAGTTCCTAGAATGTAAAGATGACAGAAAGTTCAAAATTATTGTGGGTATACCTTCACAATGTATATATATGATGATCCAATTTTTTCTTACCCATGGTAATAGCCCATGGTATTTTATTGTGCATGCCAATTTGTCCATGGTTTTTGACCCATTCTCATTTTAGGGTTTTTTTCTCCTTTTTGGAGAGAGTGGGTTATGTTACAATAAATGCTCAACTTCCCTGTATTTATGGGGGAAGGAATAATACTTTTTTGGACCATTTTTTGTGGAATTTTAGTTGTGAAGGTCAAAATGGAGGAAATAATGGTGGGGCTATGATTTATAATTATGGTTTGGACCATAGAGAGCTATGTTTTAGTGTTAACAACCCCACATAGCCAATGGTATGGCTATCTCTCCAATAGGTTTAATTTTTCTCTGGAAGTCTAGACTATAACCCTTCTTTAGTATCCAATAGTATCTGAGACTTTCATCATGTCTCTTCTCATGTGGATCTTCTCCACAAGGTCACAGCCCATGGTTTCTTGAGTCATGTACCATGACTAGGTAGTTTGGGGATTTTTAACTACCACTACCTATGGAGATAGATCAACACTCCCTCTTCAACTAGAGGAGTATTTTTATACTATACCATGCTTGTTTTGGACAGAGGCTTAGTAAATATGCTAGATATTCTACTCATCCGTGGATATGTACAAGAGTTACACAACTCCTTTGTGCACCATGTCTCGAATATAACTATCTAGGAACTTTGTAAATATTTACTTCTTTACAATATTCTTTATCTGGAGAAAATTCTTTGATGTGATCTTTCTCAATCATTGTACTAGTAAGAATCCATATATCCATGAAACTTGTTTTCACTGACAAAGACATGTCTGAATCTACATATACTTGTACTAAGCATGTAACACAAGACATGATTTGTTGTACATGTCTATGTATTGAATTTAAATCATATAACTGATCCTTGGACCTGTATAGATATATATAACATCTATGAGATCCTACAAATATGAACAGTAATCATATTTATTTTGATGTGTGTGATCATGGATTTATAATCTATTGTTCTTGAAACCATTCAAGAAATCTAATGAACATTTTTCTTCAATAGAAGAAAAATATTATCCAATGATTGTTACACCTCTAAACTTAAGAATTATCCAAAATTATTACATATATATTCCTTTTGAATATGAGTACCATACATGTTTTCTACATAGAAGGAGGTTAATTTAACCAGTTCCACTGGTTTTTTCATGAGCTAGCAAATGTATCTTCTCCCTCTCAACATCTAGGATGTTAGGATCATAAATTTCAGTCCTCCGTGAGAGAGACTCATACTCCTCTATATCCAACACACATATGAATATAATTAAGATAAATACATTACCTTTAGGATTCTATACATTTCTTCAAATAGAATTAGGGCGTCTATGTTGTATTCTTGCTAAGAAACATAAGAACCTACCAATTTTCTCTTTTTCAGGATCAACCATTGGAATGACTCCATATTCATGTCATTCTTTACTTATAGGTCAGGGCATATGAATTTCCTACAAGAAAATATATTCTAATGGTTAGAACCATCTCATACTCATGAATTTTATTCACATGAATATATACTGATAATAATTTACACAATTATGTACATATATTAATCGATTGTCTTGGCATAACTCATATTAAACTCATGCACTGATTTTCAACTTTATATTAGTCTTATATCAGTTCAAAAATTCATATTTTATGAAGTAAATATGTAGCCCCATATTCATATATCATGAAGCAATCATGAATCCCTCTATTTGATATATTATGACCAATCATGTAATCCTGTATTCATAGCTAATGAAACAAGCATCCAACCCTCTATATCATGTCTTATGATGGAAATTTTCAACTTTACATCAGTCCTATATAACTATATATTAGTTCTACATAATTCTTATATCAATCCTATATTATATCACATAATATGGACTCATGAAATTGACAATATGCTAATAAAAGACAAACAATTGTGTATATGCTAAACACAATTCCAAAGTCCAGGAATACATATCTCTATATGATAGTCATGAAACATATTCAAAAACCTTTAGATATATTTTATAACAGCATATAACGATCAAAATATAAAGTACTTATCTTTTATTGATTTGAGTAGGATCCATCTTGATCTTTGTACCCTTGCGAAAAATAATATAGTCCTTCTTTATTCACTTGAATGGAAGAGCTTCTTTGTAGTGAAAGGTTTTCTCCCTTTCTTCCTTATTTCCATGATGACAAGATTCTCCTCTTTAGTGTACACAACCTTGCTTTGAATGCACCCATTTTCTTGAATCGAGACATTCTTCTTGAAAATAAACATGGTATACAACTTGATGAAAACTTTATACTCAAAATGTGAACTCTAGCCATAAAAACACCTATTTTTGTGAAAAAAAAACACCAAAAAACACCTCTAATCAAAAAGTGGTGCTACCTATAGCACCACTTTTTATTTTGGGTTAAAAATGTGGACATGGACAAAAACAATCCTTTTTGTTATTTACAATAACCTTAAAATCATGCCATGAATTCAAAACTAATGCTACTGGTAACACACTTTTTCAAACAATGGCGTTATTATGTCATTGTATCATAATTTAAAATTGTATTTATTAAACCTCTTAGTAACACTATATATAACTAGCACTTAGTTAAACACAAATTATTCAAGAAACTATTTGACCACTCTTTCCATATAAAATAAAATAATTTATGATATAATTCATAATAAAACCATATATTAAACCATAAAATCTAGAAGTTATGATATTTAGATGTACAAGGGAGGAAACATTGTATTAAAAATTAATATTTTTGCTTCAAAACACACAAAACACAACACCAAAATGAACCATGGGTGGTATCATTGCAATCGAAACCATAAATCGAACCATGGATTCAAAAGTAGACCTCTTAAAATAACTGTCATTTTTATTCAAGGTTAAAATTTAAAAAAATATAACTTTAAAAAAAAATTATTAAAAAATTCAAAAACTAAATTTAAAAAAAAAATCAATAAGAAAATTTATCAATTAAAATTTTAAAAGATAAATTCAAAAAATGTATAAAAATAAATTGTAACAAAAATAAATTTTTAAGAAATTTGAACTAAAAATGAAAAAAAAAACATTTCATGCAACATATTTGTGATCTTTGCCATGGTTTCTTCGTCCCAGTAGTCCCCAACATTTGCAAACTTTGGGTTCTCCTCTATCCCAAAGTTGACCTTCTGAATTTTTAATGGTTGATTCATTGGATCTGTCAGTACGTCATGTGCTACGACATCCTGACTCCCTTATGTTTCGGAATATTAATGTTTCGGGGATCATCACCATCATCTGGTCCTCTTGTCACATTGTCCAATTCCATCATGGATTGCATCGAACAACGCACATGCGAATCCATTGGATATGTGACTGGAACTACCTTCAAAACAACATCACAGATGTGTTGTAGCGCATTATGAATAATTGGATTCGTATCGAAAAACCTGAAGGTGTGAGTGAAGCAAATTGTCAACTCTTCCCAAGTAGTAATCTCTTCGCGTAACTTAGCCGATACATACCATGACCGCGGCATTTCATCCAACGTGTGGACAAAATAATGGACCCACTCACCCTTTGGTCATGAGGCCCACAAGATCTGACACTCAATTAGATTGTCACAAGGGTTATTCCACACATTGCACCTTTCAACATGGTACTCTTCTGTGTCACCAAAGTGAACTATTACCGATATTTGACACTGCAACCACCCGTTGATCGAATTCTTATGTGTCACCCACCAACGTGTTGGCATAGCCTTCAACGCTTCATCTAATGCCAACAATCAATGTGGTTCTAACACCTTATCCTCAAATTCCAATAGAAATTCAGACAACTCTAGCAAGCCCTCATATATTGGTAACTTAGCCATCTTGGTTGCAACTCGACACAATGACTGAGTAATCAGGCCACACTTCCATAGTGATACCTCATGCATTTGATTCTGCCAGTTCTCTAAAGCATTATCAGAGCCGAATGACACAAAGCTAGAGCTACGCCAACCAAGTTCCTCATCGACATTCAAATGGATGTAATCTTCTAAAATGTTATATGCATGATCCCATCCTCTTATAGCTTCTTCCTTCACCGGTTCAACTTATCTTTGCCCTTCAGTTGGATCCATCAAATTTATGACTCTGATGTCATGATTCTCAAACTTCATCACTCGCTTCTTAAAATTAATCACCACCAAGTTTTCATTGGCCCATCCAATCCCCAACAACGGAGGATAGGAGACTCTGCCATCAACAGCATTAATAACATCAAAATCATCATAATTCTTCATCCCCTCAACTCCCATGGCAAGGCACGGAACTCACCCAATCGGTGTTACTCTGTCCTGGTTAGCTAGTCACAACTATATGGGGGACCAAACCAACTATGAGCTCCCCATATTTTTCCATGTTTGCCTTGTATGACTATTAACGTCTAATCCTAGATCCAAGATGACTGAATCTACCTCGCAATCCCCAATATGAATATTCATGCACATCTCTTTTCCTGTCTTTTTCTTATGTAAAGAGTTCACCACAGACTCTTTCTGTCCCTTGGTCAGTCGATGTAACAAAATATCAATCTTGGAAAGAGAATCAGGATCCTTTTCCAAGGACAAGCAACTTTGAAAAAAAAATCTACAAATTACCATGTTGTCGTGATGGTCCTTGTTAGCACCCTATAATTTTCCTATGGTTGTTGTAGGAAGTCATAGGGGTAACCATTTCAAACCAGATTTAGAATACCTTCTATCCAAGGAAATCATAGAGGACTCTCTCTTGTTACGGTAACATTCACATACATGTCTATCTGTAGCGAGCACACAGAAGACTAGATTTATGCTACTAACAAGACAGTTACAAAATAAAACAGGGTGGAAAGAAGAATCAAAATCAAAACCATGGAGTCAAATTCTAAAAAATTTAAGGACATTACAACAAAAAAAAACCAGTGATTTCTCCCATGTGCTATGAGGCAAAGTAAGTAAAGCATTCAGTGAAATATATTTAAAGTGATGGCAGGAGGAAATAAGGAAAGAGCCCGGTGAAACATAGAGGGGTCTATCAATGGAGAATCTCTGCGAACACCTTTAGTGGAAAATGAAAAAGGGAAATAGCTGAAACAGAGCACCTATTGATGGATGAATTATGTCAAAGCTATTATAGTCACATTACAAACACGATTTCTGATGAAGGAGCGCTTAGATGAGAGTGAATTCCTGCATACTAATCTACAAATGTATTGGAATAAATAACACATATGGAAAATTAATGAAATGGAAATCACACACTGAACATGAACACCATGATGAATCTCATATCAGCAGAAAAATGTATTCATTAAAGCTCCCAAAAACTATTTGCAGAACTACAAAACCAGTGTTGAGGCCTCAAAAATGAAAATCACTCCAGCCTCTATCCCCCTCTGGGGAGGTTCGATTTATAATGCAAGGGCCCTTGGGACCAACCCCAAAAAAGAGCCTAATTAGGTTTACAAAATTGGTGAATCAATCTTGAATCAGTTACAATATATTCCAACCTCAGTGAGGTGGCATGCCCATCCTATTCTGCGCATGAGCCTGGCGGGAGGAATATCTAGCATGCTTGGCAATACTGGTGTGATGGTGGTGGGGATCGAGCTCATTGGTTGTGCTAGTGATGACTTGGAAAACTCCTAGCGGCCTGATGCTAACTCGTTTTGGCTTGACCCTTCCCCGGGTGGGGTGTTCAAGAGATACCTGGTCCTACCGAACCTTTCAACTGTCTTCCATTGATCTGGAGTTGGTAATTCCACCGTGGCCAATTCCTTTTCTAATATGCGTAGCTAAAAGTGATCTTGGTAGGAAAAATTTTGGAGGTGGGCACGTGCTTCTCTGAAGGCAAACAGGACTTCGAATTTGTCTGCTAGCTTATCCACTATGATACCACCTGTCAATGAATGATTCATATCTATGAAGTTTAGGTGGTCCTTCCTGCGTGCAATTAGCATTTCATGGTATTCTTTCTTGGTTAACATGGCACCCCCTTCTCACTAGAAAAAGGGGAGTCCCTTCTTGGTCAGGGAGTCAAAATATTCAATGAACCAACTCACACGATGCGCCAAAAAGTCGACCTTCCCCTGGACCATATCTATGTGGCGATGCTTGTTTATCACCTTTATTTCCCACATCATGATGGAAATATTTTCCTTGATATTTTATTTCTTAAGGTTGTTCTCTAACAGACAGTTTAGGAAATCAATAGCATTGTTGGAATATTCAATCTACTTTTTATTGGTTTTCTCCCTTTCCACTGTCAACGCTTGTATGGATGATTAGATGACCAACTCTTTGTCTAAAATGTAGTCCAATTAAGGCATGAAATTTTTGTCCTCCTCAATAACAACATCCAAAATCAGGTATTTTGCTCCCTGGACCTGCAACTGTCATGTCTCCTGCTTAGTTAACTTGTCATTCTTCATTTTTAGTTCCTTACATTTGGCCTCCCAGTCTCGAGACTTGGCTTCCCAGGATTTCCTTTCTCACTCCTTTTGCACTGTCGTATCTTCCAAGACCCTATTCTGATGTCTTAACCTTGTCAATTCTGCATCCTTTAGACTCACCTGAGGCATAACCTCTACTATGGTATGTTCTCATGTCTGTGCTATAGGAGCTACCATCCTCTCTTCCACTTCTCTCTCTCCTCCTTGCAGCTTCCTTTCTATCTCATCATGTCTTTCCTTCCATCTATTCTCATTGTCTACTATCGAAGTCATGTCCTTCTACCATTGTTTTTATTTCTCAGCGAATTTCAATAGCCTCGCTCTGCAATCCAACAATTCATTCTTCAGCTTTTCCTTTTCCTCCTCCATTGCACCCAGTTCTGGTCCCCCTAATAAATGAGTAGTAGGGATGTGTAGCTTCTTCTTGAGTAGCTAAATGAACTTTTTTTTATCCTCTAACAGTTGTTTTTTGCCTTCTCCCTTGTCTGCATGTCTTTTGGTGGCTAGGAGATCGGCCTATAGCTTCTTGATCTTTGCATGATGTGCCTGATTCTCCACCTTTTCTTTCCTTAATTGATTTTCAATATTGCTTTTGGTGGCCTATAGCTTAGATAACCTCAGGGTGGTTCTCAACAAGTCTGTGAAAAAATGTCCTCGATTTTTTTTTGGAAATGTATTAGGTCTGGGATGGGGAGGCCTTCCAGGTTTACCCCTATTTCAGCAACCTTGTTGTTTGTAGTTAGTGCCACCTTCAAGGTGTTCTGGATCTTATCCCTCACAATAATGAGTGACATGTCTGGATTGGAAATATTCCTCACTACTGTAGACATCTTCTCAAATTCTTCAGCGGTTGCGTCTTTGGTTTCCCTGTATTTATACAGTAGCTCTCTCATATCCCTGAAATGGGGCATGGAACTGGTCGAGGTGCACAATAGAATTTGACCCCAAAATACGATGGTTTCCATGTCTAAAATTTGACAATACCCTATCGGTTATTTGACAAGATTAATTTCTTTTGTCGCCAATGGCATAACGTCAGATATTCAATGACAAGCTAGTACCCATCGATTTTTCAATGTTCTAAACCGAAAGCTTTCACCACTAAGTCCTCAAATTTTCGATGTCTGCTCATCGAAACTCGGACTTATCCTTGTCAAAACTCCAACTTATCCTCATCGAAAATCCAACTTATCCTTGTCAAATGTCAGAAAGTTCTTCCGTAAAAATTTGGGATTATGCCATCGAATTAGAGGAATGGTTTGTCAAATGTTCAACGCTTGCTCATTGGTTGTCCAACAACCTCTCTTTTCGGAGCTATGGAAACCTCATCGAACGAGGCCACGGGTCATCGAAAAATAGACGGTAAGGGGTCAAATTTGCGACGAGTTCTCATCGGTCGTCTGATGATTGCTCTTGTCAGATCTTTGGAAACCTCATCGGACGTGGCCACAAGTCATCAGAAATGCGACAGGGCATTGTATAGTTAAAAAAATATTTTCATAGGTTTCCACAAATAAATATTTTCAGAAAGGGTGGGCTGTAAATGTTTTTTGGTATTCTAACAAACAACAATAAGCTATACCTTGTATCAGAAGGCCTAATCCTCCAACTTGGGTATTCTCGATGTCTGCTCGTCGAAACTCTAACTTATCCTCGCCGAAACTCCAACTTATCCTCATCGAAAATCGCACTTATCCTTGTCAAATGTCAGAAATTTCTTCCGTAAAAATTTGGGATTATGCCATCGAATTAGAGGAATGGTTTGTCAAATGTTCAACACTTGCTCATTGGTTGTCCGACGGCCTCTCTTTTTGGAGCTATGGCAACCTCGTCGAATGAGGCCACAGGTCATCGAAAAATAGACGGTAAGGGGTCAAATTTGCGACGAGTTCTCATCAGTCGTCCGATGATTGCTCTTGTCAGATCTTTGGAAACCTCGTCGGACGTGGCCACAAGTTATCAGAAATGCGACAGGGCATTGTATAGTTAAAAAAATATTTTCATAGGTTTCCACAGATAAATATTTTCAGAAAGGGTGGACTGTAAAAGTTTTTTGGTATTATAACAAACAACAATAAGCTATACCTTATATTAGAAGGCCTAATCCTCCAACTTGGGTATTCGTCAATTTTTCTTTCTTCTTAGATGTCATAGAAAATGTTTGTTCAGTCGTGAATTCTACACATTGTAGAAAGTGATTACCTTGGGTTCCATTGAGTTGATTTTCATTTTTTTGAAAGATATTGTATTCATATACTTACCTAGCAGCACAAAGTGACTACTTTCGAGAAAACTCCACATCATTGGAAGAGTGGGATGTTACTTGTTGGCCTTGATACTAATGCATATCACCCAAGATGACAGATAAAGCATTGTGACAATCATTAAACTCAACCTTAACCCTCCCCTTTGTTATAATAATCAACCCATATTTTACTACCTTAGACATTAATTTAATTACTTTTGTCTTATTTGCCTAGTTCATGTGTCCCACCTTATGCAAGTTGTCAATTACCTATCCATAGTGGTACAACTTGCCTAATTTGACCCATGTAGCACTTGGGAAACCTCAAGGAATCAATTCTACTTTATTCCTGGTCTCCTAGGCGCCCTTCTGCTTTTTCTGCTTCATTGCCTGCTTTTTCAGTGTTTTAAAGCAATAGGGAAAGTTTGACTAGGTGAGGTGAACTAGTTTTTTGTCCTCTTCATCCTCCACTCTTTTCTCCTTGGAAAAGCATGTATGAGTTTTCATTCCACCACTATTTAGCTTGCCTATACCATTTTTCTAATTCGTGAGCTCCATGACAGATTTGGGATCAACTTTTTACACCTATGGGGGATTTGCTTAATTTTAGTAAGCCTGCTTTATGCTAGATTCGAATTGCTCCTCATGCATTCGAATAACTGATGTATTTTATTTATTTAGAAACCTATTATGTTACATGGTTGGCTATTGTACACTGATTTAATACAATTTAGTGTTCAGCTCGAATTTCAGTCTCTTTTGTGAGTGATTTTGCATGATCAATTGTTAATTGTTGTGAGTAAAATTAATCTATCACTGGGTTCAATTTCCACATGGTATCATATCCATTGTAGATCGATTTCTCTCCTTCAAAATTGTTTTGCAGGTTCAACATCAGTGACTGGGAGCCTTCTACTGACAGCCGGGACAAATTTTCTAAGCTATGGATCAATCACAGAAAACTATCTTGACTCCCTTCAAGAGATGGGGATACTGTTGAGAGAAAAAGGCCTCTACAGGGTGACTATGGCAACAGAAGTAGAGACCAATGCAGCTGCAGAGAAGATAAAATGGCACAACAGGAGGGATGAGGCCTATGGTCTCCTGTGTCTGAGTATTTCCAGAGACCTCCTTTTCCATCTTGATGGATTGACATCACCGAATGAAGTATGGGAGAAGCTTTCTGATCTTTTTGGAAAGATAGATGAGATGAGGGGACATCAAATCAAAAATGAGCTGATTTCTCTGAGTCCAAATAGCTTTGAATCCCTGCAGCTATATTTCTCCAAGTTCAAAGCACTTGTTTTGCAGCTGAAATAGTGTGGGATCGAAAAGAAGGATGATCAGATCATATTGGACATTCTCTCGAAGCTAGGCCCTGACTATTCAGTGTTTTTTTCGACCTTCTATGCCACAAAATTGACAGCTCGAACCTGGAAGATGCCTAGCCTTGCAGATTTCATGGAATCTCTCACACAAGAACATGATAAGCTGGTGATGATGGGCACCATCAAACCATCCAAAGATCAAGCTCTGATTGCTAGAGATTTGAAGGTGGATTCAAAAGGAAAAAAGAAAGCTAAAAAGAAACCTGAGCAAAAGAGAGACAAGAAACAGTCTCCGGAGGAGCCACAAGGTTCCAAGAAGAACTACCAGAAGAAGAAAAACAAAGTTGAAATGAGCAAGTGTGCATACTGCAATAAGGGAAATCACACTAAAATCTCTTGTATGAAGAAGCAAATAGACATGCTGACCCAACTCCTGGAGAAGAATGGTATCTCCCTTCCAGAAAGCTCAAAGAAGAGAGAAGGAGGATCAAGTTCAGTATGCGCACTTGATCATTTCACCTTTGTTTTTCCTCTTCATCCTCCACTCTTTTATCCTTGGAAAAGCATGTATGATTTGTCATTCCATGACTCTTTATCTTTCCTAATCCATTTTTCTAATTCATGATCTCCATGACAGATGTGGGATCAACTTTTTACACCTATGGGGGATTTGCTTAATTTTAGTAAGCCTGCTTTATGCTAGATTTCGAATTGCTCCTCATGCATTCAAATAACTGATGTATTTTATTTATTTATCAAACTATTATATTACAGGGTTGGCTATTGTACACTGACTTAATACAGTTTAGTGTTCAGCTCCAATTTCAGTCTCTTTTGTGAGTGATTTTGCATGATCAATTGTTAATTGTTGTGAGTAAAATTAATCTATCACTAGGTCCAATTTCCACATGGTATTAGAGCCATTGTAGATCAATTTCTCTCCTTCAAAATTGTTTTGCAGGTTCGACATCAGTGACTGGGAGCCTTCTACTGACAGCCAGGACAGATTTTCTAAGCTATGGATCAATCACATAAAACTATCTTGACTCCCTTCAATTTCTTTGAATGGAAAGCAGATATGGGGATACTGTTGAGAGAGAAAGGCCTCTATAGGGTGACTATGGAAATAGAAGCAGAGCCCAATGCAGCTACAGAGAAGATAAAATGGCACAACAGGAGGGATGAGGCCTATGGTCTCCTGTGTCTGAGTATTTCCAGAGAGCTCCTTTTCCATCTTGATGGATTGACATCACCGAATGAAGTATGGGAGAAGCTTGTTGATCTTTTTGGAAAGACAGATGAGATGAGGGGACATCAAATCAAAAATGAGCTAATTTCTCTGAGTCCAAATAGCTTTGAATCCCTGCAGATATATTTCTCCAAGTTCAAAGCACTTGTTTTGCAGCTGAAACAGTGTGGGATCGAAAAGAATGATGATCAGCTCGTCCTGGACATTCTCTCGAAGCTAGGCCCTGAATATTCAGTGTTTGTTTCGACCTTCTATGCCACAAAATTGACAGCTCGAACCTGGAAGATGCCTAGCCTTGCATATTTCATGGAATCTCTCACACAAGAACAAGCTCTGATTGCTAGAGATTTGAAGGTGGATTTAAAAAGCAAAAAGAAAGCTAAAAGGCCACCTGAGCAAAAGAGAGACAAGAAACAGTCTACGGAGGAGCCACAAGGTTCCAAGAAGAACTACCAGAAGAAGAAAAACAAAGGTGAAATGAGCAAGTGCACATACTGCAATAAGGGCAATCACATTGAAATCTCTTGTATGAAGAAGCAAATAGACATGCTGACCCAACTCCTGGAGAAGAATGGCATCTCCCTTCCAGAAAGCTCAAAGAAGAAAGAAGGAGGATCAAGTTCAGATGACAGAGAGAGAGTTCATGCATTGGTTGCTAGCACATCAAGCTCACCTAGTTTTATCATCGATTCTGGAGCTTCAAGACATATGGTTTCGACCAAGGAGGCATTATCCTCACTTGTCATGTCAAAAGGACCACCTATAGTATTGGGAGATGACTCTCTCACTGAAAGTTTGGGTAAAGGGAGGATTGATCTTGATCATGGTCAGTGCAGCAATGTGTTGTATGTGCCTGGTCTTGCCTCCAACCTCTTGTCAGTGTACCAGATGACCCACACTGGGTCTCCTAAGAAATTCATATTCTCCCCCGATGAAGTTGAGATCATAGAGATGTCAAGTGGTAGAGTCATTGCAAAAGGAGTTACGAATCATGCTCAAAAGGTATACATGTTCTCACACTTCCTACCCTACTCAAACCCCTTTGCTCTTCTGATTCATGCTAATGAGGCTAGCAAGCTTTGGCATGAAATATTTGGCCATCTAAATTACAAGTATCTTTCTGATCTTAGTGAAAAAGAGATGGTCATAGGGTTTCCCAAGATAAAATTTTCCAAAGGAGTCTGCCAAGGTTGTATCCTAGGAAAACACCCAGAGCATAAATTTGAGAGAGCTAGTCATGAGAGAACCTCTACACCCCTCGAGTTGATCCACAGTGATGTTTCTGGCCCATTCCCTCATATGTCCATGAGTCAGGACAAATATGCATTAAAATTCATTGATGACGTTTCCAGTTATTGCTGGGTTCACTTCCTGAAACACAAGTCTGAAGTTTTTGGCCTATTCAAAGTCTTTAAGGATTTGGTTGAAAACCAGTCTGGGAGGAAACTCAAAGTCCTCAAATCTGACAATGGTGGTGAGTATGTCAAGTCTAAGTTTATTAATTATTGTGCAGATGTAGGTATTCATATGCATCATTCTATCCCTTACACACCACAGCAAAATGTTGTTGCTGAGAGGAAGAACAGATCACTGAAGGAGATGGCAACATGCATGATGGAGGCCAAAACTTTGCCACCAAAGTACTGGGCTGAAGCTATCAACTATGCAGCCTATATTCAAAATAGGGTGCCTCATAAATAGCTTGATGGCATGACTCCCTTCGAAGCATGGAGTGGGCACAAGCCAGATGTGACCCATTTCAGGATTTTTTCCTCAAAGGCTTGGGCTAGAATTCCAACAAAGAAGAGGAAGGCTTTGCAGCCCCAAAGCAAAGAGTGTATTTTTGTTGGATACTCTGAAGATTCAAAAGGTTAAGAACTAATAAATTTGAGCACAAACAAATCCTTCATCGAAAGGTGTGTTCAGTTTCAAGAAGAACCCCTTGCAGCAGTGGAAGTTGGAGAAGCCTCTTCTCCACCTGAACCTCAGGAAGTAAGTAAAGAGTTTGTTGAACATGCTGATTCTGATTTTTCTGATGGATATGAGTTTATTGCAGACCCTAACATCCCTACAAGGCCAAAATGGGAATCCAAGGCACTACATGCAGCAGGAGAGCTAGCTGGGGATCCCAATGACCCAAGGAGGACTAGATCTCAATTTGAGAGTGCTCTGTGCATGAAGGATCCTATGTTTGCTGAAAAATGCTATTTGATGGTGGATTCTAATCCTCAAACATATGAAGAAGCAGAAGGAGATCCAAGATGGCAAACAGCCATGAAGGAGGAGTTCAGCTCACTCCAGAAGAGCAACACATGGGAGCTAGTGGATCTTCCC
The DNA here is from genome assembly GCA_001517045.1 of Pseudotsuga menziesii. Lineage (NCBI taxonomy): Eukaryota > Viridiplantae > Streptophyta > Pinopsida > Pinales > Pinaceae > Pseudotsuga > Pseudotsuga menziesii. The sequence continues at coordinate 290,466 of LPNX010065197.1, read as the reverse complement.
CCAGGGAGAAAGTTAGTCCAGTGTAAGTGGGTCTATAAGACCAAATTTTCTGCTGATGGTTCACCACTGAAGTACAAGTCCATATTGGTAGCCAAGAACTACTCACAATTTCATGGCATAGATTACAATGAAACCTTTTCCCCAGTGGCAAAGATGGATTCCATCAAGCTAGCCTTAGCCATTGCAGCCTCAAGGCAATGGGAGGTACATCACATGGATGTAAAATGTGCCTTCCTAAATGGAGATCTCACTGAAGAGATATATATGCAGAATCCTCAAGGTTTTTCTACTAACCCTTCTCTTGTGTGCAGGTTGAGAAAGTCATTGTATGGGCTAAAGCAAGCCCCCAGGGCTTGGTATGCCAAGATCGATAACTTCTAGCTATCACTGAATTTTGTTCGGTGAAAATCAGATCCAAATGTCTATTTGAAGTTAGTTAATGGTTCATTAATGATCATTGTGTTATATGTTGATGACCTCCTCATTAGAGGAAGCTCAAAGGCTGAGATTGCTTCCTTAAAAGGAGCTATGAACCAAGCCTTCTCCATGACAGATTTGGGGCTCTTAAGTCAATTTTTGGGGCTTGAGATTGCTCAAACCAAAACTAGAATCAAGGTGCACCAGTCCAAATATGCCTTGGACTTGCTGAACAAATTCAAAATGAAGGATTGCAAAGCAAGCAAAACTCCTTTCCTTTCAGGAGTGAAGCTGGAAGAAGCTGATTCTTCACCTATGGTAAACAATACACTGTATAGGCAATTGATTGGATGTTTGCTGTATCTGACACATACTAGACCTGATATTTCTTATGCAGTAAGTGTGGCTTCTAGATACATGGATCAGCCTCATGAGATCCATTGGAAAGCATCCAAAAGGATCCTTAACTTTGTTCAGGGAACAAGGACACATGGGATCTTCTATAAAGAAAAATCTGATCTTGATTTGATTGGATTTACTAACATTGATTGGGCAGGTGATAGCACAGACAAAAATTCCACATCAGGATATGTGTTCATGCTTGTAGAAGGGCCAATCAGTTGGTCAAGCAAGAAACAGAGTGCTATTGCACTCTCATCTATAGAAGCAGAGTACAAAGGAGTTGTTAATGCAGCAACTCAATGTTTATGGTTGCAGGGATTACTTGGAGAGTGTGGCTTCGAATCAGAGTACTCAACTACCATCTACTCTAATAACCAGAATACCATTTGAATCTGCAAAGATCCAATTCAAAAGCAAAGAACCAAACACATTGAGATCCATATGCACTACATCAGAGAGCTTGTGCATGATGGCACCATTCACCTACTCTTCTGTTCATCTTCAGAACAAGTAGCTGATATCTTCACCAAAGAATTTTGTGAGAAGACCTTCAGAAATCTCAAATCACTGTTGGGGATTACTGATCATGCCGTGAAGCATGAGTGAAGACAAGATTTCCAAATTTTGTTTTACAGTCCATGTTTAAGGGAGGATTTTCCCAAGTTGGTTTTGCCTCTTTCCTTGATTGTATGGACATGCAGTATGTAAAAGGGTGACTAAGCCTTGTTTCTAGGCCCTATAATTTTCTGACATATTACTCATAAGTCAGGCTTAAGGGGGGGTGTTAGAATAATCAACCCATAGTTTACTACCTTAGACATTAATTTAATTATTTTTGTCTTATTTTCCTAGTTCATGTGTCCCACCTTATGCAAGTTGTCAATTACCTATCCATAGTGGTCCAACTTGCCTAATTTGACCCATGTAATGCTTTGGAAATCTGAAGGAATCAATTTTGCTTTATTCCTGGTCTCCTAGGTGCCCTTCTACTTTTTCTGCTTTATTGCCTGCTTTTTCAGTGTTTTAAAGCAATAGGGAAAGTTTGACTAGGTGAGGTGAACTAGTTTTTTATCCTCTTCATCCTCCACTCTTTTCTCCTTGGAAAAGCATGTATGAGTTGTAATTCCACCACTCTTTATCGTACCTAAGCCATTTTGTTAATTCGTGAGCTCCATGTCAGATTTGGGATCAGCTTTTTACACCTATGGGGGATTTGCTTAATTTTAGTAAGCCTGCTTTATGCTAGATTCGAATTGCTCCTCATGCACTCAAATCCCTGATGTATTTTATTTATTCAGAAACCTATTATGTTATAGGGTTGGCTATTGTACACTGAGTTAATACAGTTTAGTGTTCAGCTCCAATTTCAGTCTCTTTTGTGAGTGATTTTGCATGATCAATTGTTAATTGTTGTGAGTAAAATTAATCTATCACTGGGTTCAATTTCCACACCCTTTTCTACTACCCTTTTGCATCACTCAAAGGAAATCCAAATTTAATCATTTCAGTTGATAATATATATACAAGAATTCAATTCCAAAGATGAGTACTTCTAATGACCTGAAGATCATAATATAGTAGTTAAAACAACAATTTTGCTTTTAAATCAAACTTTAGTAAAAAACAAGTTGTCAACCCACTATCTTGAAACCATCCTACTCAGTAACTATATGAGTTATATAAATTCATACCAGCAAACTGATGTCCAGCTTTCTCAATATGTTGATTGGAGTATTATTACAAACAAAATCTATAAAATATGCCTTACTACATTGAATTTTTTGGACAACTTCTTCACAATATGTATGTCATCAAAACTTATAGACCCACTCTTCTAATGCTGGAAAATTAGAAATTCTTCCATCTTAAATTTGAAGAAAACTCGATCAAAACAAAAAAATACATTATCATATTTAAGTTTTCATATGAAAACATCATTTTTTTACAGAAAAGTTCTAGTCTCACACACCCCAACATGCACAAGAATGTGCATACATTACTAATCTATCTACAAACCCTCCAAAGAAGATGATGCTATAAGTAAAACAGAGATTTCCAGAGCTTATCATTTAACAGCCAGAAACAGAGAAATGACATGTTATGATTAAATTCTCATCTCAAAGACAAACCTCTGGTATAATGAAGAATCCAAAAATAACCTCCAAAGAATGTTGTTAAGTCTTTCCCCAAGGTTACTCTGCATGAATTCTTGAACCAAGCGTGTCCGGTGTCTGATTTCTGCCCTTTTCCACTCTACAATGAGCTGAGATAATGTAATTAGTGTATTAGTCTTCAAAACAACAAAATGATTCAATCTTTGTCATGACCTTCAAATATGGATGCTTGGAAAAAGAGCACTTGATTTAGCATTTCTTAAGACTTGTTCTGCCCATGAATTTCATAAAACATACCAATATTATTGTTGAAATGATTAGGAGAGGACCAGACCACAAATTTGATAGAAAAACTCCATGCTTTTCAAAGTAGTCCTGTGTAGAAAACTTCTCCCAATTCCGTCCAAGATGCTAATTTATTTTTTGAGCAAAATAAACACCCATAACTGCACACACATGGTTTGAAAACAAAATCAGGGAAAACCATAATGTTAATTGAAATGATGATCAATATTTTACCATATCTTTGCTGGTAGAATAAGGCTTTCAAATTAACCACCAACATATTTTCACGCACAAATTTACACAAGAAAAGTGTAAAATAGACCACCACTTCAAATAAAAAAGGAAGAAGGAATAAGAAAAAACACACTAATAATGAACAAAGAGTTGTACTAATTAAAAGAAGGAAAAATAGAAAAGTTTCCATATTGGATTTACTTTAACACTCCAAATCCATAGTTAGCACACAATTTTCCATCAAATCTTTGTGCATGGCATAGTTCGGTTGCTCACCCTTCCACCATCTCAAGTATCCAAAACTCCATCATGAGATTCTTCCCTACATCCTCAAATGTTAGAGAGTTGTGAAAATTATCACAACCATCCAATATCATACAAAACTAGCCCTCTAGGTCCTAGGCTCTCCCCAAATGAGATTATCAGACATTATATCAGCCCTTTCTTTACAAACAATGACTCACTAAGTTCTTCTTCCTCTTCTCATTCTGCTTCTAGATCTGAAGTGACTTGACATCCACATTTTATGTTTAACATGGGTATTACTTTGTATCTGTATTATTTTTTAACACTATTGTCTAGATTCTTGGATTTTTTATTTTGTAGATTAGGGTTAGGATTTTCTCTTTCACTTACACAATAATATTTGAAATGGTTGTACTTATCTTTGTCCCATTGACCTATTATTGTGGTCATTTTTTAGATATTTATAAAATTATCTTATCCTATCTACAATGTTTATCATTAATTTTATAAAAACAATGAATTTTGAATCGAAGTATTAGTTGACATCCAACATTTATCTGTCAACATTGATAACAACATCAAAACTCCATTGCTTCTATTTAACCCACATGTCACTAGTGAACATAGCACTTATTGTTCCATAACCTCATTGAACCTTTAAAGTAAAAGATAAAAAGTAGAAAATAGTGTATCAAGTTATCAACAGAGTGTTACCATCTTTAGATTTGAATTCAACCTATATATAGCTCGAGTTTGGTGGTGGTTGCAAATGGACATCTTAATATTATGACCCTAGGAAATATAGGGGAAGTCCTTGGCTTGGTGGACCAGCTTGAGTGGTTGAATATTTTCAGTAAATATTAGCATACATGTTTAAACAAGCAAACATACAACTTTATAAAAAGGAGATACTATAGTAATCAAATGAAAATAATAGAGGGGTCAACAACATCTACGGCATCACAAAGAATCTCTAACAAAATATCGCATTCTTCTTAAGTAAACAACCTACAAACCTCAAGAAATATGACCACAAAGAATCTCTAACAAAAGATAGCATTTTTCCATAAAGAGCAATCTACAAACCTAGAGAAATATGACCTAAAAGACAAAACAAATGATGCTCAAAATAGGCTTGAATCCATCCATCCATAATATCTAAGGAACTCTCCTTTAACCACTCACTTTGAACTGTCTCTCTCATTTCAAGTTTGATGAAGGGATTTATATCAACATCTAATTTCTACTTATCTTAAAGGGAACTATGGAGTTTCCTATATCTTAGGAGGATATATCCTTTCCTTCCATTTCTAGCATGCACTGTCCCAATAAATAAGGCAAAGTATACCACATTAAATTGTAGCATGTATGCATAAAAAATTGGACTATTTCAAGGTATATTTGCCCCCTATTTTCCATTGTTAAACAATGATGAAAATGGACGGAATATATTACCTCCTACAGCCCAAATAGTTAGGGTGTACCTTAAGCAAGAGATTCCCACTTCAAAGGCCTTGCAAGTTGTTGCGGCATTACACACACCTAGGTCACGTGGCAGAAATCTTCAAGCCACTTGATGTGTCCTTGGGGGCAAGTTTCGAGTCAAGGCTGTCACCTTGTTCTTAACTCCTCCATTTAGGCTCAACTCCTAATGGAGCCAAGGGGGGTAGACCCTATTAAGTTACTAAGGCTAAAATACTTAGTACGGTGATGTTAAACTGAATGATTTACTTAGGAGTTTGAAATTTAACCATAAATAATCATAGATGACAAGATACAAAAATGAGCGCACGAAAGCACAATGCTGAGACACAATATAAATATATAGCAAGAAAATAACCAGTGCCTTAGAATGGAGTCAAAATAAAATCAATGTATCGGCATGTTCTTGGAGTGAATGTTTTGCAATTGCCTCTTGGTACGTTTTAAGTTAATGTGAAAATATGAGTTGATTAAAATTAGGCGAAGGGGTGGACTCCATATATACTCGAGAGTACTTAGAGTATGTCCAAAAATAAACCTTCATGGCTACCTGCAAGGAATATGTGGTATGAATGGAGTCTCTGAGGCTATTGTTCATAACGCACCCATTCGAGTGTGACAGAGATTGGCGCCCCGAGGTCACTTTTAAGAAGTTCCTGCTTCCTTTGGGTATTTTGCCACCGTAATGGTTTGATCTAGGTGTTGTATTTTCACCTGATGGTTTGTCAATTTGGGAGAGTGAGTCCTAATTATTCTATTCACTCAAATGCTTTTGATACATCTTGACTGATCGGACGAACCGCAGCCAAGTGTAGAGCATACACACCATAGTCTTGTCAATTTTAGTAGATTTTAAAATGGGTGTTCTTGTTAAAAAGAAAACCCTCCAAGAACCTCTTTCGATCCAAGTGGATCTCAATCGGGGAATCAATGAGGGGTTAATTTTATAAAATCTTAAGAAACAAATGATGAAAAGGAAAACACAGATACACGATTCCGGTTTTCTAATTAGTCCTACCACGCATCTCTTTCCCCTTTCGGGTCAATCGGGAAGTCGTGGGGTAAGTATTACGATTAATTTGAAATATCAAATATGGAGGATTAAATTGATAATGAATCAAAGTATACTACCCTACATATTAGATCTACGCTAGTTTGAAAAGATATGAACAAAAAGTAAAAAATTGACACCGACGCAAATCCCCCCAGGGGAGATGGGGAGCGGGCTCGAAAGAGCCTACTCAAAATATTTTATTTTATTATTATCGGATACAATATTAGAAAACTAAAATATCAGAAACCTCTTGGTCCTTATATGGGATGAAACCAAGATCTTACAACTTTGCAAAATTTGTAAATTCTAGTGAAAGGGGAGACCCTTGGGGGGATTTGAACGCTGTTGAGGCCACTTTTGAACAGAATATTCTTTTATTTTATGTTACACCTGCTAAAAACCAGCAAGATTTTTAGAATAACATACACCCAAAATCACTTTAAGAGTACCTTTGGATCATCCTACCTTAACTCAAAAAGATTAAGTTAAAACTAGCTAAACAGGTGAAAAAGGAACCAAGGAAAGAAAGCTTTCCTTGGGATCTTGGCTTTCTGTTTGTGTAGCCAATGAAATATGCACTAATTTCTGGATTTAATCTTTTTAAAATAGAAAAGGAAATCTAGAGCATGCAACTTATTTATTTTCTTTAACTTGCCATGCAAAATGGACGATTTCCTTATGCTAGATCTAGAAGGCTTAATGATACTTTTTAGAATTAAGATAATATCTAGACTATGAGATTTGAAATATTAGATCTATGTAAATTTTACTTTGATATAACAGATCCAAATGATAAAAAATCTTTCAAACACAGTAACCAAGTAAGAAAATTGATTTTGAAGGAGGAAAAGGAGAAGAGAAGTGCTTGTTGCTGAAGTAGATCTGCAATGGAAACTTGTTAGTGGAATACATAGGGGCAATGTCTTCTCAAAATTTTTGGATGTGCAGTGGATTCAAACTAGATCACAGCTCGCCCAATCCTTGCTACCCGAAAGCGAAACACACAATCCTGCATGAGATCTGGATATATATATGAAAAAGAGACAATAATTTGTTAGAATAATCAACCCATAGTTAGCTACCTTAGACATTAATTTAATTATTTTTGTCTTATTTTCCTAGTTCATGTGTCCCACCTTATGCAAGTTGTCATTTACCTATCCATAGTGGTCAAACTTGCCTATTTTGACTCATGTAGCGCTTGGGAAACCTCAAGGAATCAATTTTGCTTTATTCCTGGCCTCCTAGGCACCCTTCTACTTTTTCTGCTTTATTGCCTGCTTTTTCAGTGCTTTAAGGCAATTAGGAAAGTTTGACTAGGTGAGGTTAACTAGTTTTTTGTCCTCCACATCCTCCACTCTTTTCTCCTATGAAAAGCATGTATGAGTTGTCATTCCATCACTCTTTAGCTTGCCTAAGTGCTTTTGCCAATTCGTGAGCTCCATGACTGATTTGGAAACTAATTTATGCACCTATGGGGGATTTGCTTAATTTTAGTAAGCCTGCTTTTGACTAGATTCGAATTGCCTTCTCATGCATTCGAATCTCTTATGTAATTATTTAATGCAGCAACCTATTATGTTACAGGGTTGGCTATTGTACACTGAGTTAATACAGTTTAGTGTTCAGCTCCATTTTCAGTCTCCTTTGTGAGTGATTTTGCAAGTTCAATTGATAATTGTTGTGAGTAAAATTGTTCTATCACTGGGTTCAATTTCCACATGGTATCAGATCCATTGTAGATTGATTTCTCTCCTTCAAATTTGTTTTGCAGGTTCGACATCAGTGACTGGGAGCCTTCTACTGACAGCCGGCACAATTTCTGAGCTATGGATCAATCTCAGAATATCATCTTGACTCCTTTCAATTTATTTGAATGGAAAGAAGAGATGGAGATAATGTTGAGACTGAAAGGCCTCTACAGGGTGACTATGGCAACAGAAGCAAATCCCAATGCAGCTGCAGAGAAGATTAAATGGCACAACAGGAGGGATGAGGCCTATGCTCTCTTGTGTCTGAGTATTTCCAGAGACCTCCTTTTCCATCTTGATGGATTGACATCACCGAATGAAGTATGGGAGAAGCTTACTTATCTTTTTGGAAAGACAGATGAGATGAGGGGACATCAAATCGAAAAAGAGCTGATTTCCCTGAGTCCCAGTAGCTTTGAATCTGTGCAACTCTATTTCTCCAAGTTCAAAGCACTTGTTTTGCAACTAAAACAATGTCGGATCGAAAAGAAGGATGATCATCTGGTATTTTCCATACTCTCAAAGCTTGGCCCTGACTATTTAGTGTTTTTTTCGACGTTCTATGCCACAAAGTTGACAGCTCGAACCTGGAAGGTGCCTAGCCTTGCAGATTTCATGGAATCTCTCACACAAGAACAAGACAAGCTGGTGATGATGGGCACTATCAAACCATCCAAAGACCAAGCTCTGGTTGTTGGAGATTTGAGGGTGGATTCAAAAAGAAAAAAGAAAGCTAAAAATCCACCTGAGCAAAATAGAGACAAGAACAAGTCTCCGGAGGAGCCACAAGGTTCCAAGAAGAATAACCAGAAGAAGAAAAACAAAGGAGAAATGAGCAAGTGCGCATATTGCAATAAGGGAAATCACACTGAAAGCTCTTGTATGAAGAATTAAATAGACATGCTGACCCAACTCCTGGAGAAGAATGGTATCTCCCTTCTAAACAGCTCAAAGAAGAGAGAAGGAGGATCAAGTTTAGATGACAGAGAGAGAGTTGATGCATTGGTTGCTGGCACATCAAGCTCACCTAGTTTCATCATTGATTCTGGAGCTTCAAGACACATGGTTTCGACCAAGGAGGCATTCTCCTCACTTGACATGTCAAAGGGACCATTATGACTCACACTGGGTCTCCAAAGAAGGTCATATTCTCCCCTAATGAATTTGAGATCACAGAGATCTCAAGTGGTAAAGTCATTGCAAAAGGAGTTGCAAATCATGCTTAGAAGGTATACATGTTCTCACACTTCCTACCCTACTCAAATCCCTCTGCTCTTCTGATTCATGCTAATGAAGCAAGAAAGCTTTGGCATGAAAGATTTGGCCACCTAAATTACAATTATCTTTCTGATCTTAGTGAAAAAAAGATGGTCATAGTGTTACCAAAGATAAAATTTTCCAAAGGAGTCTGCCAAGGTTTTATCGTAGGAAAACACCCAGAGCATAAATTTGAGAGAGTTAGTCATGAGAGAACCTCTGCACCCCTCGAGTTGATCCACGGTGATGTTGCTGGCCCATTCCCTCATATGTCCATGAGTCAATCCAAATATGAATTGACTTTCATAGATGACTTTTCTAGGTATTGCTAGGTTTACTTCCTGAAACACAAGTCTGAAGTTTTTGGTCTATTCAAAGTCTTTAAGGCTTTCGTTGAGAACCAGTCTGGGAGGAAACTCAAGTTCCTCATATCTAACAATGGTGGTGAGTATGTCAAGTCTAAGTTTATTCAATATTGTGCAGATGTAGGTATTCAGATGCAGCATTCTATCCCTTACACACTATTAACACCCAAAAAGGGTTCACTACCTCATCTACCCCATTACATGGCTCATGTGTCCATTTTCCTACCATATTTCCATCAAAAACCCATAAAAATCCTCCAAAAGGCCATAAAACCCTCTTTTCCTCCAAAAAAGCAAAAAATCTCCAAAAAGGAAGAAAAAATATAAAATAATGAGGAAAAGGAGGAAAAAACCCTAAACAGCTGAAACCCTAACCCTAAACCGGCACTCCACCACTATAAATAAGTGATGGAGACCCCTCATTTCAAATCCACGATCACAAGTACCCTGCCTCTGCCAAAATTGCTCTTGAAACCCTAGCTCACCATTGAGAGCCCCTTTTGGCCCATTTCCACCATTGGAGAAAGAGAAGGAACAGCTGGAGCTCGGAGCAACCTCTCGGATCAGCGCAACGGGCTTCACCAACCTCCACATTGGAGGTCAGATCAATAAAAAATCATTCTTTACTTTTTGTTGTTTTGCTTCATGAACATGTTTAGATTAATTTTTATTACTGTTTAGCACCTTTTATTTCACATATTATTGAACTGCTACTAAGGAATCCATTCTCCTTAGTAGGTGCTCATTCGCACAAGCTAGGGGTAAAACCCTAGCTACAGTTTTGGCGACTCCGCTGGTTTTTATTTTATTTTATTTCCCGTTTTGACCTTTCGGCTGTCGTTTTCGGCCGCCATAAACCACAATTTTTTCCTCCGCAGTCGCGTCCCGACCGCGTTTTTCAGGCCCTTTCCTGCGACCCGAACGTGCTTGTTGGCCATTTTACCCGCGTCCTGACCGCACCTTTCCATCTCTTAGCTGCGACCTGACCGCGTCTGTCGTCTTTTTTCCTGCGGCTCGACCACGACTTTTTTCCTGTTTGTTGCGTTTCGACCGCAACTTTAGGCCAGACAGCCGCGACCTGCGTGTGCCTGTTTCCTTCAAACCCGCGGTCCGACCGCGCGATTTCGCCCCAGACCCGCGATCAGACTTTTGCTGTTTTGAACCCAGCCCCTTTGCTGCCATATTTTCTGCACCTGCACAGCCATCTGTTTTACCTGCAGCCCTATAGCCTTTTCTGCAATAGCATTTTTGTCCCCCTTTACAGAATTTTTTAAGAAATTTTTCAGCATTGTTTATTCAGATAATTTTGCATGGTAAAAGTTTTTTCATTCAGTATTATTATTATTAGGAAGTTGGCCCCCTGTGTGGCACTTCTATTTCGGGTTCATAACCTCACGAGCACACAATCTGTCACCTAATTCAAGTGAGACTTAAAAATTACTTAACTCAACCAACATTCTAACCCCACTTGGGGAACACAAAAGAATTTTTGTATTTAGGTAGGATCGGGGGGATAGGCTTCCAAAAACACCCCTCGGTTACTTACACTTGAGACATAGTTGTTGTCCAATTAGGGAACCAAAATCCCCTAGTATTTCTTGACACGGTCACAACCGGTTTATCAGAGGGCCTCTCCCTTAGGAGGGTTGAAGTCGTGATATTGGTTTCGGAGGTCTGAATGGAATGCCGAACTCCATTCAGTAACTGAAGGGCTACCTTTCGCAGTTCTCGGGATATCCCTGTATAGGGGTATTGCGGTTAAAGGACCAAGCGGTAGATTTACCTTTCTGGACGTGTCATGAACGGGGTATCTTAGTTGCCATTCTTCTAGGATTTGACTACCCGATGTCCCTCCCGGTAGGGGGATACCTTAGCCACTTGGATTTCCTATTCATATTGTCTGACTTGGATTTCATCACCTTGCAGAGGACATGTCTAGTTGAGTCATAATACTTCTAGTTAGGTGTTTGCATGCTCCCTTACCTCCTTTTGGTATAGTGAGTCCACCGTTTTTTATTTTTTAGAAAACCCACTGCTTGTTGGTATTCTGACCATTTCTGTTGACACTCCGCCTATTGTAACACAGCTGTTACAGTGAGTGTTTTGAGTTGATTGTTGGCCTAAGTGCCCTATTTTTTGAGCTCTCCTTCTGCACACTCGGTTGCATTAGGGTTTTTGAGCTGTTTTGTAGTTACCTCAACCCACAGAGATTTGATACCATTTGTCACCATTGAGTCCCTGAGACATTCTCGACACCTCAGAGGCGAGCCCCCATAGCACGGTTCACTTGACACCACCCGTCCTCAACACAGATCATCACCACTTGATACCACTTATCATAGATCTCGAGCTTTGTCACTTGACTCCACTCGTCAGCGGCATAGGACTCCGTCACCAGATACTGACGCCCCTTATTTCACCTCCGATTCTGAGCCAGAGTCTGAGAACCCCCTTTACATTGCCCCTACTAGCCCCATGGCTGGCATGACTCCCACTCCCATCTTGGTCGAGACCATTGGTGGCACATCCACCACTACACCAGTTACCACACAGGCTATGGGTATGCCCTCCACAGGGCCCCCATTTACTGTTCCCCTCACGGCACCTATTCCCACAGCCAGAATACCTATTCCCACTCCATCAATGACTCATACCACCCATGGTGGTGCAGGTCCGTCCTATACCACCTTAGTTCCCCCGCTTGGGGGAAACCTCCCTCACATTACCCCTCCACTTGGGGGCATCGGCCCCAACTTAATCCAACCCACTACCGTGTCACATTCTTCATCTATTTTTCCATTCATGGCTAGCCTCAACCTGCCTGACCTAGCCAGATTAACCAACGACCCCATCCGACACGACCCTGCATGGCCTCACATGCCCACCAAGCTCCCCTCTGACATCCCTAAGTTCGAGGGCAAGGCAGGTGAGGACCCACAAAACCATATCATGTCCTTCCATCTATGGTGTTCCTCCAACTCCATAGTAGACGACTCTATTTGCCTCTGTTTATTACAGCGCACTTTCACTGGCTCTGCTGCCAAGTGGTATATCGAACAACCCCATGGAACCCATGCCACCTTTACTTCCCTTGCCTTGACCTACCTGCAGTTCTTCCAGTTACCTGTCCGCTATGACGCAGGCGTTGAGATCCTACTATCATGCAGACAAAACACGGCTACCCACATCACGGACCACATTCATGAATGGCATCGACGCCGTAGTTTATGCAAGATCAAGTTAGACGACCGTATCTTCCTCGACTAGTTCCTCAAATCCCTCCTTCCTATCATTGCTAAGGATGTAGCATCCAAACGACCCCAGTCTGAAGAAGAGGCCATCCTTAAGGCCCAGCAATTCGATCTCATTTACGCCCAGTCAAGTTATCTCTATACCATTATACCTGATGCCCCTCGCGACAATTCATCCCAGCACGATGCGTCAGGGGCATCCCACGCTGCCGACGGCATCATTGGCTGTGTCTCTTCACAGCCTCAACCATTTTCCATAGCCCGTCCTACCCCTGGCCCTGACCCTTAGTGGGCTACCTCACAGTCTGGAGCAACCAACCCGTATGCTCCCCTGACACATCACCACCATTCCCATGGACCCTCATGTCCACCTCAGCGTTTTGGTCATATGACTCCCACTTACGCCCCCCCAGTCGCACCTCAGCCCTACTATAACCAGCAGGCTGCACCAGCTCCTGCATCGTCACAAGCCCAACTCATTTATTACCCGCCACAGCCAACCCCTGCGGCAAACCCACAACCTGCTCCAGAGCACTATCAGCAATACCCTCAGGTTGCTGCACCTGCGCAGCCTCCACCTACATATCATCCACCGTAGCCTGCTCCAGCCTCTGCGCAACCTTAGAATCCACCTGCTGTCCAAGGGCAAGTTTACTCTCAACAAAACCCGCAACAAAACCAGAACAACCAACGCAACCAGGGCCAACAAAACCACGGCAGAGGCCGAAATCATGGGAACAACCAACCGACCGAGCAAGCTAGTCAACACCAAACTCCCCCCGCTAATAATAATGCGGCCCCTGCTAACCAAAACCCTAATCGCCTGCCCAAGCAGGCTAAAAACCCCAATTTGTGAACAAACTTTTCGTGTTCTATTTGTGGGGTCTATGGCCACTACACACATTTTTGTCCACATATGGAGCGAGTGCGGCAACTTTGGGCTGCTGATGCACACCACCAAGGGTAGGCGGCTCCTCAAGCACCACCCAACCCCCCACAACCTCAGCAGCCACCTTTGGTGCTGCAAAACCCCTTACCCACCCAATGCGTAGTGGACACTGAACCGTTGGCTCCCCCTCAAGCTAACGCGCCCATCCAACAAATCACTTACGCTGCTCCTGATCAACCCATGTTTGATTCAGCTACCCACCACTTGTTGATGATGTCCTCCGATGAGGTCAACCTCCAGACTCGGCGGAACCAATATGGCTACACCCCTGAAGCCCCTCCCACCGATAAACCCACTAATGCTCATCCCATTGATCAAGTGTTACGCATACCGCCACCTCCATTAGATGGCGCTCCCAAAGCACCTCGTTTCCCACTTCGCCGTATCAACAACAACCCCAATGCGCGTGCTGCGTCAAACTACAACATTGTCAATGACTTAGCCCAATCCCCTGCAGCCATGTCTGTGTTAGAAGTCTTAAAAAACTGCCCTTCGTAGCGCAAGACTTTACTCTCAACCATTGGGGCTATCGATCCAAATGATTCACAGTTAATGGCATTTGATTTGGACCAATCCGAACCTCGCCTGCCTTCCACTTTGGCATTCCAAGTTTCTATTTCCATTCAGAATTTTGTCGTCCATCGATGCATTATTGATGAAGGTGCTTCTACATGTGTCGTGCCCACCTCCATCTAGCAGAAAATGGGATCCCCCCCTCTCCAGCAGTCCTCTACTGCGTTGCGAGCCTGCGATGGCCGTTCAGCTCAACCACAAGGCCTATTAACTAACGTCCCCCTCCAGCTGGCTGGAAAAACCGTCCTCATAAACATCGAGGTTATCAATGCACAGCTTGATTATAACCTTTTACTTGGCCGCAGCTACATGTATGCCATGCGGGTAGTTGCTTCTACTGTTTTTTGTACCATGATGTTCCCCCATGAGGGACGTGTGGTCAAGATTGACCAACTCATTTACCATGATCCCAATGCCCCCGCGGCACCCAAAAATGTTCTCCCCATGATTGAACAACCTGTTTCGGGTGCCACCACCTCATTTGTTTCTTCTTTGGGGACGGGCGTTTACTCTGACGCACCAATGACCTCAACCTTCCCATCTATTCCACCCCCGTCACCTGCTACTGAAGTGTCCAACCTATGTACCCTGTCCCATAACACACGAACTCCTACTAATCAACCGCCCTTGTTGCCTCAACCCCGTTTGGTACCTAGTCACATTGGTGCTACACCCATCCATACCATTCCTTTCCTCTTCCCTCCCTCAGGAGTAGTTAGCGCCCCGGTCATGGCCACCCTCAGCCTTCCTGGGTTAACCTTAGGATTACCCATTTGGTATCTTTCGCCTCCCATTCCCCCGCTGATACCAAATGTTGTCCTGCAACCGGTGCAACCCATTGCCACTACTAGTCAACCACCTCCCGGTATCGCTACCCCGTCATCCTCCATGAACCCCCCCCCTCCTCTTACCAAACCCACTGGGGGCAGAGGCCCCCAACCTTACACTGCTGTCCCACCTTCTAAGACAGTAAAAAACCCCCCTGTGTTTCGTGCTCCTTCCAAATGCGCGTTGTGCGACGAATTGGGCCATGCGACTCACCTATGTCCTCAGTTACCAGATTTACAGGAATACATGAAAACGCTTGACGACGACCCCACTATCCCAGTTGTCCATCTAGATTCAACCCCTAAGCCTCGCGACAAATCCCTACGCACTAACCACTCCTGTGCCCTATGTGATGTTTACGGGCATTACTCCCATCACTGTCCTAATCTCCCCGATTATAGAGTAGCTCTCTTTGAGATGAACAATTTGGATCTTGAGACAGCACCCCTCACCATTGAGGAAATCCATTCCCTGGTCTCTTCCCCTTCCGGAGAGGTTAATACCATTTATATGATCTCTTCCGTCACTACTCCCTCGTCAACCGATTTGACGACACAGATATTCCGTACTGATGAGGAGATCCTCGAGGCTCTCACTGCCCCAGATTATCCCTGGGATGACATGCACCATCATTCCTAGTTCCTCCCAGATGAACCCTCCTCTAACACTGCTCCTCACTTTGCAATTGAATCCAAAGACTTCCTTCCCCCCAAGGTCAACTGGTTCAAGGACCCTATTCCTGCTCCTGACGCCTTCGAAGAGGGTAACATGGCCAACATCTCACCTGTCATCCAAATTGATATCGCTGCCCTAGGAAGCACCCCACTACGGCTCCGACCCCCTAACCTGCGGTCCACCCCACGTGGACCGTGCAAATAGTACCTGTTTCCACCATTGGAATCAGCACGACGAGACCGTCACGATGGTCACCTCGTTGCATTATTTTTTCTACATCATTTTTTGCCCATTTTTTAGACACCGCTAGTCGCCTCGGTTTGTGCACCACTTCGGACGCTCTCCATT
>LPNX010065197.1:79458-274056 GCA_001517045.1 Pseudotsuga menziesii | reverse complement strand
ACCACGAGCATGAACTGTCATGGGCTCGTAAAATCCACATGACAGTACCATTTTATATCCACACTTCTTCTAGTTCCCTAACCCATGAAGAAGTCCCCCCACGCCTCTCGGCGCTATGATCGATCCTCTCAGCAGCACCACCACTAAGGCCGCCTTTGTTCAGAGTATTCTGCAGTCTCCTACCATTTTACCACAGCTTGAGTCTCCCTCAGCCCATTCACACTCAGATCCTATACCGCTATGATCCCTTTACCACCAGTCAGTCTCATATGCTACCCGATCATCCCCGCCATCATACTCTGAACAAAGGAAGTTTGAGTCCACCCACTCTACTTGCCCAGTTATTCCCCCCAGTTTATCACTCCTACCATCAGCACTATCAAAGTTCGGTTTTTCACCTCGCCCTCCTGTCAAGGAAACATCATTGCCTTGATAGTTGCAAGTCTCCCTCTGTCGACGACACCCCCTCCATTCCAGAGGATAGACCTGGAGGCCCCTATGCTTTGGACCCATCACCATCTATGGTGAGTTCCTACGGACCATTTTGGTAGGAGTCATCATTGCCTCTCCGAATCGTTGTTTCTCATGTGCTCGACTTCAGCACCTTAATCGCATCGTTGAGAATCGCGCAGGATGTATATCCATTCCATTATTTGCCAAATACCCTGGATTTCCCCCGACTCTAGCACATTGGTGAGTCACTTCGGAACACCCAGTCATATGTTCCCATGGATTTCTGGGCTGCGTTGGCAATTGTATTCGGAAGCCATCCAGTTCCATGCTTCCTCGAGTACCCAGTTCAGTTCCAGATCAGTGTACCATGGCAAGTATGACCATTGTCCCTTTGATCCAGTAGCTTCTCAGTTCCTTTGGAACCACATTCAGTAGCACTGTTGTCATTCCAGTGTATCAGTTGTTCAGCTCAGACATGGTCAGCCCAGCAGTATGTTCCAGATTTGTGTCCCTTCTGGACCCTTATGATATACACAGTGGATCTCTACGTATCCTACAGGCCCCTCTTTTCGGGCCTCACAGTTATTTTTATGTATCTTGATACGAGCATGGGTATGCCCGCCTCGTCCAGATTATCAAATGATTCCTCATCCATTATTGAGGCTATGTACTTTTCAGTCCTTGCAGTTGGTTCGAGATCGTTGTTCCGAGTTTCAGTTGGTTCCTTCTCTTCTCCACACCCCAGGAAAAACGAATATGACTTATGATGTCCATCGGCCATACGATGAGCTCCTGCCCTCGCACATCAGGGGGCAATCTGTTAACACCCAAAAAGGGTTCACTACCTCATCTACCCCATTACATGGCTCATGTGTCCATTTTCCTACCATATTTCCATCAAAAACCCATAAAAAGCCTCCAAAAGGCTTAAAATGCCTCCAAAAGGCCATAAAACCCTCTTTTCCTCCAAAAAATATCCAAAATTCCTCCAAGAAAGCAAAAAATCTCCAGAAAGGAAGAAAAAATATAAAATAATGAGGAAAAGGAGGAAAAAACCCTAAACAGCTGAAACCCTAACCCTAAACCGGCACTCCACCACTATAAATAAGTGATGGAGACCCCTCATTTCATATCCATGATCACAAGTACCCTGCCTTTGCCAAAATTGCTCTTGAAACCCTAGCTCACCATTGAGCTACTTTCACCATTGAGAGCCCCTTTTGGCCCATTTCCACCATTGGAGAAAGAGAAGGAACAGCTGGAGCTTTGAGCAACCTCTCGGATCATCGCAACGGGCTTCACCAACCTCCACATTCGAGGTCAGATCAATAAAAAATCATTCTTTACTTTTTGCTGTTTTGCTTCATGAACATGTTTAGATTAATTTTTATTACTGTTTAGCATCTTTTATTTCACATATTATTGAACTGCTACTAAGGAATCCATTCTCCTTAGTAGGTGCTCATTCGTACAAGCTAGGGGTAAAACCCTAGCTACACACACCACAGCAAAATGGTGTTGCTGAGAGGAAGAACAGATCACTGAAGGAGATGGCAACATGCATGATGGAGGCCAAAACTTTGCCACCAAAGTACTGGGATGAAGCTATCAACTATGCAGCCTATATCTAGAATAGGGTGCCTCATAAATAGCTTGATGGTATGACTCCTTTCGAAGCATGGAGTGGGCACAAGGCAGATGTGACCCATTTCAAGATTTTTGGCTCAAGGGCTTGGGCTAGAATTCCAACAGAGAAGAGAAAGGATTTGCATCCCCAAAGCCAAGAGTGCCTATTTGTTGGGTACTCTGAAGATTCAAAAGGGTACAAAATGATAAATTTGAGCACAAACAAAGCCTTCATTGAAAGGTGTGTTCAGTTTCAAAAAGAACCCCTAGTAGCAATGGAAGTTGGAGAAGCCTCTTCACCACCAGAGCCTCTGAAAGTAAGTGAAGAGATTGTTGAACATGATGTTTCTGATATGTCTGATAGTGATGAGTTTATTGCAGATCCTAACAGCCCTAAAAGGCCAAAATGGGCAGCCAAGACTCTTCATGCAGCAGGAGAGCTAGCAGGGAATCCCAATGACCCCAGGAGGACTAGATCTCAATTTGAGGTTGGTTTGTGCATGAAGGATCCTATGTTTGCTGAGAAATGCTATCTGATGATGGAATTAGATCCTCAGACATATGAAGATGCAATAGGAGATCCAATATGGCAAGCAGACATGAAGGAAGAGTTCAGTTCACTCTAGAAGAGCAACACTTGGGAGCTAGTGGATCTTCCCCCAGGGAGGAAGCTAGTTCAGTGTAAGTGGGTCTACAAGACCAAATTTGCTGCTCATGGTTCACCTATGAAGTACAAGTCCAAATTGGTAGCCAAGGGCTACTCACAGGTTCATCGCATATATTACAATGAGACCTTTGCACCAGTGGCAAAGATGGACTCCATCAGGCTAGCCTTAGCCATTGCAGCTTCAAAGCAATGGGAGGTACATCACATGGATGTAAAATGTGCCTTGCTAAATGGAGATATCACTGAAGAGATATATATGCAGCAGCCTCAAGTATTTGCTACTAACCCTTCTTTTGTATGCAGGTTGAGAAAGTCATTGTATGGGCTAAAGCAAGCCCCTAGGGCTTGGTATGCCAAGATTGATAGCTTCTTGCTATCACTGAATTTTGTTCGGTGCAAATCAGATCCAAATGTCTATTTGAATTTAATTAATGGTTCATTAATGATCATTGTGTTATATGTTGATGACCTCCTCATTACAGGAAGCTCAAAGGATGAGATTGCTTCCTTGAAGGGTGCAATGAACCAAGCCTTCTCCATGACAGATTTGGGGCTCTTAAGCCAATTCTTAGGGCTTGAGATTGCTCAAACCAAAGATGGAATCAAGGTGCACCAGTCCAAGTATGCCTTATATTTTTTGAACAAATTCAAAATGAAGGATTGCAAGCCAAGCAAGACTCCTTTCCTTTCAGGAGTGAAGCTGGAAGAAGCTGATTCTTCACCTATGGTAAACAATACACTGTATAGGCAATTGATTGGATGTTTGTTGTATCTTGCACATACTAGACCTGATATTTCTTATGCAATAAGTGTGGCTTCTAGATACATGGATCAGCCTCATGAGATCCTTTGGAAAGCATCCAAAAGGATCCTTAACTTTGTTCAGGGAACAAGGACACATGGGATCTTCTATAATGCAAAATCTAATCTTGATTTGATTGGATTTACTGACAGTGATTGGGCAGGTGATAGCATAGACAGAAATTCAACATCAGGATATGTGTTCATTCTTGTAGAAGGGCCAATTATCTGGTCAAGCAAGAAATAGAGTGCCATTGCACTCTCATCTACAGAAGCAGAGTACAGAGGAGTTGATAATGCAGCAACTCAATGTTTATGGTTGCAGGGGTTACTTGGAGAGTGTGGCTTCAAATCAGAGTACTCAACTACCATCTACTATGATAACCAGAGTACCATTCGAATCTGCAATGATCCAATTCAAAAGCAGAGAACCAAACACATTGAGATCCATATGCACTACATCAGAGAACTTGTGCATGATGGCACCATTCACCTACTCTTCTGTTCATCTTCAGAACAAGTAGCTGATATCTTCATCAAAGAATTTTGTGAGAATACCTTCAACAATCTCAAATCACTACTGGGGATTTCTGATCATGCTATGAAGCATGAGTGAAGACAATATTTCCAAATTTTGTTTTATAGTCCATGTTTAAGGGAGGATTTTCCCATGTGGTTTTTTCCTCTTTCCTTGTTTAAATGGACATGCAGTATGTAAAGGGTGACTAAGCCTTGTTGCTAGGCCATATAATTTTCTGATATATTACTCATAATTTAGGCTTAAGGGGGGGTGTTAGAATAATCAACCCATAGTTAGCTACCTTAGACATTAATTTAATTATTTTTGTCTTATTTTCCTAGTTCATGTGTCCCACCTTATGCAAGTTGTCATTTACCTATCCATAGTGGTCAAACTTGCCTATTTTGACTCATGTAGCACTTGGGAAACCTCAAGGAATAAATTCTTCTTTATTCCTTGATCTCCTAGGCACCGTTCTGCTTTTTCTACTTTATTTCCTTCTTTTTCAGTGCTTTAAGGCAATTAGGAAAGTTTGACTAGGTGAGGTTAACTAGTTTTTTGTCCTCCACATTTTCCACTCTTTTCTCCTATGAAAAGCATCTATGAGTTGTCATTCCATCACTCTTTAGCTTGCCTAAGTTCTTTTTCCAATTCGTGAGCACCATGACTAATTTGGAAACTACTTTATGCACCTATGGGGGATTTGCTTAATTTTAGTAAGCCTGCTTTTCACTATATTCGACTTGCCTTCTCATGCATTCGAATCTCCTATGTAATTATTTAATGCAGCAAACTATTATGTTACAGGGTTTGCTATTGTACACTGAGTTAATACAGTTTAGCGTTCAGCTCCATTTTCAATCTCTTTTATGAGTGATTTTGCAAGTTCAATTGATAATTGTTGTGAGTAAAATTGTTCTATCACTAGGTTCAATTTCCACAGAATTACATGCAAATAAAATTATTAAACATGTATAATCTAGATCTTCTAAATTATTGCTATGAGATATAAGAAAAACAAGTAACCTTACTTGCCCAACTATACTCCTATTGATTCAGCTGAATCGTTCAAGCCAGATAGGGTTCAGATGCAGAAATTGAGAGAAAATCCAGCAACATCAATAGTCATAAGACAATGCTTAATCCACACATATGAGATCATTACACCATTTGGCCTCCAAAGATTCTTTATTTCAACAATCAAAAGATTACAATAGTATTACAATAGCAATCCCTTCAATCCAACTCTAACTAGCTTGGAAGAGGGAGCTTGTGCCTAGATTTATACAAAAACCAGGAGATCCAGCCCAGGGGGGGCATAAATCCCAAGGAGATAGATCAAATCAGCTGAAGGAGAGTCCATCAATGCCTGGTCTGTGTCTAGCTAAGCCAAATCTGAGTCTCATTGAGTGCAACTGTCAATCAGGGGGCTGATCTGACTGACACCTCAACCTGTTGATTGAAGTATCCACCAAAACTCATCCAGATGAACCAAAAAAGTGTGGAGGAGAGAGGGAGGGCGAAATTCCCCATAAAGGATGTTGAAGATTAACTCTGGATCTGATTTGATCAACTCCTTTAGTCAAGGATTTGTCAAATCTATTCAATCTGGTTCAAATCTGATTGATTTCAATCAAATCCGCTGAGAATCCACTGATCTATGATTCTGGATTTGCTCCATTATTCATCAATTTATTAATTAAAATAATCAATAATTGATTTTTGGGGCTTTCTGACCTAAGTGATGGAAAATCACTCAAAACTAGGAAATAGTGGGTCCATGGGTTTACATGGTGCTCTTAGCTTGAAAATGAGCACCTCCATGACTGAAACTGATTATTTGACCCACTTTTATTACAAAATCAATTTTTACAATTAAACTATTAAAAAATAGCCTAAGTTTTGGAAAATTTAAATTTTAATAAAAAACACTGAAAAATTAAAAAATTGAAAAATTGAAAAAAACCTAGGGGGACTTAGACATGTTCATATGAGTCGACCATGATGTCTAGCATGTTTATACATTGACACATAGACTCTAATAACCTCAATAGGCCTAAATGCCAAGCTGAACACCCCAACTTTGGAGGTATGGAGTGAAAAACTCAGAAATTATCAGTCGTTTATTCAACAACCAATAATAACCAAGGGAAAAAAACACCCTGGGCTGATCGGATTGACAAATAAATTCTAAGAGACCGAGTTTTTTACAGACACTATCATGCTAAAACATTTATTACAATTCCCCCATGGGGTATGAACTTATGATATAATACAACAAAGCTTCCCAGAAGCAAGATTGAAGGTTCTCTAAAGTTCGAACAAGTTATCCTTGTCCAGTTCACCAGGCTCATTTGATAAAAAACCACTAAGTACAACTTAGGTGGTAACATTCTTGCTCCAACTGCGGGACGTGTGCTTGATCTGGTCATAGGGAAAGGAGAGGATACGAGAACACTAAAATCTCTGGTTTACACACCCTGTAAAAACATATAAGCTTGATAAGAAAACCTTAGTAGCACAAGCTTTACATAAAAAACCAAATGAACCATTAAGCTGATTTAATTAAACAAAATAAATGTAACTAACTAATGAAAACAAAAATTTTTGATTATAGCTAAGTACAAAACAAAAAATGCAGAAAGTAAATGCTCTTTTTCAAGGATCTTATTTTCCTACTCTAAGCAAGATATAAAAAGGGTTAAGTGTAATCAGAAATCCAATGTAACCACCTAAGAATTTTATTAACATAAGAAAAAATTTCCTTGTCCTTGGTTACCAGCCAAAGTAAGGATACTTTATTCAGAAAATGCAAACCTGCGTGATGATCCGGAAGGGGAAGGATGGATGGGAAATCATAGGCATGAATAATGTTGTCAAACTTCCTCCCAAACTAGTAAGTGATTGCACAGGCTGCTTCTATCCATGACTGGACAGGGTTGATGTACAAATCAGAATGATGAGGCATATTGACTACACCATCATACTGATCATCAAGGCTTACCAGATGATAAATCACTGTATAAGCCCCAAGCGGCTCCAAGTCATGAGGAAACTCTATATGTGAAGATGATAGTTGAGACTGATATCCTAATAACTACATCACATCTATCTTTTCACAACACTGCTTCTCCATGTCTTCATTATTGATACCTTTGTGCGGCTCTGCATGATATGACTCTGAATGATCATATAAGAGTTTTGAATGCTGCTCTTCCATACTAGGATTTTCCAAGGTCTCCATATCCATGCTTCCCTCTATGGAAGTATAGCAGATTGGACTTCCACAAATTTCTAAATAGACACTCCCCTTGCTAGATATAGCATAGATAGGATTCTTAATAAGATATCCACAAAAATCCCAATAGTCATGACCATCATCTATGTTAGATGTGATAGATTCCCCATTGTTGATATCAGGTTCCGATATCGAGTTCTCTTTGTCTTCATTACTGATACTTATATATGGCTCAGACTGATCATGTGGATAAACTGCATGCTCCTTTCTCATATCAAAGTTTCCCAAGGCCACATGGTCCATGCTCTCTCCTTTAGATATGCCATAGACAGAAAAATCGACAAAACCATCAAAAGTTTCTGGTTCCTTATTTTCCTCTTTATTCATGTCACAGACTGGATTTTCCATGAATGTCCAGGACTCCTCATCAATATCTTTGTCGGGGATAAGGGAGTCTTCATCACTTGTATCATGCTCCAAGCTATAGTTGTCCTCATTTCCATACTCATCTTCTTTAGAGAAAAGGCCACAAGGTAGTAAACCTTCCAGACTGTCATCATTATATGGAGAAGACATAGGAGTCCCATCATGTATATTACAATTTTCATCATAAGTTTCACTATAAGATTCTACAATGGTTTCATCCTTAGGCTTGTACTGTTTGGATGGTGACAAAGGGCAGGCCTGGCCTACCATGTATATATGATTAGGCTCGCTTGCATTTGTTTCCTGATTACTGACCTCGGGAAGTCCATGTTCCATGACTTGATTTGCAACATAACAAGTGATTTCTTGGTGGAATTGTTCACAAGGTCTACACCATGGAATTACTTCTTCTACCATGTTAGCTGAGTCTAACTGGTTTGGAATCCTAGGCTCTTGTTGAGGAAACTTCTTTTAATACATCTGATTCTGCCTAGGATGAGAGTTCCTAGGTCCATTATTTCTTTCCATTGTGATTATTCTATTGTGCATAAGATTCAATTGTGCACACTGATCTACCATAAGTTGAATTTGACTTGTAACCAAGTATTTTATCATGTCTGTTACCTTTTCCATGGGATCTTTAGAGGCTCCCTTTTTTCTAATTCAAAGGCATTTACCTTTTCTTCGTTGTATGAAGTGTTTCCCCTAGTGTAACTTGGAATGTTGGATTTTCCTGAAGACTGCATATTCTTTTCTATTTTCTCGGCCAATTCCTGAGCAGTTTTTAGATCGGCTGGCTCTTTGTCTCTTAACTGGTACCTCAAATCACCAGTGAAATCTTCGATGTAAGATATGAGGATGGAGGCATCCCTTGGCTTGATTTCTCTAGGGAGGTCTGGAACCACACGCCTGAACTTAGTATTAAATTCATCAATGGTTTCATTCTCCATCTTCTTTATGTTATGGAGGGCAACAAGAAGATTTCTTGGTTCTTTCTTTTCCCCCCATTTCTTCTTAAAACCCTCTAGGAATTCACTAAGAGTTTTATATGAATCATCATCTAGGTTGAAGTACCATTCTTCAACATCATCTTCCAAGGATAAAGCAAAGAGCATCATTTTGATATCGTCATGGTCATGGGCAGCATCATTGCAATAACTGACCAAGTGCTTTTCAAAATTTCGAAGGTGAGACTTGGCAATGATGGCATTATTTCCCTTAAATATGGGGAACTTCTTGATAGCATCTTTTGGAATGGCATGGGGAGCACCTGCTATCTGAGAAAAGTCAAGGGGTTTGAATAATTCCGTCATTTCTTAAGATTGGTGAACATGACTCTCTACAAATATGTGATGGATATCTGAGAGGGATTGGTCTCCTAAATCTTCAAGGTTTCTATGAGAAGTCTACCTATTCTATCTTTCCCTAATAAACCTTTCGGTATCAGGGAGAGGATTGAATAATTGTCGGCGGTTTCTTCAGGTAGAAATTCTTGAAGGGATGTTAACAGTGGAGTCACCAGATGGATCGAGTTTTAATTTTTATGTTCTTTAAAGATTAGATCAATCAAAAGTTTTTATCTTTTTAGTTGTTTAGAAAAACATTAAGCTGGTTCGTACTGGGGAATAAAAATATTTATCCCCAGCAGCGGTGCCAAAAAATGTTGCCACCTTACACACACCTGGGTCACGTGGCAGAAATCTTTAAGCCACTCGGTGTGTCCTTGGGGGCAAGTCTTGAGTCAAGACTGTCACCTTGTTCTTGACTCCTCCATTTAGGCTCAACTCCTAATGGAGCCAAGGAGGGTAGACCCTATTAAGTTACTAAGGTTAAAATACTTAGTAAGGTGATGTTAAACTGAATGAGTTACTTAGGAGTTTGAAATTTAACCATAAAAAATCATAGATGACAAGATACAAAAATGAGTGCACGAAAGCACAATGCTGAGACACAATATAAATATATAGCAAGAAAATAACCAGTGCCTTAGAATGGAGTCAAAATAAAATCAATGTACTGGCATGTGCTTGGAGTGAATGTTTGGCAATTGCCTCTTGGTACGTTCTAAGTTAATGTGAAAATATGAGTTGATTAAAATTAGGCGAAGGGGTGGACTCCAGATATACTCGAGAGTACCTGGAGTATGTCCAAAACTAAACCTTCACAGCTGCCCGCAAGGAATATGTGGGCTGAATGGAGTCTCTGAGGCTATTTTTCATAATGCACCTGTTAGGGTGTGACAGAGATCAGTGCCCCGAGGTAACTTTCAGAAGTTCCCACTTCCTTTAGGTATTTTGCCACCGTAATGGTTTGATCTAGGTGTTGGATTTTCACCTGATGGTTGGTTTGTCAATTTGGGAGAGTGAGTCCTAATTATTCTAGTCACTAAAATTCTTTTGATACAGCTTGACTGATCGGATGAACCGCAGCCAAGTGCAGAGCATACACACCGAAGTCTTGTCAATTTTAGTAGATTTTAAAATGGGTGTTCTTGTTAAAAAGAAAACCCTCCAAGAACCTCTTTCAATCCAAGTGGATCTCAATCGAGGAATCAATGAGGGGCTAATTTTATAAAATCTGAAGAAACAAATGATGAAAAGGAAAACATATATACACGATTCTGGTTTTCTAATTAGTCCTACCACGCATCTCTTTCCCCTTTCGGGTCAATCGGGAAGTCATGGAGTAACTATTAAGATTACTTTCAAATATCAAATATGGAGTATGAAATTGATCATGAATCAAATTATACTACCCTACAGATTAGAGCTACGCTAGTTTGAAAATATATGAACAAAAAGTAAAAATTGACACTGACGCAAATCCCCACAGGGGAGATGGGGAACGGGCTCGAAAGAGCCTACTCAAAAGATTTTATTTTATTATTATTGGTTACAATATCAGCAAACTAAAATATCAGAAACCTCTTGGTCCTTATATGGGATGAAACCAAGATCTTACAACTTTGCAAAATTTGTAAATTCTAGTGAAAGGGGAGACCCCTGGGGAGATTTGAACGCTCCTGAGGCCACTTTCGAACAGAATATTCTTTTCTTTTCTGTTACACCTGCTAAAAACTAGGAAGCATGTTAAAATAACATACACCCAAAATCACTTTAAGAGTACATTTGGATCAGCCTACCTTAACTCAAAAAGATTAAGTTAAAACTAGCTAAACAGGTGAAAAAGGAACCAAGGAAAGCAAGCTTTCCTTGGGATCTTGTCTTGTTGTTTGTGTAGCCAATGAAATATCCACTGATTTCTGGATTTAATCTTTTTAAAACAGAAAAGGAAATCTAGAGCATGCAACCTACTGATTTTCTTTAACATGCCATGCAAAATGGACGATTTCCTTATGCTAGATCTAGAAGGATTAATGATACTTTTTAGAATTAAGATAAGATCTAGACTATGAGATTTGAAATAGAATATCTATGTAAATTTTACTTTGATATAATAGATCCAAATGATAACAAAGCTTTCGAACACAGTAACCAGGTAAGAAAATTGATTTTGAAGGAGGAAAAGGAGAAGAGAAGTGCTTGTTGCTAAAGCAGATCTGCAATGGAAACTTGTTAGTGGAATATAGAGGGGAAATTTCTTCATAAAAATTTTGGATGTGCAGTGGATTCAAACTAGATCCATAGCTCACCCAATCCTTGCTACTTGAAAGCTAAACACACAATCCTGGACGAAACCTCATGAGATCTGGATATATATATGAAAAAGAGACAAGAATTACATGCAAATAAACTTATTAAACATGTATAATCTAGATATTCTAACATATTTCTATGAGATATAAGAAAAACAAGTAACCTTACTTGCCAACTATACTCCTATTGATTCAGCTGAATCGTTCAAGCCAGACAGGGTTCATATGCAGAATTTGAGAGAAAATCTGGCAACATCAATAGCCGTAAGACAATGCTTAATCCACACATATGAGAGAATTACACCATTTTGCCTCCAAAGCTTCTTTATTTCAACAATCAAAAGATTACAATAGTATTACAATAGCAATCCCTTCAATCCAACTCTAACTTGCTTGGAAGAGGGAGCTTGTGGCTGGATATATACAAAAACCAAGAGATCGAGCCCAAGGGCCACGCAAATCCCAAGGAGATAGATCAAATCAGATGAAGGAGAGTCCATCAATGCCTAATCTGTGTCTAGCTGAGCCAGATCTGAGTCTCACTGAGTGCAACTGTCAATCGGGGGGCTTATCTGACTGACACCTCAACCTGTTGACTGAACTATCCACCAAAACTCATCCAGATGAGCCAAAAACGTGTGGAGGAGAGAGGGAGGGAGAAATTCCCCATAAAGGATACTGAAGATCAACTCTGGATGTGATTTGATCACCTCCTTCAATCAAGGATTTGTTAGATCTAGTCAATCTAGTTCAGATTTGACTGATTTCAATCAAATAAGTTGAGATTCCACTGATCTATGATTCTGGATTTGCTCCATTATTCATCAATTTATTAATTAAAATAATCAATAATTGATTTTTGGGGATTTCTGACCTGAGTGATGGAAAATCACACAAAACTAGGAAATAGTGGGTCCATGGGTTTACATGGTGCTCTTAGCTTGAAAATGAGCACCTACATGACCGAAACTGATTATTTGACCCACTTTTATTACAAAATCAATTTTTACAATTAAACTATTAAGAAATAGCCTAAGTTTTGGAAAAATTAAATTTTAATAAAAAACACTGAAAAAATTGAAAAAAACCTAGGGGGATTTAGACATGTTCATATGACTCGACCATTATGGCTAGCATGTTTATACATTGACACATAGACTCTAATAACCTCAATAGGCCTAAATTCCAAGCTGACCACCCCAAGTTTGGAGGTATGGAGTGAAAAACTCAAAAATTATCAGTCATTTATTCAACAACCAATAATAAACAAGGGAAAAAACACCCTGGGCTGATCAGATTGACAAATAAAGTCTAAGAGACCGAGTCTTTTACAAACACTATCATGCTAGAACATTTATTACAATTCCCCCATGGGGTATGAACATGTGATATAGTACAACAAAGCTTCCCAAAAGAAAGACTGAAGGTTCTCTGAAGTTCGAACAAGTTATCCTTGTCCAGTTCACCAGGCTCACTTGATAAAAAACCACTAAGTACAACTTAGGTGGTAACACAAGTACATAGACCCCACCACCTTACCCAATTCTTTTGAAATAAACCTAATTTTCACTCAAATCCATTCTTATAAACACGCAACCCTAAAAACCCATGCACTCTTCAACCCAAACATAATTTGCATAATGGATTTGCTTTGTAATTTGTTCATCTTGATCCTTGCATAAGGGAAATATCAAATTGATGCCTTAACCTGGGCATGACTTCAGAACTTGGAAGTGGTGAATTTACCATTCTCTACAAGTCCATGCATAAAATATGGCAAAGAGAAGTTGACTAACACCAATCTTATCGATTCCAAACACTTTTCATAAAACAAGGTGTAACTAGACCTAAAAAGAAAATTTGGATTAAATTTGAGGATAGATCTATGCGTGAAATCCTAAAGGGATATTCTGGGCATACATGACCCTAAAACCACCATAAAACAACAATCTAGGAAGTCTTTGAAGGCATATCAACTGTAAAAGGATTCACATCTAGTAAACTGTAATTTACAATACATCCAATAAAAACCATTTCCTTCATATTTCGTGTTACCCACTTTTTGGCATGTGTGTCAAAATGTGGTAAGTAGGGTTAACTCACATTTCTGGGTAGTCAACAAGTCTGCTCAACACATTAGCAAGTATTTTTGAGTTTAATATCATCTAGCCTGCAAATCTAAATGCATTAAGGTTATTTGAGTAGTGAAGGTGATGAAGCTAAGATATAGTCACCAATGGGAAATTCTAGGAGGCATTATGACCTTCAAGAAAGACAAAAAAAAGATATGAGCAGCAAGTCTGGGAGTCATATAGTAATATTCTATACAACAATGAAAACACTTAAATTTTGGAATAAAGACCGGTTATTGTAGCAAAAATCAACAACAAATCTGGTTTTGGTCATGTTACCACCATACTAATATGTACCTGGTGTGTAAAACAAGTATTTCCCTAGTTCCTTTTTGACCACACTCACTCTATTTATCAACTCAAGTATTGTTTTTCCTATTTCCTTTCTACCTTGACCTATAACATCAAAAAACAGACTGGAAATTTTGAATGAGAAAAAGGGATATGTAACACATCCCTTGGAAATTGTGGCAGTTTGGTTATGTTATCAACCCCAATTATCAGCAATAGGTGGATCTACAGGAAACCATACTAATATGTCATTAGTAACATCAACAAACATATTAAGCATGTTTAAAAAAAACGAGATCAAATACATTCCTTGGTGGGAGTTCAGGCAGTTTGGTTGCATGCACCCTTACTTGCTATATACATGAGAAACATTACATATTTGTGTATAATGGTTTGGATTCATATGGATTCACATAAATACATTTTTGGGAGTCATAATAGGAAGTATATCAACTATGGATCTTCACATAGGTTCTCCCTCCCTTTTTGGTCCATGTGTCCTTGAACAAGGATGTTAATTGATTGAAAGAGCTATAGCCCCCCAATATCAAATACATTGGTGCTTCCATATCTCCCAACTTCGAAATTTGAAATGAAGTACACCCTTATTCCTTCTATTAGTCAAATCTATGCAAGGACTTGGATTCATTTCCACCCTTAGAGTCCAAATGATTAAGAGCATGTACTTGAAACTTTTATATTGAGAAACTAAAATTAATCCATTCACCAAAACCTAGAATGTTATGGCCCCTTGGAAACCATTAAACTAAAATCAAAATAAGCAGCCATCGCCTATGTTACCAAAAACCTCATCTAAAAAGGTCATTTATGATAGAAAACTGACTTGAAATCAAAAAACACCAAATCCCATTTCTGATATCCATTCCCATTTCTGCATAATAAGCCATTGCTCAAGAAATGGGAAGAGTTTCTGCTAGCCACTTCTAAGTTCTCACAAGTTCTTAGCAGAAAGAAAAATCCATAGTTGTAGGGACAAGGTGGCTAAACAATGGTATGAATCAATGTCTCATTTTTTTAAAAATGCTTGTTTTGGTATTCCATCTCCATAAGGATTATTTCATTTATGGTTCCAAAAGTGCCACTAGCCCTCCTAATATGGGTTCCTTCGATGGAGAAGAAAGTTGAACTATTTCAAAAAAATTTGCAACTATGTTGTATTGGGGATCCTAATACTGATGATTTGGTCAAGAAAAGAAAGGAGTATATGCAACATTTTTATTATCTTAGAAATTAGATACCATTGAGTGGTACAAAATGTGCTTGATGGTATACTAGATTAATGAGTCCTATTTAAAGACCTTATTGAAGAAGATACACACCTACTCATGAAATCCAAACAGATGACAATCTAGGACAAGTGTAGTTCTAGGTATCTCCATGCAACCTCTGGAAAATGAAAATCAATGAAAACACCTATACCTTATGTTTTTGGAAATTATGGTCCTTATAAAAACAAGCTATTACAATGAAAAGTTTATTTTTCATATTAATAAACCTCACTCATATTTTATGACACTTTTGGCCATCTTCTGAACATTGAACAATAATATGCCTCACATACAAACATGGGTAGCATCTATGTGAAATTTGGGCATGCATCTACCTGCTCTGACCTTAAAATAACATGAAACAAGCCTAACTATTGAACCTGGACAAATTCTAGGTGATGGGAAACAAATTCCCCAGTATTGCATATAAAATGCTAGTGTTCCAAATGTATGCATTTTTTTAAAACCACTAGTGTCCTTTTTACAAACCTAAACTACTTCCAACTTAGTAAGCTTGTGCAATCGTGTCCTTATACAAATATGAAATCCTATATAGCAATTTAATGGGTTGTTTAAACACATTTTTTTTATAAGAACTCTCTCTGTCTCTTTTGATTATGATAATGGTGTATCTAGGTATATAATAAGACATCAAATGAATCAATGGATTATGTCATATTTTTCTTTCGCAAGGTGTTTTACTTTTTTTTGCTGCTTAGAAATGTTCCCAATGTACCTAGAACTTTCACACACTGCTGCATGGGTGCTTAGAATTTGGAATATTTTTAAAAATATTTGTGAAAATACTGGATTCTACAAGTTTCTAACTCATAAAGATCATAAGTTTATTTTCCAAGTTATTCAATCATAGAAACAACCTGATAAATCAAACTAATATTTAAGGTAAGTTTTTAGATCAGATAGAACAAATTTCACCTGAATGTATGGTAATCACCATCATCAACTAAATGTGTGTGTGCACATGCATAAATACCCAATACACAGTTCAATAAAACAAAAGAAAACATAATTATACCTTGATTTGTGGAGCTTCGCATTGTCTTCTTCTGCTTTACCTTTCAAAACATCATTCAACATACTTCAAATTTTTTTCATGTTACAATAGTTTCATGTTAGGACCCATCAAATAATTTTTTGTTTGTTTATGAAAATAAAAAAACCAATCTAAATGAATACAATACTGTTGTAATCTCACAGATCACATAAGGTTACCAATAATACACACTAAAACATATATAAATATAAAACAGAGACAAGAGATAAGAACATATAGGTGAATAAATAGATTATATTATATAAATGAGTCCATACAACACAAAGAACTGAACTGAGTTCTCATCTGGCTCAACAGCCTAATATATATGATTACAGAATGGTTACAAAATAACTACCTGTCGGTTCCATGAACCGACACGACCTTAGGTGGTCTCATTCATGTTCTAGTACACACCTTCTGAGGATATCATCTAATCCCATTTTGTATAAAAATCCATTGATGAGACTGTATGGTGTAGCCTTCATAGCTAAGATCTGCTTTTTCCTAGTGCTCATACCTTCTAGTGCATGTCCATTTTCTAAGAACTGAGCTATTTCTTCTAGTTCTGCTGGGACTTCTTCTATCCGAAATAAATGTGCATCAGGTAAGTCATCGTCAACTCCTGTCAGTTCTTCTCCTATGTCGATTTGGGATAGATGGTCGGGACTGACATTTAACCTGCCTGGTCAGACAATGACTTCAAACTCAAATTCTTGGAAGAGAAGTAGCCATCGAAAAATCCTTCCATGATGTAGTGGTTTATTGAATAGATACTTCAGAGCCTGATGGTCGATATAGAATATAAATGGGTTGGCTAGCAGATAATTTCGATACTTTTGGAGGGCAAAGACCATACCTAGGGTTTCTTGTTCTATGGTCGAGTAGTTTCTTTCAGCCTTGTTTAATTTTCTGCTGCTGTAAACTATGGGATAAACCATTCCATCATCTCCTAGTTGAGTTAGGATTGCTCCTATTGCTAAGCCTGATGCATCAATGTGAACATGGAATTTGATCGACCAGTTAGGAAACTTTAAGATGGGGGCTTCAACTAGTTTTCTTTTTAATTTTTTGAATGATATGGGGCATTCCTATGTCCAGTTAAACTCTTAATCTTCCCTTAATAGTTCTTCAAGAGGATAGGTCATATCTGAATAATATCTTATGAATTTTCTATAATATCCTGTGTGGCCAAGTAACTTGTTTGGGGTTTACTGGTGGTTTCAAGTTGAGGATAATTTTAATCTTTGCAAATTCAACCTTAATACCTTCCTTACAGACAATGTGCCCTAATAGGATCCCTATGGGGGTCACAAATATGCATTTCTTGATGTTGAGGGAGAGTTGAATCTGTTGACATCTCTCCAACATAAGTTGGAGCCATTTGCAATGATCTTTGAGAATGGAGTATATTGTCCAGTCGTCAAAATATACTGCCATGGTCTTGTAAACGTACTCTTGAAAAGTTTTAACAACAATTTGAGAGAACACTGGAGGTGCATTCTTTAATCCAAAAGGCATAACTTTGTAAGAAAAGGAACCAAATTCACACACAAAGGTTGTCTTCTTCTAGTCTTCTTTAGCTATTGGTACTTGGTTATATCCTGAGAATCCATCTATAAATGAGTAGCATTCATGTCCCGCACCTTCATTCAATATTTCATCTGCATAAGGGGTTGGAAAAGGGTCTATCAGTGTTACTTTGTTTAGTTCCCTGAAGTTGACACAAATTCTTAATTTGGTTGGGTCATGTTTCTTAGGCTGTACAACCATTGTACTTTCCCATTCTGATTGGTCGATAGGGTAGATGATGCCTGCTGATAACATGTTATCAATCTCCTTTTTGACTATCTCCTTGTATTTGTGAGCTAGTTTATAAGGCATTTTCTTCACAGGTCAAACATCAGGTTTAGTATCAATTTTCAGTTCTCCCATTTCATGAACTAAGCCTTTTAGGTCTTTGTAATCTCTAGCAAATACATCTTGGAATTCCCTTAGTAAGTTCACTATTTCTGTAGTCTAGTTGGTTAGGATACTCGGCTCTCACCCAAGAGACCCGGGTTCAAGTCCCGGCAACGAAACCAATGTTGTAATCTCACAGATCACATAAGGTTACCAATAATACACACTAAAACATATATAAATATAAAACAGAGACAAGAGATAAGAATAGATAGGTGAATAAACAGATTATATTATATAAATGAGTCCATACAACACAGAGAACTGAATTGAGTTCTCGTCTAGCTCAACAGCCTAATATATATGATTATAGAATGGTTACAAAATAACTACCTGTTAGTTCGGTGAACCGACACGACCTTAGGTGGCTGACCTATTCTCTTAGTTTAGTCAGCCGACCGACTTAGTCGGCTGATTGACTAAGTTGGCCCATCGACTTAGTCGGCTCTCGTTCAAGTCGACTTATCGACTTTCTCCTTCTACAAATACTATTACAATGTAAATTACAATACTATTCAACTATTCAAGTAAATTAATTATTAATAATAGAACACTTGATAAAACATGGAGAACCAAAAACACTATGTATATAAGGCCATCGATCACATCAAATCGCCATTTCTTTCCTCTTAACTATGAAAATGTTTCTCAACGCTATCTGTAACAAGTTCCAATGGTGGAGTCAAATAGCAATAGTGAAAATTAAACACTAAAATTATAGAAATAATTTTTTTTTAATGTATTCTTCCTTACCATTCATTGAGCTCCCCTCTGTTTTGAGAATAATTTAATATTCTCTACTAAACAGGACCAACCACGTGAAGGTGGAAGCTCTTATGGCCCCTCCCCTCCCTCACATCACTCTCAATTCCCCAAACCCAATGCATCTACTTGCAAATAACAATTTACCAGAAATTATTTCACTCAATAGCTGAAAGAAGCTTTCATTAAATCATTGTTTAAATCATTCATTAAACAATTCAATCAAACAACAACTCAAAAAAAACATTCATTAAACCATTCATTAAATCATTCATTAAACTATTCATTTAGTCAATAACTGATAAAATAAATCAGTAAACCATTCATTCATGAAACATAGGAAAAAACCATGTAAAATTTTTTATTATAAATAAGAATTTCTCAAAATTTATTTAGTCACTTCCTTTTTACTTTTCTTCTCTTTAAATACTTAGTCGGGAGCGCATATTCCGGAATCTGATCCTCGGTCTCCCTACTAGATTGCTCGCAAAGTTGAACTTGTGGCAAGGGGCGATGAATTTCTGTAATAATGTCAAAATGTTTCATTAATTTATGTTTATTTTTATAAATACAAGTAATTCATTTAAAAAAACATTACAAATGTGTTTTTTACCTAGAATGGGAACATCAACATGTTCATCATTATCCTGTATAGGCTCAACCTGTTCAATGTTATCTACATCTACATGCTTTGCAGCTGAATTGTGTAGTATTAGAATTAATGTTCATCTACAATAATCTATACAAAACAGTAGCATATTAATAAATTCATTACTAGGAATCAAAGCATGATCTTCGTCTGGTTGGTTTACATCCACGACATGAACGGGGTCATTACTTTCCTGATAAAAAAGGAATAAATAATTTATGTTAATTTTTTATAATGAATAAATTGCATGAGAATTAATAAATTGTCATTAAACTATATAGTTTTTATATACCTGCACACCAAATGGATCAGCAGAAGATCGTGCAATATGCCCAGACAAGATTTTTCGACGTCAAAGCCCTGTTTGAAGACAAGCTTCATGTCTTCCTTGGTGGGAAATTCATTGAACCGGTTGGCCTACATATTTGCATGATGTCATTAATTTTACATTTTTTCCAAAATAAAAAGAAAACAATTTTCTCTATATTATTTGGAAGTAGTTTCGGGTTTTATATACTTACATATCAGGCTGCCAAGTTCAAATAACCACTAGGCCCAAGCTTGTGTTGACCAATTTTTTCCATTCTTGCCTTGGTTGTGTTAGATGTGTCCGACAGCCTAATAAAGTGGTTAATTACGTTATTCGATGTTCCAAATTTGATATAAAAACTAATAATAATAAGACTTACCATTACATTTTGGAATGTATTGCATACCTCCCTGTTCTTGGTGGTATCTTTCCTGCTTTTCTCATACTCTTCTCTTTTCCATATTCCACCATGGCTTTCCACTCCATAGATGAAATCATTGGAGGGAACTCAGACCTAGGGTTCTTTTATATGTGAACCCTATACTAGTCTCGGACAATCTTCAAATGTTGTCCAGCCTTCTGGAGGACCTTCAATGTATCGAATGTATCTTTTTCGAATAGACCAACCAAGCGATTAGTCAGCTCATCCTTTAAATATTTTTCCTTATTTTCCCACCTTGTGCAGATGGTGGGCCTGAAGATATCCAAGGAAAAATCATTCAGATGTTTATAAAATATATCATTTCCTACAAAACATTAATGCCATCATTAGTCTACATTAGAAAATATTATCAGTATATTAGACACAAATTATAAAAACTAAATTGAACAATATATAATCACCTGGAATATTCTATATATTTATTGGAACCAGTTCTTCATTCACCAAAAATGTTGTCACTATTGAACCAGTGCCAGTGACATGAGAAGATCCAGGAAATGCATCCACCTCTCTATCTAACCCTGCCTCCACCCCTTCTTTTGCAGCATCTGTTGTGGGTCGGTCAGCATCGGATACACCCTCTGCTGGCCTTAGGGGTGTCGCAGAGTGTGTTTCTGACTGTTCAATGGACAATAAGGGAGCAGTATGTGGTGTACATGGAGTGGTTTGATCACTGGGACCAACAACACCTTGACCACCACTATAAAGCTGCATAACTTGCTGTAAATTCAAACCATTGTATTATAAGTTCAATAGCATATAAAATTAAATATTTGAAAGTTCTAAATGAATTTACATTATTATTCAGGAACTTACTTGTAATTGTCGACATCTCTGTAACAACAATTGAATCTTTGATTTGGTCTCTTATGTTTGTGGAACTGTCAATGTCAGAAAAAACAGTTCTTCATTTTGTTTTTCCATGGTCTTCTGTAGCACTCTCAATGGGTCTGTAAACCCACTAATTTCATTATATTTCATCAACTGGGAGACCTCAAACTATAAAGCGTGTTGAGATGGTGTTTCATAAACTGAATCCTCTGTCTGCAACAGAAATATATAAAACATTTCTTAGTCTTTGAAGCAATAGTGTGCGCAAAAAATTATATTAACAAAAACTGTCTATTATGATAAATTCAGAGTATTACATCTAGGTTTACCTGATTCCTAGAGGAGGGTGTGGTCTAATCAACAGCTGGGGACTTACCCCGATCAGCCACCTGCAAAAAAAGTAGAGAACATTATCACAATGAATGCAATATGTAAAAGCTAACAAATACATAACAAAAATAAACATTATGCTACATGTTTTATATGTGTACAATATTGAATTATTGATAATGTGGAATTACATTTAGGTTTATAGGTTTCCTCGAGGCTCCAGTCGTTTGATCAACAATTGGGGACTTTTCCCGGTCATCAACCTGCAAAAAAAGGAGACAACATTATCACCATGACCACAAACATTAAAACAGAAAAATACATAACAAAATAAACATTATGCTACATGATATACATGTGTACAATTTTAAAGTATTTCAAATGGAGAATTACATTCATGTTTACCTATTGCCCCGATGCTATAGTCGGCTAATCAATAGTCAGTTGGCTTCCCTGATCAACACTCTGCGTGGAAAATAGATAAGATTATATAAACAAACCAAATATACTAATGAAAATACATAACAACAGATCTATTTTTCCATCCTAAATTTATTACATTGGCAATATCGATGTATACTTGCCACCTTGATTCAGGTATACTAACATCTACGGATAGGTAGGTGCCCCTAAGAGAACCCTACATCAAAAACATACTAAAAATTACCTAACGAAACCAGAATATTCACTAAAACAATTTTAAAACATAACATTTTGATGTATACATGTTTACTCGCGGATCGTGTACTCCTCTCACCTTCTGTTGGGGTGATGAGCCCCCCATCACCTCCCTATGAAGTCAACATAGGAAATTTATTAGAAAATTATAATTATATGCTAACGAAAAATCCTATAGATGTTAAAATAATTAATAAAAGGTTGGGTAAATTATTGGATGTACCACAACCATACTAACCGTGTTTGTATCTACATGATTCAAATTGTAATTAATAAGCAGTTCTTCGCCAGCATCTACGGATTTAATGTCACCTAGAAAGACATGGTTTCCTTCACGTGACTTGAATATGTAGTTGGGTTTCTTAAGTGTAGACCCTGTTTGTGTATTGTTTATAAACCCTGCAATATTACCAGTTGTCTTTGGCCTTTTGTCAATGTACAACGTTGCTCCTTTATTTTGAGATTTTTCTTTTAGTTGT
This sequence comes from Pseudotsuga menziesii, assembly GCA_001517045.1. NCBI lineage: Eukaryota > Viridiplantae > Streptophyta > Pinopsida > Pinales > Pinaceae > Pseudotsuga > Pseudotsuga menziesii. The sequence goes on along the minus strand of LPNX010065197.1, from coordinate 251,461 downwards.
ACATAATTTGCTGACAACCCATATCTACGCATACTTCATGTATATTGGACCAGGCACATCCAATCATTGTAGTTGTAAGAGGTTCCAACATACTCCATCAATTCTATACATCTTCTATATCCAACCTTTATGCCATCCATGCAAAACAACCCCAATCCATGTAATGACAACAGTCCAATTCTATATGTCCTCTCATTCACATAGAAATCAATGTTTACTTGAGGAAGATCCCTAGGAAACCATTGTTTCACTAGGTGTTTTTACCTTAAGGGAACCGATGTCTCCTACTGTCTCAACATCATAGGAACATGACCCCCCTCCTTTGCGAAAAAATTCCATGTTTTTATTGAATTTTCTTATGATATTATGACATCTAGTTGATCTAGCCCTTGTATACCTACTGGACGTCTCGCTTTCCTCTAGCCTTCCCAAAATCCCCTCGCTGGAGGAAGACAGGTCTGACAAATACCTGTTTAGTTCTACCTACGCCATGGCCGGAAAATAAGCATGACATAATGTTGATATCATTATCCTAAATAATATCAATAATTCTCTAATATAACAATTCAACACATAGTCCTTTAAGACGATATAGATATCAAGTCGTTCCATATCAAATGCTTCAACCAATTAATCTCAAAATACAAACTATGTTTTTTACAATATTGATCGGTGTACCTATTTTAACTTAGTTTGTTTCCTCACCCAAAAATATAAAAGACCCAATTTACGGATCTCAATATATGTGATAAAAGTATTTGCAAATATTCTGTATCTTTTTTTTAGAAGAAAAAGAGCTGTTCCAGCTTGATATTCAGTAGTGAATAAAAGGTAACTTTTACATAGTCCATTAACAAGTGGAGATCATAAGTATAAAAAAAAACCTTGTCAGGAGGGACAGAACCCACAATCCCAAGATGACTGAAGTAGCAATACCACACAGAGAACATAAGGAGCCCAAATCGCTTCTCCAAGGAGGCATCGAGGGTGGAGAAAACACACCCCTGAGGGGATGAAAACAAACTCTATATCCCTAGCTAAAACAAGAAAGATGTCGATGTATCCCATAGTATAAAGGACCAAAAAATACTATTATGTACAAATCAAAAGGCTCTTAAATTAATAGTATCATGCCTTCCTCAATGCTTTACCCTTCTAAAACTTACGAGAAGGAGAGGAGGCCAGCCTTCATATTCAATGCTTCATTGGATAAAAGGTATGCACTCATATTGTGCTCCCTATAGACATAGCTAAATTCATATAAATGAATTTATGATGTCGGTGGTATAGCATATATGTTGGACATCTGATGAAATGCATTACTTTCTCCAACCTCTTTAGATGAGTTCACATTCTAAGAGCTTCTAACACTACACCGACCTGATCACACAACTTCTAGTTCATTTCTCCAATCTACATTGGTCTGATTATTCATTTTCTTGTCCATTCCTCTATCCTTACTCTACACTCGTAGGCTTACATATAACTTAGAAAAACTTCCAACTCATCACAACAAACTCCCGTATGAATCTTGTCTCGGTATCCATTATGGTTTTAAGGTTGTATCAGTTGCATCTGAATCCATCGTTTAGGGTTGAATTGAATGGAATTATTCATGTTTAGGGTTCAATTGAATGGAATTCTTTATGGGCAATTTTGGTCTATTTATGGCCTCAATCATCCCTAAAACAGCATTCATTTCTAATTCTAGGCTAGATGTGGGAAAAGACATCATTCATACCTAATTCTAGGTTGAGTGAGCTTCATTACTTCTTAGTATATATGTAAGATTATTCAAGCTACTGGTTATGCTTACTCCTTCTTAGTTATGCTTGTTTAGTATTATATTGTATTGGTTCTAACATTCTAGTTAATGAACATGATATTAGAACTATTTCCATTATATTGGTAACATATGAAATTACAGTACTAGTATAACCCCATGTGATTGGTTCTTTTCCTATGATATTGATATCAGAAGCAAGAGGTTAGCTTGTTATGAACCATGTACACGTGTAATGACTCTAATATAAGGATATCATGTTCTATACATTATATAAAATGTTTCCCTAATATAAAAAGATACTATATCCTGCTAATATGTGTATTGTTAATGTTATTCTATTCCTACATTATCCATAGGAGTACTGAATCATACACTACCCAATTAGAGAGATAAGGCTTGGTAGAGAATTCACGGTAGATACTCTACCTCATGATTTGTCACAAATTTGAACATCACAGTACTAATGGAAAATATAATGGCGATGGTTGATGACAAATATCCTAAGTATACAATTTTCTCTATGATTTTTTAAAATCCACATATAATTATGTTGGGCCCAACCTATTAACAGTTTACAAAGAAGTTGTCTAAAATAAGTCCCTTAGACCGACCACTTCTCAAAGAGGGAGGTTTCATCCAATTAATCTCCAAAGCAGAGGATCTTGCAATGATTACCAATAGACAACAAATTCTCATTCCTTATGTTTCCTACAAAATTGAACTACATGCAAGCTTATATTATTCACCTGAGAAAACTTGTTTCCTTCAAAGTCAGTTTATCCTTGATGCTACAGTTGTTGCTTTGGAGGGTATCAAATGGGACAAGTACCAAATAATTACAGCTTTGTTCATAAAGTTGGATTTTGAAAGAGCCTATGAACAAGTAGATTGGTTAAATATTATAGCAATGCTTCAAGCTCTATTTTGGTCAATTTTTTTATCTGGATGGTGGGATGTTTAATTCATAAATGCTTCAATATTCTTTTATATCAATCAAGATAAATCTAAGGGAGATGAATTGTTCGAGAAAATTAGTCAAGGCTAACCCTTGGCCCAGCCATATATATGATGGATACAAAAGCCTTTGGCTACCTCTTGCATCATTGATCTTATCAAGGTTTTATAAAAGGTATATTTTCCCTGGGCCCCACATTGGTCAAATGGTTAATGGTCATTTTTACAACAATTCTTCGTCTGCTATATTGGTAGACAAAGAGTCAGCGGGGTACACCCTAGATTGCATTATGGATAAAACTATCACTTAGGGTTAAAAAATAGAAATCACCTAGCTAAGATTTCAATGGAACTTGGCATTTCTACCACTATCACCACAGGATCAATTCATATCCTTAGGCCATCCTATCACTAGCAAAAGGGGGCTTCCCTAAGGGAAAATTAAGGCCTAGAATGATGAGAATATTGGATAACTAAATACTTAGCATAGGTCTTATTTATAAAACTACATTTTAAGGTGTATTTGTATTAGCTAATGCAGATTTCTAAAAGATGATAATGGTCTATGTACAATATGCTTTACAACTTTGGCTTCTAAACCAAAGAATGGATATAATTTTTAAGATGCATCATGACAATTTTTAGATATAATGCGGATTCCATACAATAAAGTAATTTTAAGGTGTTGAAATGAATGACCGAAGTCAAAATTGGGGAATTAGGCACAATCAAGCCAAATAATAAATATATCATGTTAAGAGAAAAATTGACCCAAAATACTTAGGGAAAGCCGAAGGTAAACATCGGTAGGTTTTTAGTTTCTCTAATTGATGGAAAAGGACCCAAGACTAGACCTAAATTAAACCTTGGTAGGTTTTTAGTTTCTCGAGGCCACCATTTGCTTTTAAAGACTCTCAAAAATCCCTCCAAGATGCAGTGCTACAACATATAGCTACGAAGGTGAACAAATGGATTTCTTTACATCTATTCTTAATAGCCAAGTTTCAAAAAATTTCAAGGTTATAGCTTCTACTCATGCCTATTATTCATCTTGTTAGGTGCTACTAGTGAAACCTTGCATTGGTTGAAGAAGCTTCTAAAAGACTTGATCTAGGTCATCCTATAGGGAAAGAAGGGTTTCCATCGATTTAATTGGGGGATTTCTTTCAAGCGAAAGGAATGGGGTGGTTTGGAGATGATCAAATCATCTCTTCAAGCCCAAACCTATGCACCAAGTGGGAAATCAAAATTGTGGAAGATAAAGAGAAATTTAAAATGCCCCTATACAATTGTACCTTTAGAGGGCCCCCATTTGGAAAAAAGTGTTGGAATAATATCGACCTCCAAAGATTTTGTCATTGACTCCAAGCAAGGTTGATATCCATGGCACATTTATATAACCCTCTGAAAACCTATGATGAGCAGTTGATCCAATGTATCTCGTTGTCGTGTAAAAGATGGGGACCTCCATAGAGAACCTAACCAAAGTAAGTTCTATAATTCCTGAGTATAGTAGCGCGAACCTAAAACGTAACCCCTAAACCCTGAACGAATATGAGTAAAATGAGAGATATAATAGGTATGACATAAACTCACCAATTTAGGAGGCATTATGTGCCTAGCTTGAAAGATTGCAGCAAATTCAGTTCCTACCCAAAGGAGGCAGAGTCCATAGTTTAGAACCAAAAGAAAACGGAGTCCACAGTTCACTCAACGATGAGAGGTAGAGTTCGTAGTCCATGTGACGGGAGTAACTTCGGTTCCTACCCAAAGGAGGAAGAGTCCACATTTTAGCACCAAAAGGAAGTGGGATCCACAGTTCGCTCAACGATGAGAGGTAGAGTTTGTAGTCCACACAACGGGAGGTAGATTCCAGTATAGTTCGCTCAGTGCCGAGAGGAGGCACAGTTCAACTCAATTCAGATCAATTCAGCTCATATTCCACTCAACAACGATAAGAGGCATAGTTCAGCTCAATTCACAATGATAGAGTGAGGTAAGGTATGTCCACATTTTTGTTTTTTGTTTTTCATTTTTCATTTTTTTTTAATTAATAGGTTTCTTTTTTAATTTTATATTTTTAATATTTAAAAATATATATATTTATTACTAACACCTAATCTATATAACCATAATACATTATAACCATTGATATTTAATATTTTAAAATATTTAATATCTAATTACTAACACCTAATTACTAACCCTTAATCCCTATAAGTACATCAAATATTTCAAATCTAAATCTATAACCCCTAATAAGTAATAACCATCATAAACCTTAATGTTGAAAGTTTTATTCATCATCATCCATTAACCATTAACCCTTATAAACATCTAATACTTAATCCATTTAACCATTAACCCCTAAACCCATTAATCCATTTAACCATTAACCCCTAAAACATCTAATACTTCAAATATAAATTCTATGAACCTTGGCATATAATCTCTATGTCTTATAACCACTACCATCTACTACCATTTATAGAATGAATTGGAGTAACCTTTCTTTTGCATTCATTAAAAATCCATTTTTCAATTATTGTAAATTTAAATAATTATTAATGGAGTAATGATATAAATAATGAATACGATGACAATCAACATGATGATGAATATGATCATGATCAACATGATGTTGATATGATGACGATGACGATGATGATGATAATGATGATAACGATAACCACCATCTTCATCATGTTGATCATCATCATCTTCATCATCATCATCATCATCATCATCATCATCATGAAGATCATCATCAGCATCATCATCGTCGTCGTCATCGTCGTCTTCTTCATCATTGTATTCATCATCATCGTCTTCATCATCATGACCCTCATCATCATCAGCAGCAGCAGTAGCAACAGCATCACCATCCTCACCATCATCTTCATCATCATGACCCTCATCATCATCATCGTCATGATGATGATGATGATGATGATTATGGTAATGGCGATCAATGATAGTGATGATGATCATGATAATGGCAATGATGATGATCGCCATCATCTTCATCATCATCATCATTTTGATTGTCATCATCTTCACCATCATCATCATCATCATCATCATAACCATCATCACCGTCATCTTCATCATTTTGATCGTCATTGTATTCATCAACATGATCCTCATCATCATCATCATCATCATCATTTTCATCAGCGTCATGATGAAGATCATCATCATTGTCCTCGTCCTCATCTTGCGACTACGGATTGTCGGATGATGATGGTGATGATGATGATGATGATGGTGATGATGATGATGGCAATGATTATGATCACCATCATCTTCATCATCATCTTCATCATCATGGCCATCATCATCATCATCATCATCATCATCACCATCATCACCGTCATCTTCATCATCATGATCATGTTTATCATCATCGTCCACATAATCATGATAATCATCATCATCATCATCATCATCATCATAACCATCATCACCATCATCAATGTGCTTGTCACATTGGAGCACCATGACCCAATTTTCACAAAAAATTTATCCATTTAATGTCCAATAAAAACATATTTCCTAGGTTTATACATTTAATAAGGTAAGATGGTTGTATATTTTGACATTCTTGATATTCAAATGTTGCAATGATTTTGTAATACTTTTTCCTATATGTTAATAATCATCCACCTTCTAATATATTCATTATTGATCTTCGAATATCTAAAATAATTACTTATAAAATTATTAAAAAATATTTCACAAAATAAACATTTAATATAAAAAGTTAACAAATAATACTTTGATTAACATTTTATGTTTATTTTCACAAAATCAGTCATTGTTATTATATTTACTTTGAAATTGAGAATGATCATATTATTCATACAATCTATCTTAAATTTTAACTTTCTCATAACTTTTGACTTTGCCATAAAGTCACTTTTATCTTAATAATAAAAATTGTCGAAAAATAAAAATCTAATTTCAATGATGATGATAATGATGATCATCTTCATCATCATCATCATGAAGACGATAATAATGAACATCATGATGATGATGATGATGATGTTGATCATGATGATGATTATCATGAGGATGAAGACAATGACGATGATGATGATGTTGATCATGAGGATGAAGATGACGACGTCATCATCATCAATATGATGAAGACAATGATGATGATGACAATGATGATGATGAAGATGATGATGATGATGATGATGAAGACAATGATGATCAACATGTTAAGAACCTGTGTCAACCCTCCTCTTTATTTTGTTAGTATATTTTATCGGATGCATATGCTTTGTAAGTCGTCCCATCAGTATGTTGTATTATCCCACATTCATGGGGAGTAAGTAATAGTTTTTAAGTTGTCTAGTTATTATGTTGTAGTATCCCACATTAATGGGGGGCAATAGTTGTTTAGATTAGACTTAGTATATAAGCATGTTTTGAGTCTAATCAAGGCATCGAAGAGTTATTTTGTATTGAGCTTGCTCAAAGGAGGTTGCCCCCTCGAAGTGGCCTGTGATCAATAAAATCTATTTTGTGCTCCAATATTTCTGTTATATCGTGCATTTTGATTTTTCATTGCAAAAGGTTCTCCACATCTGGTATCAAAGCATTTTCCTTGGCACAAGTGGAAAATTTTTTTTCTTTTCAAAAAAAAAAGAAAAAGGGAAAAATTGGGTGGCGACTTTCAGATCAATTTATGAAACTTTATACATAGAATTAGAAGAAACAGATTGCATATCTGAATTCCTCTTTCAAAAATATGCAGCTTAAAAAAAACATTCATCTCATTTGGAGTTCTAAAAGTGGAGATATCACAAATTTAAAATCAGCAATTTTTCAGAATTTCGGTGGTGGCCGCGGAAATTGCAGAGCAAAATTATTTTGACCGAGTGCCCATATTTCTATTCTAATTTTGTGGGTAGAAGTAGAGTGGTTGATCTAGTTCCAAAAACAGGCTATAATAGCAATTCTGAGCATTATAGATAGGGTTATGCTCATTTTAAAAGTTTTCATCTCAAAACCCTAGCTCTAATTATGGGTTTTTGAGCATTGGGTGGATTTTCTACCACATTTTTTTGGCACTGTGATTATTATAGTAGTTCTTCTTCTTGTAGTGGTAATTTTCATTTGGATCAGGGAATAAACCCTATCTGCTTAACTGTGGGAAGTACTTAGGCATAACCCTAAAACTCATTGTGAGGAGTACCACAGGAACCCCGAAGTAGCTGGCCATTGAGAGGACATGCTAAGCGAAAAGGGAAACAACCCCCACCAGATTGACTAGATTCCCATCTGTGAGAAAAACCAAAGAGCTATCATTTTTGGTCAAGCGGTTAGCAGTTTTACCTGCACCATGAAGTGAGGGGTACTGCCCCAATACTCAAGCCTGAGACAGCCTTGGTGGCCGAGTGACTACCTTTGAACCATTAGGAAGATGAATATACCTGGTGTCCATATCTATTTATAGTTGATAACACGTAGAATTCTAGTTGAAAAAGCACAGCTTTCTAGCATCGCCACAAATCATTTCTTCAGGAAAAAAAAATTCTGTTTTTCAACCATATATTCCTTGATTTAGCTCCATTTCCCTTGAAAATTCACTGTAACCCCTCTCATTCCATTCTACATATTTCATTCATTGAGGACCCTATCCCAAGTCCACTTATCAAAGCCCGAAATTCCATCTCCTTCTTTCACCCCACTTCTGAACTTCACATTTTTTGTTTCCTTATCCCTCAAAAAGTGTCCACAACCTAGTTACCCACTCGCGTTTTTTCCCAACTCAAAATTTTCCTTTTCTAAAACCCTCTCTGTTTTTGTATTTCCACCCATTTATGATTAAAAAAGAACTAAAAAATAAAAATAAAAAATCTTGTTATGGTTGTCACCTGCGCAGGAGCAAATAGATAAATGGAAGAAGAACTTGTCACCCTCAAGACCAAACTCAAAGATCTGGATCAAAGATTTCTCGACCTCCATTTTCAGTATTCAGCTATGAGCAACTGGCAACAGCTTGACTCTTCTACTGGCACTGTGTTCTCTACTTCCAACAACTTTTGTGCACTGAATATTGAATTCCCTCGCTTCAATGGTGATGATCCAAGTGGATGGATACACAAGGCAGAACAATACTTTAATATGCATAACACTTTTGATGTCACCAAAGTCCCACTTGCATCATTTCATTTGGAACGTGAATCCCTTCAATGGTTCTGTTGGTACATCAAGGATCATGAAGAGCCCCAATGGACAAATTTTTGCCAACTCCTTTTGCATCGATTTGGACCTAGTGGTTTTGATGAATTCACAGGAGCACTCACCAAACTTCGCTAGACTGGCACTGTGAGAGAGTATCATATAGAATTTGAGAACTTAGTTAAGCACACAGAAGGATTTTCTGATGCATTCTACAGGAGTTGTTTTATCAGTGGTCTTAAGGATACAATCCGATCTAACGTTACAATTTTTTGTCCCAACACAATGATGGAAATCCTAGGGTTGGCTAAGTTGGTGGAGGACAAGATTAGGGATCAGCAATGCCCCAAATACACGTTTGTTCCATTCAGAAATATGGTTCCCCAAAGACATCCAATCCCTCTGACTCCTAGAACCACTCCTATCAAGCATTTGTCTGAAGTCAAGATGCGGGAATATAGGGAAAAAGGACTTTGTTATAATTGTGATGATAAATTCACCCAGGGACATCAATGTACTGAACACAAGCCCTATTTCTTGGATGTGGCTTCTTTGCCTACACTTGAAATTTGTGACACTGCTCAGGATCTAGTAGATGATTAGGTTGACATTCCACAGCCACCTATTGACCCTCAGATTGCTAAACAAGTTGATTGTTTTGTCCATCCTTTCTCCATCTTTAAAGTCATGGTTGCCAATGGGAGCACCTTACCTTGCAAAGGAAATGTTGCAGTGTGTGTAACTCTATTGGAGATTATAACTTGTGCTCTAACATGTCTGCCATACCCCTACGAGGTTGTTCTCTGATTTTGGGTGCTCAATGGTTTCGGGCACTCAATGGTTACACACACTTGGACCCATCTTATGGGATTTTGCTGAACTATGGATGCATTTTTTAGTCAATAGGAAAAAACACACATTTAATGGCTTACAAACAGGGTCTCTCAGCATCATCAGTTCACATTGCATGGAAACTATCCTTAAGAAGAATTCACATGGCGTCATCACTCAGCTCCATTTCATTCAAATGCAACCTTCGACAGTCTCAAATACTCCCTTGGATATTTCATTCTGATGCACCCTTCAAATGCCTGATTTTTCCAAGCCCTTCACTCTTGAGAGTGATGCTTGCAACAATGGAATTGGTTTTGTCCTCTTTCAAGATGAACATCCCGTGGCATTCATGAGTAAATCAAGTTCCTAGAAAGAATTTATCCACCTCCACATATGACAAGTAAATGATGACTATTTTGCACGCAATACAGAAGTGGTGGCCATACCTCTAAGGGAATCCTTGCTGCATCAAGAATAATCACCAAAGTCTGAAATATTTCCTGGAACAACAGGTCTCATCCCCAACACAACAAAAATGGGTTAGCAAACTCAGGGGTTATGACTATGAGATCAATTACAAGAAGGCCAAGGACAATCTTGTGGTGGATACTCTTTCCTGCACATTTGTTTCCCTTGTCTCTTTTTCAGCTATTGCTATGCCTATTCCAACTTGGTTACACTCTGTTCAACAAGGCTATGTCAATGACTCTTCATTATCTAAAATCATCCAACTGTTGGCCAATAACTCTTCTATAGTACCACATTTCTCTTGGGATGGCTCTTCTCTGAGATAGAAGGGTCGTTTGGTGCTTCCCTAGAGCACAGATATTAAACATGCAGTCTTTTATGAACTCCATGCTTCTCCATCGGCAGGGCACTTTAGGTTCATGAAAACATATGAGAGGGAACGATGTCACTTCTTTTGGAAGGGAATGCAACGAGAAATTCAATAGATGGTTTCTGAATGTGCTCCTTATCAGCGCCACTAAGGTGAAACTACACTCCTTTCCGGATTGCTCAAACCTTTTCCCATCCCTACAAGGATTTGGACATATATTTCGATGGATTTCCTTCAAGGGATCCCTAAATATGGAGGGAATACCACAATATTGGTTTTGGTTGATCGGCTCTCCAAATATCATCATTTTTGTGCTCTCAGCCCTCCATATACCACCTCCTCAATCACACAATTTTTCATGGACAAGATATTTCTTCTTCATGGAATCCCTTCTTCCATTGTCTCAGACCACAACGCAACTTTCACAAGTCATTTTCTCCTTACTAACACCAAACTGAATATGAGTTCAGTTTATCACCCACCAATAGATGGTCTGACTGAATTCATCAACAACTATTGAAAAACTTATCTTCGTTGTTTCACCTCCGAAGAACAACATCTGTGGGAAAAGTGGCTCCCTCTCGCTGAATGGTGGTACAATACTTCCTACCATACTGCATCTTAAATGACTCCATATGAAGTATTTTATGGTCACACACCTCCATTAATCCTTCCATACACCCCCAGCAGTTCACCAGTTTCGACAGTTGACAGGGTTCTTCGAAACCGACATCAGATTCTTCACATTCTGTAGGACAATCTTCACATGGCCAGAACCCACATGAAACACCAAGTTAATCAGCACCATTCTGGGTGCACTTTTCAAGTCGGTGACATGGTTTTTCTTTGTCTGCAACCTTACAATCAATCCTCCTTGAAACTCAAAGGGAATCAAATGGTCACTCCAAATATCTCTAGTCCATATACAGTTCTTCAAAAGATTGGGTCTGTTGCTTATAAATTGGCACTTCCTCCTTCTTCTCGCACTCATCAAGTGATTGGCACCAACATCAAAGAACAAATTGTTTTACCAGAATGGGATAATGAAGGATCCATCATTTTAGGTCTGGGGGCCATCCTCAATAAGCACACTTTTCAGCTTTGCTCTCGATCCATCACAGAGGTCTTAATTCAGTGGCACAACATGCAACCAGAGGATGCTACATAGGAACCACTCCTTCAAATTCAGCAACAGTTTCCACATTTAAAGCTTTGAGGACAAATATTTTTTTAAGAGGGAGAGGATGTTAAGAACCTGTGTCAACCCTCCTCTTTATTTTGTTATTATATTTTATCGAACGCATATTCTTTGAAATTCATCCCATCAGTATGTTGTATTATCCCACGTTCATGGGGAGTAAGTAATAGTTGTTAAGTTGTCTAGTTATTATGTTGCATTGTCCCACATTCATGGGGGGTAATAGTTGTTTAGATTAGACTTAGTATATAAGTATGTGTTGAGTCTAACGAAAGCATAGAAGAGTTATTTTGTATTGAGCTTGCTCAAAGGAGATTTCCCCCTCGAAGTGGCCTGTGATCAATAAAATCTCTTTTGTGATCCAATATTTCCGTTATATCGTGCATTTTGATTGTTCATTGCAAGAGGTTCTCCACACAACATAATGGCGATGGTAATGTGGATGGTGGTGATGATGATGATAAAGACGACGATGATGATGATGAAGACGACGATGATGAAGACGACAACGACGACGATGATGATGATGATGATGATGATGATGATGTTGATGATGATGATGATGATGATGATGTTGATTACAATGATGACAATGATGATGATGATGATGTTGATGATGATGTTGATGATGATGGTGATGATTATCATCATCATGACGACGACGATGATGATGATGATGATGATGAAGATGATGATGATGGTCATGATGGTCATGATGGTCATGAAGATGATGATGACGATGATGATGAAGATGATGATAATGATAAGTGTGATCATTATGATTATGATGATTATGATGATTATGATGATGATGAGGGTCATGATGATGATGATAATGATGATGATCATGATGACGCTCTTGATGATGATGATAATGATGATGCTCTTGATGATGATGATGATGATTATGATAATGATGATGTCGGTGCTAATGATGAAGATGATGATGATAGTGACGATGATGATCAAAATCATGATGATGATGAAGATGATGGTGATGATGATGATGTTAGTAACTCTTTTAAAAAAAAATAAGATAAAAGAATAGGTCTAATTAAATATTTACCTTTCAATATATTTCATCGTCTTCTTCATCCAAGTCATCATCTGTATCATCAGATCCAGAGTCAACATTGTAAGGATTGGCCATATCATCATCGTCATCTAAGTCAGTTATGTTCATCATGTCATCGTCAGTATAATCTTCATGGGCATTGTCTGCTACATCATCTAATTCAACTATTTCTTTGACATCTTATGTTGGATCATCATCATCACCTAACTCATGTTGATCATGCTCTTCATCATCATCTTCTTCTTCCAGAGAACCCTCTTCATTACCATCATCTAGGTTATACTTTATTGGCCTTCCCCTTGGATCGTGTCTCACAACAAATGACCAGCCTGCTTTACCTGGAACCTATGAGTAAAATACTTGTTCACATTGGCTTGGAAAAACATAGGACTCAATTCCTGGCTCAAACAACCTTGTATTTACCATGGTAAATCCATTATCATGTTCAATAATAGTCCTATCAGGGTCACGTTGATTCATTCGTAACCTGTACCATTTGACAACGAATAGAACTACCTTGAAGGATTTAAAATCACACCAAAGAATATCTTCCAAATACCTATAGTATCGATTTTCTGAGAGTTCTGGATGTCTATCACTTCTAGATGAAACATTGGTCATCTCAAAGACTGCAGATATCCCACAATCTGATGTTTTCTTTGTTTCATCCAATTTTTTGATGTGATATCTACAACCATTGCATACCATAGCCTTATGGTGTTTTACCTACAACAAGCAATACACGAAAATATTACACAGTAATTCAATAGTTATGCAGCAATACATGGGAAAGAACAACATGTACGTAAAAATGTAATTTGAAAAATAAAATATTTAGAGTGATTGATTAATATGCTTGCCATTTTATCTTTTAAACCATATGCTAAATCAATTTCCCTTTCTATAATATTTATATATCCATTGCGATGTGTTGTTTTTACCAATGAAACCACACCTTCCCATGATATTTCATGACCCAATTGTTCGCATCGGTCAATCCATACCTTCATCCAGTCAAGATTGTTTGCGATGTATAAATGAATTGCATCCCATTCTCTACCAACTGCGCTATGACAATAATTATTAAAATGAAAGACAGGTGTAAATTTCCTGAACAAAGTATATGCTCTTAATTGATGCAATAATTAGAAAATGCAATTAGAATATGAACGGTATAACAAAAATCCACTAGCTAATAATTACCTTTCACCTTCCTCGATCTACCTTTCCCCTTCAGTTGCTCCCCTTCAAATTTGTTATTGGAATCTGGATCACAAATGCGACGTAAATTAGAGAGCATTTGAGGTCAAAAATGGGCCTCAAAAGGACCAAAATGTACTATAAAAATCAACCAATTACATTCTAGTAGATGACATCATCCCCCATGGTTGAGGTGGCATTGCATCAGTTAAGAATGCTTATTTGTCACATTTTCTATGGTGGATAAAAATCCATAGTTAACCAAGGTAGTGGTACAAGTACTTTTAAGTCATAAAGTGAAGTACTCACAATAAAAGTCATTTCACACTTTCTCATAAAATAATGTTATTGATATTTTCAAGTAAAGTACTCACAATTCACTTTCTCATAAAATAATATTATTGTCATTTTCAAGTAAAGTACTCATAATTCATAAAAATGTATTTTCACATTTTTTTTATAAAATAATATATTGTCATTTTCATGTTTTTTAATTTTAAATTATATATTCACGCAATTGTATTTAATATCATAATGTCAAACTAATACATATATATATAATCTTGTACTTTTAAAATAAATTAAATTCATGAATGATATTTATATGAAAAAAATATGTTAGTTATGCATATAAATTAAATTCACTTTTGTTTAATTTTATTTACAAGTTCAAGACAAATAAATGTTAAAGGACAATAAATTTTTGGGAATTTACAATGAATATTAGTCACATCATTCTAGAGTTATTTTATTAATTTTATTTATAGTCAATTTAGAAAAGTAACTCAACCATGGTTATTTATATTGTGCATAAAAAGTAGTGTAGGAGGTGAGTTGTCATATATACCTACCCCATAAAACCCCTAACTCATAATATTTTAATATATCTTATATTTTTGTAGTACATCTCTTAAGAGGCCCATTTTTTACCTCAAATTCTCTCTAATTGATTGAGCTTTGATGCTAAAATAGGGAGATATTCACTAAGATACAACATGTTTTGGTATACCATATATCCTTCCATCATAGAACCCTAAGCATGTGCTCGTTGTCTCATCAAACCCTTCATAAATTTCAAGTGCCTCTCAACCATCCACATGGACCTTGAGTGCACAGGTCCACACAACTCAATCTCCTGAACTTGGTGTATGAGGTAGTGTTCCTGTGCATTAAAAAATGTCAAAGGTAGATGCTTTTGCATTTCACACATGAGATGAGGAATTTCTCTCCTCCAATACTTTATATCTTCTTTATGGATTTCTTTAGATGTCAACCATCTACAAGTGACGCAAACCAATAACGATATTTAACAAAAAAAAAAAACATTAAATTACATATCATGATATAGTGCACAAAAAAAAAATTATACGGAGAATTAAAGAAAAACTAAGAACATGCAACTAATCGCTAATTACCTCATGTATTTACCAAGATTATATATAACTTGTTTGACATTGTTGTCGAAGTTGTCTGGGAGAGAGAGAGAGGTAGAACATGCTGTATCAATATACAAACCACGCCATTTATTAAGCAAAGAGTATACAAACAAGAAAAAATATATATGCAATAAAATGAAAAAAAAATTATATGGACATAACAATAATAATTACCTTGATGAAGACGTGCCAATCATGTGTTTTGACCCCCACAAAATCACCTTTTTTTGTTATGATATTCTTCAAGTTCACACAAAATCCAGTGGGAAATTTAATTTTTTGCATTACTTCTTTGACAACATTGCTTTTCTGCTCCGTAAACATCCATGGAATTGAGTTTATATTAACTTGGTCTCCATTGCTATCAAATTAGATGACATCTTTCATTGCATGGTTGCTTTCGTGAATTTATTTGCAAGCTTTCACAATTTTATCTTTCTCCCTCCTTAGCTCCAATAGTCACCATAATGTTTCAGTCACATTCTTTCCAATATGCATTGTATCAAACAAATGAGAAATTTGTAGGTTCTCATAGTAGGGAAACCTGCTGAATTGTATAGGATAACTTTTCATTCCTTGTGGAAGCCCATTAATTCTTTCATGATCACGATGGACATTATGAATATTAGTTTATAGATAAATTACTTCTTAAATCAAATATGGCCACTACAGTAAACAACTCACAATAAAAATTAAAATACATAACAATTCATATACGATGATCCATACGTACCATGATGACGATTTCTATTGTATTGCATCTTCCAAATGTGAGGTGTCACTCTCCATGGTTTTAATGCAGTCTCCTGCTTCCCATTGAAAAGATTTTTATTGGTTGTTCTATACCTGTGATTCTTAGAGAGGAAATTCCTATACTCATCAAACACCTCCTTTCTTAAGCTTTTTGAGCGATGAGATTTCATCTTAGGACCACAAACTGGACATGCAAATTTACCCTTTGTCTGAAGACCTACAATATATAGATATGGAATATCTATGTCAATTATAATTATATATAAACTATATTAACTACTTCATATAATTAACTGTAATTAAAGTGGAACTTAAAAATACAAACCACAACATTGGGTTCACCCAAGGGCATCGTGTATTTTCCATACAACCATTGCATGGAATTGAAATTGTCTTTGTCGTATTGGTCTAGATACATCATGCATAGTGATGCCATTCCATAACTTCAGTAGCTCATCTATAAGAGATTCAATATATACCATTTCACATCTTTGACTTGGAACTTACCTGATTGATTTGAAGTACATATAAAATATATCATTATGAGAACCATTAAGATATATAAACCATGCACAAGAGTAAAATAAAAAAATATACATATGAAATTAGGAAACATAATACAACAAATGAGATGCCACAACTACATTAGAAATAAAACAATTGTAGACACAAAATACCTAGAATAATAATCGACAAAATTATGTGATTGCACTTTATTGACAACCATGAACGAATGTTATTGTTGATAACAAAAATACGCCACACCGTGTAAATGGATTTCATCTGTGAAAATGGAATAACACCATATGCTACCAAAGAAATCCTAATATTACGTGGTTCTTCTTTAAAGTGAGGCCACTTTTCCTCCATATATCTAAAATCAAAACCATCTGTAGGCATTCAAATAAGAGTATCTTGACTTCTGTTCCTGGCATGGTAATCCATAAATTGTGCTATGTTTTTTCACTTGAACAATCATTGCAAACGTGGAATGATGGGAATATAACGAAGAAACTTGTGAGGCACCTTTTTGTTATTTGATCTATTTGATATCTACTTATATGACATTTTGTTGCAAATTCATGCTAATTATAATATATAACATGGCCATTGGGCCATGCATGAATTGCTTCATAATGCATTTCAATCTCTTTCATGATGGAAGATAAATATTGATATGTGCAAGGTAAAATATTTGATGGTGGTAACAAAAATTCGCTATAAAGCTACATCAAAAAAAAATTATAGTTAATGTAAAAATAAATAATACTAACGAAACACACTTCATCCATATGATGATCAATAATAAATTAACAATACAATTATTATAGGAATACAAATAAACTTTATCACGATCGTATATATGTGATGGATTATTTTACATACCTTAGCATTCGTGTGATTGATATGTTTGAAAGACCATTCATGACCTTCAAGTTCATTATCAACAATACAGCAGAGAGAAGATTTGGTTTGGAGCCTTCATGAAGGGGTTCATATGCCTTATCGAGAAGTGGTATATCATTTTCATTATCAAAGTCATCACTATTTTCATTATCATCGTCATCGTCATCATCCATTCTAACATTAAATGAATCATGGATCAATGTATTTGTACCATCATCTTCAACTATGTTATCAGTAAGATCGTCTTGTTCAATATGATCATTCACTTGTTCTCCATTAAACATAGACGCTCCATGATCCTGATCTGGAACTTGTTCTGAAAGCACTTCCTCTGGACGATATGCCGTAGGCTGTCTTTCCTTTATAAATAGATGGAAACATCAATATATATACATTAATATAGGAAATATCAAAATAATACATACATTTACCAAAGCAAAGAATGTAAAAAACTTTATAATGCTAAACCTACAAATGGACGATATTCATTCCCCTCCTCGGCGTGTCCATGTTCCTTGCAATGTTTTGTGGTTGTTGAGATCAATATTCTTCTCCTATTAAGTCCCCTGCATTGGGTACATTGACAATAACATTTTCCATCACCCCTTTGTTTCGCTGCAACCCATAGTCTAGCAAGCAATTGTCGATTGTTTTCGTTTGGATCGGGAATATTTCTATTTGACATTTTATCACAAACTTCGTGAATGAATACTATCGACAATCTTAAAAAATAAAGTTCCATGCATCACAATATTCTCAAATGGAGGTTTGTTGAAGAATAAAAAAAACCCCGCAAACAGTCTGTCGAAGAAAAAAAATTCCCGCAACCGCCTGTTGAAGAATAAAACAATTCCTAAAACCGTCCATCGAAGAATAAATAATTTCTGCAAATCGTCCGTCACTTCTATAGAAAACATGTCGAAATGTTTAAAAATGTTTAAGTTTATAATTGCACAGTCATTGAATATCCGATGATGTGAACATAGTTACCGTTGGAAATATGGGTCAAACTATTTGAAATGTGTATTTATATTATTTCAAAAAATTGCCCAACCACATCGAAAATACAACACCCTCTTGTCGGATATCCAACAACATAATTGTCACATTTTCAACACCCTCTTATCAGATATCCGACAACATAACCACCGATATGGGCGTCACAAATTCGACATGCCACTGTTGCATAACTGACGACAATACCGCCGTCAAAAAAGCTACGTTAACAATGTCTGAAATTCAACGACGCTAAAATAATTCAGAAGGTACAGTACTTTTCATCATTGCAATCCAAAAAAACCGTACATTACGTTGGATGTCGTTGAATTTTGTCGTAGGATTCCAGGTTCAAATCCTGTTGTGGTGTGTGCGAACGAATATTCTTTGACTTCAAAGGCAGTTCTGTTTGTCATAGTCTCTTGTTCCTTTTTGCCTTCTGCAGACCTAGGGTCCAATTTTCCCTCTTCCTCCGTCTTCTATCTCTTTGGAGACCTAGAAGTATCTTCATCTTCAATATCCATGGGGTTTGAACCTCTTTGCTTGCTAGCTCTATCAGAGCAACTAGGAAGAGGAGTGACTTTTGTCGCCGATGTGACCACATCTGAAATATCATGCATTGGTGATGTGATGTCCCTCACAAGAAAGCTAGAATATTCATCCCTACCAGCATCCTTGGGGTTGCCCTTGGGATAGTTAGTCCAATTAGTAGCCTCTACTAACCCAGCCACCTCCTCATGCTTGAAAGCCTTGAGCTTGAGAGATGTCCTTATCTTTGAGATGCCATGATGAGGTCATACTCAATTGCAAGTTCCATAGGAAACCCCATTTCATTCAGCAAATTTTCAACCATGTTAAGAGCATTCCTGCTTTTAATAGTGAAATGGAGCATAGCCTAGGGCTATTTGATATCGATATCCTTTCTGTGCTTCAAGAAGTGTTTGGCCTCTACCATTAGATTTTTCCTAATGTACTCTAAAGATAAAACCCTAGGGTTAAGGAAAGCATGTAACATATGAGGGGGATGAGTGAAATCATACAACTAGATGACCGTTCCATTTTCCAACAAAAATCATTCACCTACCCTGTTCTCCACGGAGGGTTGTAAGGAAGTCTCCATTTCAGGGACAACTCTTGGAAACTCCTTTTGGAACATGAAACTGTATACCGCTTCCATAAGGAAATTCATGAACTTGGTGTAGTCTCTGCTCATCTCTTTGGTCAGCACCATCTCGGGTAACAACAGGTTTTTCTCATTGTGGGAGAGAAACATCTTCATCAAGCAGGACTGGAACCTGAAGGTTCTAGTCATGCTAAAATTCACCAATTGGTTATGGATGTTCTCGGCAAGAAATTCATCGAACCTTACACACGACACCTGTGAGAATTGATATGGCTCGTGCAGCTCAACCGGGCAAGTGCTCAGGGTAAAAAGTAGATTAAGAGGGGGCTCGGTGATGTATTTATCAGTATCTAGGCCAAGGAATCTACTTAATATCATGATGGCACATTGGGTTTCTTCATTAAACATGTGAGAAATGAAGGGGAATGGTTGGCCCAATATGTCAACATCAGGTTTGAGTCATTTCTTAAAGAAATATTCCTTTATTTCTGCTGGGGACTTTTGGAAGTGTTGCAGTAGGGACTCCTCTGATTAATGCTCAAATTTTAGGGGGAATTCATCAGGGATCGACAAGGCCTTCCTAACAGCTAACGAAATAATTGAGCATAGGGTTAGGGAACCAGTGGCATCCATAATAACCCTCTCAGAGATAGATTAGTTATCGATGCACCAAGAAATGAATTCAGGGCACTTTGGGGTTTGCTCGGTTGCAAACAAATGGAAAAAGGACTGGTGAAGGTTATGGATATCAATGCTCTGGTATTTGAGCAACATTAGCTTCTCCTTGACATCTCTAATTGGTCTATGCAGGAAAAGAGTATCGAATATCTCGAAGTCTCTATCCTCAAAGTCCTCTTGTACCTTTGAAAATTCCAGGTTTTGAACTTTTGGGCTTGCAAACTGAGACATTTTCATTTTAAGGTGCTAGAAGGGGACAAAGGCTTACCTGGTAATATTCGACATGTGGCTCTGCATTGCCGCATGTGCTGGGCGCTCTTGCACTATTCCAGCTCTTGCTTTCATATGCTTCAGAGAATAAAATAATGTCGTTCCTTTCCTTGCACGATAATCTTTATATGTTCATGCATTCTTACCTACTTCGTATCTTTGTTCCACGTGGGGGGGCCTTAGATCATAGATCTGGTTCCTTTGCAATCTAAACCATCCTGAAGGTATGAACTTTCCTAGTCATCTATCTCCTTGATATTGGAACTATGTCGTTGATGTTATAAGCCTTACTTTCCATTCTGAATTCCTCATTTTCCCTTTCTTTCCTTTCAAACCTTTGACGGTGTGACGGATCACTCTCATGGAAATTTATCGCATTGTGTTGCATCCGTCTAATGGTGCGTCCATTCCCCCGCTTCGTACTCCACTTGTTAGTTAACCTCCATTCATTTTTACATAGAGAAAATTCCATTGACCACCGATATAACCTCCCATTAGATCTCATCCACCCAAATATGTCATTCCTACAAGATTTCGCGTGGCTCTGTCACCTTATCTACCATGCATTTTCATGTCATGAAATGCATATCCATCGCAGATCTGGCTCCTCCCCTCTATCGATACCACTAAGTTATGTTTTCCCCATGTGATTTCACGACCATAAGCTACGTTATCCTCCGCATGATTTTGATGTGTGAACACCTTCCCAATCATGGATTTGTGCCATCTGCCCACCTAGCGGGAGATTTCACTCCTCATTTCAACCTTGGTCTGCGCACAGTTAGCTCACACATTGTGGGATGATCTGATTAAGTGCTCATGCATTTGGGATAGGTTTCCCCAATGACCTTAAATACGCCAGCCGAAAGAAGTTTTTGGCTATACCACTCTCCGCTAGAGGTTCGTAGTCGAAGTTTCTATACATAAATCCTGAAAATTAGCGCGAGTGCTAATAGTGGCTCCAACTCGAGGATGTTATCCTCCCTGTGAGGTAGTAAAGAACTTGCATAGGCCATGTTCCTAATCCATTGGAGTTTCTCCCCCTATTCCTCAAGGCACTCACAGCGTGCTCTGCAAACAGGTACTACATGAATCTCGAATAATATGAACAAAAATAGATTCTGAAAGGGAATGCTCATCATGTTGAGCTTATTCATTCCTACCTACCCTACCTACTGAGCCTAAGTATTTAGTTAGGTAACTTCTGAATTCCAGTGAAGGCAATCAAGTAGGTGATTTCGTGAGTGGATCATATCCCCATGCTTGACTAAAAATAGTGTAGAATGGCCCAGTAGCATGGGATTGTGGTGAGGGGTATGTGTTTTGCCACGATGTCGTAACCAACCACTCATAATGCATATATTTTCCACCTTTCTAACCATTGGGTCATAACAGTTCCTTGAAACTTCTGCTAAATGCATTTCATGACAAAACCACTCTATGTACACAGCCATTGGATCATAGAAGTCATGACTGCCATGAACTCCTTCTAGAAGTCCCTGGTTCCAGTATTGTTGTTTGCTTAAGAATCCCAAATATAGATTCCCATGCATGTGGTTAGGCAGTTCCTTAAAATTTATATACGAGATAAATTCCTGACCTTTAGAACCTGAGACCTCAACCTCCTCATCCCAAAAACATAATCCCGTGACTCGCTCTTCTTTCTGCCCTTTGTCAGGATATTCTTTAATGGAACCAAGTGAACTCTTCTCTTATTGATATAAGGTTTTTGGATTAGAAAAGAAATTAAAGGCTCCCCATCCAGGGCCTTCCTCCTTCGGGAAGCCATCTCCATACTTGTCATACAGTGGGGGACCATAGTCTCTCTCAAAATCCCTACAGTCCGTGCTTGAAATAGGCTAGTTGTTTCCTTCATTAAACATAGTCTAAGATTCCTCCTGTCTAACCCTAGGATGCTCATTTGCATGCTCATACAAAGAAATGCTAAGATACACATTAGACTTTACTTGTTGGTCCTCCTCGCCTTCCATTTTGACCTCTTCTATGACCTCATCCCTAACCTTCCTTTCCTGAGCTTGGTGGAAAGTTTTCAATATTTGTCTCAAAAAAGTGAAAGAGGCAAAGCACAAGGGAAAACAGTCACCTCCCTCCTGTTTATTGTATCCTTCTCGAGAAAAAGGATTAGGAGGTGTAGGTAACTTCAGTTGTTTGTCCTCAGCATCTTCCATTAGCGAAGAAGGGCTTGTTTTCTCCCACATCACCTCCTATGTGGTTTGAGTTTTATCGACCTCCAGGGGTCCCCTGAACTCCTGATTGCTGGTGGGGTAGGGACTGAGGTTCATCTTGAATTTCTTCATCCATATCTCCATGATCTTTATCATCTCATGCATCCCATCTTCAAGTGAGTCAGGGGGAGGAAGGTGGGTGAGATCTCCATTATTTCTTCTTTCTTCCTCTTCTCCCCTCTTCTCCCGGGAAACAATTAGATTCTTCTCCACTTATATGGAATCCCTCATCATATAATCTAGAGAGACCAACCTTCTCTCACCTAGCCTCAAATAAAATTCATTGTCAAAGGCTTCAGTGTACTACAGTTGGGCGACACCAGGAGGTGGCCTGAACTCAAAAGGGATAGTGTTATATAGTTTCATAAACCTGATAGAGAATTCTTGGACATGTTCACTCTCATCCCTCCTAATGGCATAGAACTAAGACAAGAACCTCCTGGGTTCTTTCCTTTCTTCCCATTTTTCTTAAAGGCCTCCTCCAAATCTTGGTACCCCAAGATGGATCTGTCTGGAAGGCCTGAGTGAACCATCTTCTTTCCTCTCCAGCAAGGATCTAGGCAAAAAACCTGACCTTAATATCTTCATGGTCCACTTCTTTGAGGTTGATCTAGTCTACAAACCATCCCAGATGTTCCTCAGGTGAATATTCCTTCTTCCCAATAAATTGCTTAATGCTTATGGCGTAATCCTGAGGAAGTTCATGGAGGATTGTAAGGAGAAGTATAGGGGAGAAATGTTTATCCCTTCCTGGGTTATGGAAGAGATTTCAAGAGGGGTTAAAGCATTGGATGATGAAGGCTCTGCAAACTCTGAATGGAGGGGAGGCAATGTTGCAACATCAGGTGGTCCTTCCAGGCCTTGCTATATTGGGCTCATTTTCCCCAGTGGATTCGCCATGGAACCTTTGAAAATATTTGCAGCTTCTAGGTGTTCAAGGTTCCCAGTGGGGTCACCTTCAAAGGCGTTAAGTGGAGTAGCCAGAGCATATACAACCAATATCTGTCTAATACCGGCTGCTCAACCAGGTCATAGAACTAAGCAAGGTCATTTTTCCCAGGGATGATTTGCTCATTCGTTCCTCGGCAACAACTCCTAGATGTTAGCACCCTATAATTTTCCTATGGTTGTTGTAGGAAGTCACAGGGGTAACCATTTCAAACTAGCTTTAAACTACCTTCTATCCAAGGCAGTCAGACAGAGCTCTCTCTTGTCACAGTAACATTCACATACACATCTATCTTTAGCGAGCACGTAGAAGATTAGATTTCTGCTAGTAACAAGACAGTTACAAAATAAAAAAGGGTGGAAAGCCAAACAAAATCAAAACCATTGGGCGATGGAGTCAAAGTCTGAAACATTAAGGACATTACAGTAGAAAATAAACAGTGATTTCTCCCCTGTTCTATGGGGAAACGTAAGTGCATCATTTAGCAAAATATCTTTAAAGCGATGGAAGGCAGAAATAAGGAAAGAGCCCGGTGAAACACAGAGGCGTCTATTAAGGACAAATATCTGAGAACGCCTTTAGTGGAAAATGACAAAGGGAAACAGTTGAAATAAAGCACCTAACGATGGATGAATTCCATCAAAGTTATTACAATCACATTACAAACACGATTTATGATGCATGAGCGCTTAGCTAAGAGAGAATTCCTCCATACTAATCTAGAAATGTATTGGCATAAATAACACATATGGAAAATGAATTAAATGGAAAGCACACACTGAACACGAACACCGTGATGAATCTCATATCAGTAGAAAAATGTATTCATTAAAGATCCCAAAAACTATTTGCAGAACTACAACACCGGCGCTGAGGCCTCAAAAATGAAAATTAGTTCAACCTCTATCCCCCTCTGGGGAGGTTCTATTTATAATGCAAGGGCCCCCGGGACCAACCCTGAAATGGATCCTAATTAGGTTTAAAAAATTGGGGAATCAATCTCAAATCAGTTACAATATATTCCAGCCTCAATGAGGTGGCCACCTCGTGCTCGTCCTATTCTGCACATGAGCCTGGCAAGAGGAATATATAGCATGCTTGGCAATCATTAGAGGAATTTTGGGGTCTAAAATGGGCCTCCTAAGGAAAATAATAAAATAATATTTAAAATAATAAAATAATATTTATTAATTTTGGAGGAAGAAAGAAAAAAAACTACTTTTTGTGTTCGTATTTTCGACATATCTCCCTGTTTTTTTACTCAAATTTCGATCAGGAGAGCTCGTTGGATGTGGAATTTGATTCTGCATCCAACGATTACCCACGCTGCATACTTTTGATGGACCGCGCTACCTGGAAAACAAGAAATACCTGAAAAAATGTGATGATGACATCATCATCACATTTTTTCAGGTATTTCTTGTTTTCCAGGTAGCGCGGTCCGTCAAAAGTATGCAGCGTGGGTACTCGTTGGATGCATAATCGAATTCCACATCCAACAAGCTCTCTCGATCGAAATTTGAGTAAAAACATAGGGAGATATGTCAAAAATACAAACAAANATTCAACCATTATGGTTGACTCATTTTATTGAAATTCTATTGGTTCTTGAATTCCAACTCACAAGAACTTATTTTGGCATGTTTTATTATAAGGCCCATTTTAGATGCCAAATTTCCTCTAATGATTGGTACGATGGTGACGAGGATTGAGCTTGTTGGTTGTGCTAGTGATGACTTTGAAAACTCCTAGTGGCCTGGTGCTGACTCGATTTGGCTTGACCCTCCTTGGGTGGGGCGTTCAAGAGATAAATGGTCCTACCGAACCTTTCGACTGTCTTCCATTGATCTAGATTTTGTAATTCTAGTGTGACCATTTTGTTTTCTTATGTGCGTAGCTCAAATTGACCTTGGTAGGAAAAAATTTGGAGGTGGGAACGTACTTCTCTGAAGGCAAACATGACTTCGAATTTGTCTATCAGCTTATCCACTATGATCCCACCTATCCATGACTAAGTCATATCTTCGAAGTTTAGGTGGTCTTGCCTGCGCACAATTAGCATTTTGTCGTATTATTCCTTGTTCAGCATGGCACCCCCTTCTCACCAGAAAAAGGGGAGTCCCTTCTTGGTCAAGGAGTCAAAATCTTCAATGAACTGGCTCACGTGATGCACCAAAATTTCGACCTTCTCCTGGACCGTATCTATGTGGTGATGCTTGTTTATCACCTTTCTTACTCACATCATGATGGAAATCATGTCCTTGATTATTTCTTTCTTAAGGTCATTTTCTAGCAGACGGCTTAGGAAATCAATAGAGTTGTTGGCATATTCAATCTTCTTTTTATTGACTTTCTCCTTTGCCACTGTCAATGCTTGTCTGGATGAGTAGATAACCAACTCTTTGTCTAAAATGTAGTCCAAGTAAGGCCTAAACTTGTTGTCCTCCTCAATAATAGCATCCCAAATCAGGTGTTTTTCTCTCTGGTCCTGCAACTGGCCCGTTGCCTGCTTAGTTAACTTGTCATTCTTCATTTTCAGTTCCTTACATTTGACCTCCCAGTCTCAAGACTTGGCTTCCCAAAATTTCCTTTCCTGCTCCTTTTGTGCTGCCATATCTTCCAAGAACCCATTTTGATGTCTTAACCCTGTCAATTCCACGTCCTTTAGACTCACCTGAGGCATAGCCTCTACTATGGTATGTTCACTTGTCTATGCTACAGGATCTACCATCCTATGTTCCACTTATCTCTCTCCTCCTTACAACTTCCTTTCTATCTCATCGTGTCTTTCCTTCCATCTCTTCTCATTGTTTGATGTTGAGGTTATGTCCTTCTGCCATTGGTTTCCTTTCTCAGCGAATTCCAGTAGCCTCGCTCTGCAATCCAGCAAACCATTCTTCAGGTTTTCCTTTTTCTCCTCCATTGCGGCCAGTTATGGTCCCCCTAATAACTGAGTAGCAGGGATGTGTAGCTTCTTCTTAAGTATCTGAATGGAATTCTCTTTATCCTCTAACAGTTGCTTGGTTCCTGCTCCCTTATTCTCATGGATTTCGGTAGCTAGGAGAATGGCCTACAACTTCTTGATCTACAACTGACGTGCTCGATTCTCCACCTTTTCTTGCCATAATTGATTTTCAATCTTGCTTTTGGTGGCCTCTAGCTTAGATAACTTTAGGTTGGTTCCCAGCAAGTATGTGAACAAGATGTCCCTAGTTGTTTTGTGGAAATGTATTAGCTATGGGACGAGGAGGCATTCCAAGTTCACCCCTATTTCAACAACCCTTTTGTTTGTTGTTAGTGCCACCTTCAAGATGTTATGGATCTGAACCCTCAATGCAATAAGAGACACGTCTGGTTGGAAATATTCCTCACTTCTACAGATAGCTTCTGGACTTCCTCAGTGTTCACCTCTTTCGTTTCCTTGTATTTATCCAATAGCTTTCTCATATCCCTGAAATGGGGCATGGAACTGGTTGAGGTGTCTGCGAACGAACATTCTTTGACTTCAAAGGTAGTTATGTTTGTCATAGTCTCTTATTCCTTTTTTCATTCTATGGACCTAAGGGCCAATTGTCCATATTCCTCCATCTTCTGTCTCCTTGGAGACCTAGCAGTATCTTTGTCTTCAGTATCCATTGGGGCCGAACCTCCTCGCTTGCTAGCTCTACCGGAGCAATTGGCCAAAGGAGTGAATTTCGTCACCACTGCAACCACATATGAAATATTAGGAATTGGTGATGTGATGTCCCTCAAAAAATATTCAGAATCTTCATCCCTATCAGTGTCCTTGGGGTTTCCCTTGGGGTAGTCAATCCAATTAGCAGCCTCTGCTAACCTATCCACCTCCTCATGCTTGAAAGCCTTTAGCTTGAGATTTTTCCTTCTCTTCGAGATGACATGATGAGGGTCATACTCAATTGTGGGTTCCACAAGAAACCCAATTTCATTCAGCAAATTTTCAACCATGGTAAGAACATTCCTGCTTTTAATAGTGAAAGGTCCCATAGCCCAGGGGTATTTGATATCGGTATCCTTTCTGTGCTTCAAGAAGTGTTCGGCCTCTACCATTAGCTTCTGCCTCATGTACTCTAAAGAGAAAACCATATGAGTAAGGAAAGCGGGTAATATATGAGGGGGATGAGTCAAACCATATAACCGGATGACCGTTTCATTTTCCAACAAAAAGCAGTCGCCTTCCCTGTTCTTCATGGACAGTTACAAGGCGGTATCCATTTTATGCAACACTCTGGGTAACTCCTTTTGGAACATGACAATGTATACCGTCCCCATAAGGAAATTCATGAACCTTGTGTAGTCTCTGCCCATCTCTTCAGTCAACACCATTTCGGGAAACAACAAGTTTTTCTCATTGTGGGAGAGAAACATCTTCATCAAGTAGGATGGAAACCTGAAGGTTCTAGACGTGATGAAATTCACCAATTGGTTATTGATGTTCTCGATGAGAAATTCATCGAACCTAAGGCACAACACCTGTGAGAACTGATCTAGCTCATGTGGCTCAGCCAAGCAGGTGCTCAGGGTAAAAAGAAGACTGAGAAGGGGCTCGGTGATGTATTTAGTGGTATCTAGGACAAGTAACTGACTTAATAATGTGATGGCACATCCGGTTTCTTCATTGAACAGGTCATAAATGAAGGGGAACCGTTGGCTCGATAGGTCAACATCAGGTTTCAGCCATTTCTTAAAGAAATCTTCCTTTATTTCATCTACGGACTTTTTGAAGTGATGCAGTAGGGACTCCTCCGAGTAATGTTGGGTTTTTAGGGTGAATTCCTCAGGGGTCGACAGGGCCTTCCTAACAACTAACCAACGAATTGGGCATAGGGTTAGGGCACCAGTAGCATCCATAATAACCCTCTCAGTTATATAGTAGTTATTGATGCACTAGGAAACGAATTCAGGGCACCTTGGGGTTTACTCAATTGCAAAAAGATGGAAAAAGAATTGGTGAAGGTTATGGATAGCAACACCCTGGCCTTTGAGAAACCTCATCTTCTCCTTGACATCACTAATTGGTCTATGTAGGAGAAGAGTATCAAATGTCTTGACGTCTCTATCCTCGAAATCCTCTTCTACCGTTAACAATTCCAAGTTTTGAACTTTCGGGCTTGTGGACTGAAACGTTTTCGTTTTAAGGAGGAGGAAGGGGAAAAAGGCTTACCTAGTAATATTTAATAAGTGGCCCTAGGTCACCACATGCACTGGTTGCTCCTGCACTGTTCCAACACTCGCTTTCAAATCCTCTAGATAATAAAATAATGTCGTGCCTTTCCCTGCACAATAATCTTTATATGTTCCCTTATTCTTACCTGCTTTGCATCTTTTTTCCATGTGGGGGGGCCTCCAATCATAGATTTGGTTCCTTTTCAATTTGAACCATCCTAAAGGTACGACATTTTTTGGTCATCTATCTCCTTAAGATTGGATCTATGTCATTGATGTTATAAGCCTTACTTTCCATTATGAAGTCCTCCTTTTCCCTTTCTTTCCTTTCAAACCTTTGACGTCGTGACAGATCATGGCCATGGAAATTTATTGCATTTTGTCGCATCCATCCAATGGTGCGGCCCTTTCCCCGCTTCACGCTTCGCTTGTCAATTATCCTCTGCTCATGTTCCCATAGTGAAAATACCCTGGACCACCGATTTAACCTCCCGTTAGATATCAGTCGCATGAATATGTAGTTCCTGCAGGATTTCACGTGGCTCGCCCACCTTATCTACCATGCATATTCATGTCATTAAATGCATCTCCATCGTAGATCTGGATCCTTCCCTCTATCGAGACCACTGAGGTAGATGGGCCCCACGCAGTTTCATGACCGTAAGGTACGTTATCCTCCACGTGAGTTTGTTGTGCGAACACCTTTCCAACTGTGGATTTGTGCCATCTACCCACCTGGTGGGTGATTTCGCTCCTCATTTCAACCTTGTCCTGCCCGAGCTCAGCTCACGCACTATGGGAGGATCTGAGTAAGTGCCCGGGCATTTGGGATAGGCTACCACAATGACCTTAAATATTCCATCCAAAAGAATTTTTTGACTATACCAGTCTCCTCTACAGGGTTGTAGTTGGTGTTTGTGTACATAAATCCCGAAAATTAGCACGAGTGCTAACAACTATTAGCACCCTGTAATTTTCCTATGGTTATTGGAGGGAGTCACAGGGGTAACCAATTCAAACTAGCTTTAGACTACCCTCTAAAGATGGATTTTATTCTCCCAAACCATAACTCATGTGTAAAAATGGAGAGAGGCTATCGTAGATGAGCATGTTCTAAAGAAAAACCTCTCTCAGTTTCTCAAAATTCCTCTAAGATTGGAGGAAACAGGTCGTGGAAGATAATGACTAAAATAGTCATTTCACATAAAAATGTGTTTGTTGTGGCACATAAAATCTCATTGGGCTTTCAAAGCTTAAACCTCCTACACCTTTCCCATGCGAGATCATTGTGGACCATTTATCAATATCAAGCATGATCCAAGTCGCCCGATCATGGAGCTCATACCAGATTTCACTGGGATTTCAAAGCTTAAACCTCGTGAACCTTGCCCATGTGAGATCACTGTGGACCATTGACCAGGATTAATAAGATCTGAGCCATTGATTGGGTCCATGGGTTAATTCCCTTTCGCAAGGTCATGAATTTTAATTTTCCCATGCATTTTTACCATGCAAAAATTCCTTTGTGTGGTTTTCGTTACTTGTGAATGGTTCACGGATATTTCTTCAAAGCCGTTTTGTGGAAATATCCCACATGCACTGGATAACTTGCATCTTCATTGTTTATATACCCCACTAGTTTGCATATTAAGGAACAAAGAAAGGATAATAATCCTTATGAGGTGGGTGCTTGGATGCTTGATGGATTGCTGATCCGGTGGATTATTCATCTTCATATTATATTGATCCAATATGGTACAATGGTTGTTAGTCTATGGTTCAAAGAAAATAACCTACTAAACACAGTGCGCAACTAGCCTTAAGGGCTGCGCAGTTCGACAGAACATCGCGCCGCTGACATCGGCCGCGCAGCCTGCGAGCTTGCATGGGTCGTGCAGCTCGCGCAGTGATATGAGTCGTGCAGTTATCACACGTCACGCCTGGTGCATAGCTTATCGCATGGGTGTGCAGTTATGTATGGGCCACGTAGCTTGCAAACCGTCAAGTGGAACATCGCATGGTTCGGCGAAGTCCTCATAGGTTGCGACATTTGTGTGCTGCGATAGGGGATCGGGTATATGGCGGAGTCCTCATATGCCGTGAAATTTATATGCTGCGAAGTTGATAGTAACATCAAATGGTTACGTTACATGGCATAGCCCAGTTGCAAGTCATTACGACTTGTTGTGAGTCGGCACATGAGCGTGGAGTTGGGTGCAACGTTTCGGGTATCTGGAATGTCGTGGTAACATAACGCTTGGGCCGTGACTTGGAGAGATGGCATGATTCAGTTTAGCATATGGTTGTAACGATAATAAAGAAGATAACGGCTGTGGTCCGCTAGGGATCCTCTCGCAAAATGCTTAAATAGAGGATGATGGCCAAGGGGACGGACACAGTGGAGAGAGGCAGATTGCTTTAGAGCGCAGAGCATCGTTTCTCTGTTATGAGAAGCTTAGAGAGGTTTTGCTGCGAAGTGCCAAATATTGTTACTTTAGAAGTTGACATTCTCTGTTATAGTTAGTTTCTTTGTCTTTGAATACTAATTGTAACTTCTAGAAGAGAGGTCTTCAATACTTTGTACAGCATTCTATTTACAATTGCTAAAGTTGTTTCCAGAACCATTTTTGTACCATTTCAAAGAGGTTAATTGGATCGGTACCCATTGGAGAGGGACCCGGAGACATAGCCCAGTGGAGGGGGTGAACTCCGTTATCAACTTTTGTCTATGATGCTGTGTTTCATTCATATCTGCTTACCAGTCTTGTTTTTCATTCCTGTTCTGAGCATTTAATTTATGTTAATGATGTTCCATTAATTAACCTGTTGTATGCATTCTTTCAAACAAATTGTTAATGCACTCAAGTTGAGATCCGACGGATCATGTTATGGTATCAGAGCTGGTTGACTATTTGTACAAGTTTGTGAATGCTTACCAGGTCCAGGTTAAAGCGTGGTGAAGGAGAATTAGTTGAAGGAGACCCTGAGGTTGGCTCAAGAAGAACATTCTCAAGAACCATGTCTTCTCCCAGAGGGGAAGAAGGACATACTAAACGGGAAAAACCTGTTATTTCTGAAACTGAGTTTCTGGAGGCTTTTATGAGCATGAAAGCCATGGTGGAAATTCTACTCGATGAGCGAGTAGAAAGGAAGAAGAAAGAAGAAGGATCTTCATCCAGAGATGCAGAAGTGAATCCGGAAGAAAAGGGTAGAGGAGTAGGAGGTGATGGTGATCCTCCTGATACTAAACAGACTTTTCTTCTTCTCATAATGCAAGTCCTAATATGCCTTATTTCAAATTGGATGTAAAGTTTGAATTATCTATTTATAATGGAGATGTAGATGCTGAAAAATTAGATAATTGGATCAAGAAGCTTGAAGTATATTGCAGGGTGCGGGGCATTAATGATGACCCTTCCAGGATTCAATTGGCCACTTTGAGGATGAGTGGAATGGCTCTTACTTGGTGGGAGAGCAAGATTCAGCAAGATCTTCGAAAGAATGGTAAAATTATTTTAGTTTGGAATGAATTCATCGAAGTATTAAGAAAGAAATTTTATCCTTTAGGTCACATGCAGCAATTAACCATGAATTGGCAAATGTTTAGACAAACTAAAGGACAAAGCATTCAAGATTATACTCATGAATTCAGAAAGAGGGCTATTGCATTGAATGTTTCGTTAGATACACAGGAAACTCTTCTTAATTACAATGGTGGCATGCATTCTTATTTGAGACATACTTTGTTGATGTTTAACCCCAGTAATTTGGATGATGTATGTGTTCAAGCTACCCATTTAGAAGCTAGGGGTAAGCATGCTAATGATACTTTTGGAAAGAAATCTTTTAAATTTGACAGCAAATCGAAAGGTCAAGATAAGGGGAAAACAAAGATGGCTACTATTAAGAAAGAGGGTGAAAAGCCTACATGTTCGCATTGTCAGAAGGGACATGATGTCTCCAAGTGTTGGAAACTTCATCCGGAGTTAAGGCCAAAGAAGTTCAGGGGAAACAAAGATAATGGCAAGGCAAAGGCTACTGCAGTAGTTATTCAAGACTTGGGATCCGACTCAGGTGATGAAACAAAGGTTACAGCTGTCGGAATCTGGGGTAAGGATAAAGGTATCTCACTTCCATTTGATGCAAAATCTAGTTCTAGTGCAAGTACAAGTCTACCATCTACTTCTACGCAAAATGATAAAGATAGAAGTGCATTGTTTCATGTTCATTTCATTGCAAATCACACAAAGATTGATACATTGTTTGATAGTGGTTCACAAGTAAATCTGATATCAGAAGAAGTGGTTAAGAAATTGCATTTAGTTACTGTGCCTCATGAAAAGCCCTATCCTCTAGGACGGGTTACTAATGATACATGATTGCAAGTTACAAGGAAATGTGTATTAAAATTTGCAATTACTGAAAAATTTAGGGATGAGGTAGAATTGGATGTAGTACCACTTGACATTTGTGGAATTGTGCTTGGGAGTCCATATTTGTATGACCGGAAAGTAGTCTTTTATAGAGAGTAGAATAAGTATCATCTTTTTAAAGAATGTATGGAATATATTGTACCAACACATAAGATAAAAACCAATCTAGCAATAGTCTCTGCAGGACAAATGAAGAGGTTGGTAAATGCTAGTAAGAATTTTGTGTTGATGATGGTTAAGATGAAAAATGATGAAGTCTCTAAATCTTTTGAAGAATGTGACCCTAAGCATAAATCTGAACTAATTGACATCATTTCTAAGTATGATGATTTGTTTCAATATCTGAAGGGGTTACCACTGAAGAGAGAGATTCAACATGAGATACATTTGCATCAGGATGTGCCGCTCCCGAACATAGCCATGTACCGGATGTCTGTAATGCAGAACGAGGAGATCAAGAAGTAGGTTCAAGACCTGATTGAGAAGGGGGTCATCCGGCCCAGCACTTCTCCTTGTGGCTCTCCTATAGTCTTGGTTCCAAAGAAGGATGGGTCGTGGAGGATGTGTATCGACTACAGGGCCCTTAAAAAAATCACCATTAAAAACAGGTATCCTCTTCCCCGCATTGATGATTTGCTTGATCAGTTGAAACATGCAACTTACTTTACAAAATTGGATCTGCATAGTGGGTATCATCAAATCCGTGTTGCTGAGCATGATGCTTGGAAAACAGCTTTTAAAATGAAACAAGGTTTGTATGAATGGCTTGTGATGCCTTTTGGGCTCTATAATACACCGGCTACTTTCATGCGGGTCATGAATGATGTCTTATGTTCATTCATTGATGATTTTGTAATTGTATACTTGGATGATATCCTTGTGTTTAGCAAAACATGGGAAGAGAATGTTGTACATGTGAAGAAAATTTTAGATGTACTGAGAAAGGAAAAGCTTTATGTAAAAAAGTCTAAATGCGAATTTGCTAAAACTTCTTTAGTATATCTAGGCCATATTATTGGTGGAGGCCACCTGCAAGTGGACCCAACCATGGTTGTTGTCATTGTAAACTGGCCATGGCCTAACACCGTTACTGAAATCAGAAGTTTTATGGGCGCGGTTCAGTATTGGAGGAAATTCATTTCTGGGTTTTCTTCCATTGCTGCTCCTTTGCATGCATTGACAAGCATTAAAGAAATTTTCCAGTGGGGAGGCAAGCATCAGAGAGCCTTCGACACTTTGA
Organism: Pseudotsuga menziesii; assembly: GCA_001517045.1. NCBI lineage: Eukaryota > Viridiplantae > Streptophyta > Pinopsida > Pinales > Pinaceae > Pseudotsuga > Pseudotsuga menziesii. The sequence goes on along the minus strand of LPNX010065197.1, from coordinate 216,663 downwards.
AGGAAAAGATTAGCACAGCACCAGTTTTGACATTGCTAGATTTGTAGCAGCCATTTGAGATCGAAACCGATGCCAGCGGGTTTGCCATGGGAGCAGTTTTGATGCAAGGAAGGAAGCCAGTCTGTTACCATTCAGAAACATTCTCTACTGTGGTAAGTAACTATCCAACCTATGACAAAGAATTGTATGCTTTAGTACAGAGTGTGAAGAAGTGGAAACATTATATCATGGGAAAAGAGACAGTCATACATACTGATCACCAGCCACTTCAATATTTACAATCTCAAACTAAAATACAACAAAGTAGGCATTTAAGATGGATGGGATTCTTACAACAGTTTCATCTCGTAATTAAGTACAAAAAGGGAATTCATAATAAGGTAGCAGACATGTTATCAAGGCCTCCTAAAAATGCTTCGATCATTCTTCAAAACAGTTCACTAACACATGAAAGTTATATTGAACAGTATGCAGAAGATAAAGATTTTAAGAAAGTATATGCATCACTAATACATGGTAAACATGAAGAGAACTATTATGTGCATAATCAGCTCTTGTATCACCTCGGTAAACTCTGTATTCCAGAGAAAGAAAGAGTGCATGTGATCTGAGAGGCACATAGTTCATTGATTGCAGGACATTTTGGGATAAGTAAAATATTTTCTGTATTGTAGAATCACTGTTATTGGCCTCAGATGCAAGAAACTGTAGCTAAATACATAAGAGGTTGTGTTATGTGTGCAACGAGTAAGCCTAGCAATAGGAAATTGGGTTTGTACACACCTCTTCCAGTTTCTTCTCGTCCTTGGGAAAGCATTTCTATGGACTTTGTAGGAGGACTACCCATGTCTAGAAAAGGGCATGATTACCTATATGTTGTTGTGGACAGGTTCAGCAAAATGTGTATCTTAATTCCATGTAACAAGCAGATCACTGCTGAACAAACAGCTCATTTATTCTTTCAGAATGTCTGGGTACATTTTGGACTACCCATGTCTATTGTATCTGATTAGGATTCCTAGTTCTTGGGAGAATTCTGGTCAACCTTATGGGAGTTGATGGATACTAAACTTAAGAAAAGTACAGCTTTTCATCCACAGACCGATGGGAAAACAGAGGTAGTAAACAGAACAGTGATTCAGCTGCTCAGAGGATATTGTAGCAAACATCCTAAACTTTGGGATGAGCAGTTGCAGTATATACAGCATGCTTAAAATCATGCATTTCATTCTTCCACGAAAAGATCTCCTTTTGAAACTTGTTTTGGTTATCTGCCAAAAACACCGATGGACTTCTCTTTTGGCAAAAATATAGTGGATGGACATCATGATGCAGATAAAGCTTTGAAGTTCATTCAGAGAATCCAAGCAATGCAACATGCAGTTCAAGAATAGTTGGAGAAGAGCCAGGCAAAGTACAAGGCCAGGCATGACAAGCATCGATTTGATCATCAATTTCAGGTTGGTGACCAAGTTTGGTTACATATCACCAAAGAAAGGATGAAAGGTGAAGGTAAAAAGCTTAAACCTATCCGGTATGGTCCTTTTGAGATCTTGGAAAAGATCGGTACTAATTCTTTTCACTTGAATTTACCTCCATACATGCAAATTTATTCAGTTGTCAATGTTGAGAATCTTAAATTGTATGAGCCTCCTATGATCATGGATGAGGAAATTATCATTCAGATTCCTTTAGTTGATGATATGGCTCCTGAATATATGAATGAGTTGCAGGATGATGTTATTCTTGATAGAAATGTAAGGACTTCACGAAGGGGGAATGCTGAGTACCTTCGAGTGGGGCTGAAAGGCATGCATCCTAGAAAATCAAGATGAATGGAGATGGGAAAAGTGAGGGAGTTATACCCTCACTTACTTGCCAAATGATTCAAGCTTTTAGTGGTCCAAAATCTCTCCATTGGGGAGGAATGATCCGGTGGATTATTCATCTTCAGATTATATTGATCCAATATGGTATAATGGTTGTTAGTCTATGGTTCAAAGAACATAACCTGCTAAGCACAGTGCGCGACTAGCCTTAAGGGTCGCGTGGTTCGACAGAACATCGCGCCGCTGGCATGGGCCGCACAGCCTGCGAGCTTGCATGGATCATGCAGCTCGTGTAGTGATATGAGCCGCGCAGTTATTGCACGCCGTGCCTGGTGCGCAGCTTATCACCTGGTGCACAGCTTATCGCATGGGTGCGTAGTTATGTATGGGTCGCGCAGCTGAAGAAACGTCAAGTGGAACATTGCATGGTTCGACGAAGTCCTCATAGGCTGCGACATTTGTGGGCTGCGATGGGGGATTAGGTATATGGAGGAGTCCTCATATGCCATGAAATTTATATGCTGTGAAGTTGATAGTAACATCAAACGGTTACGTTACATGGCATAGCCCAGTTGCAAGTCATTACAACGTGTTGTGAGTCGGCACATGAGCGTGGAGTTGGGTGCAACATTTTGGGTATCTGGAACGTCGTGGTAACATAACGCTTGGGCCATGACTTGTTGAGATGGCATGATTCAGTTTAGCATATGGTTGTAACGATAATAAAGAAGATAATGGCTGTGGTCCGCTAGGGATCCTCTCGCAAAATGCTTAAATAGAGGATGCTGGACAAGGGGACGGACACAGTGGAGAGAGGCAGATTGCTTTAGAGCGCAGAGCATTGTTTCTCTATTATGAGAAGCTTAGAGAGATTTTACTGCGAAGTGCCAGATGCTATTACTGTAGAAGTCGACATTCTCTATTATAGTTAGTTTCTTTGTCTTTGAATACTAATTGTAACTTCCAGAAGAGAGGTCTTCAAGACTTTGTACAGCATTCTGTTTACAATTGCTGAAGTTGTTTCCAGAACCATTTTTGTACAATTTCAAAGAGGTTAATTGGATCGGTACCCATTGGAGAGGGACCCGGAGACGTAGCCCAGTGGAGGGGGTGAACTCCGTTATAAAATTCTGTCTGTGATGCTGTGTTTCGTTCATATCTGCTTACCAGTCTTGTTTTTCATTCCTGTTCTGAGCATTTAATTTCTGTTAATGCCCTTCCATTAATTAACCTGTTGTACGCATTCTTTCAAACAAACTGTTAATGCACTCAAGTTGAGATCCAATGGATCAATTGTTGACTTGTATTTTTGTTAATGTGGAAGGTGTGTGGCTCCTCATGTGACCATATTTTTACACATACCTCATTTTCCAAGTTAATGAAAATAATACACATTAGCGAAAAAACATAACAATTCGACTATAAGGCTGAATTTAGATATAAAACCAATGCTCATATTTATTGTTCAGGAATAAACACCCTTGTAACCTAGGGTCTGGGGTTACCAACTTACTTCTAAAACTTGCAGACAATCAACTTTAAAGTACAAAAAGTAAATAGGAAGAGATGTTGGACTCACCCGATTATTGACGGTTGATCCAAGCTTTGTCTTCTCCCGCTCTGCTTCTCTCCAAAGATTTCAGGGATGCACCTCCTTCACCTGCAAAGAGAAAATTCTCCAAATACAATCTTATACATGTATAGATGACAAGTTATATAAACAACATATATAGTGCTTAATCAAATATATTCATCAACCATGATACATGAAAGATACTCAACAAAAGTTGGAAGAAGAATTCTCTTTATTAACAATCAGTGAATGAGATAAGTGTACAACCCAACGCCTGAAACAAGGACTCCTTTACAACCAAAGGACTCTGAGTTTTGCTACTCCAAATACTTCTGAAGATATACCACCAGCATAACTTTGCTCTCCAAGATTGATTGATTAATGTCCTCTCGAAGGCCTCTATTTATACTTTGGGAAATAGAGCAGTTTCAAAGGTTGAGGAGGTTGAGACAGTTGAGATGGTTAATAATTAGGGCTCAACAAATCTCCATTAATCATGTTTTATTATTTTTAATTTCGAATGGATGTGTATGCGACTATTGATACTGGAAACCCGCGTATGACACGCGAGTTGCTTTAAGGGAAACCCATGTACAAATCTGTATGCAGGTTGCAATGCGAATAGTCATGTACAGTACGCGAGTTGTCAATGAATGTAGTCATGTATGTATGCGAGTTTAAATGGACATAGTCACGTGTGGCAATCCACACATAGAAAGATAAAATGGCAAGCTGGTTGGAGAGTGAATGCATTTCATGTCATGCCCATCTATAGTGTTTAGGCAACCTTCAATCCAAAATTTTCCTTTTGTGTACCAACCTATAGGATGTTGGTACTCAGACGAAGAAGTTCCATTTGGGTTGATAACAGATGCCCCCTAATTTGTGAGTTCAGAGGGAAGCGATGGCCGAAATACATTTCAATCATTATCTTTGGAGAACTCAGAAATCCAATGGAGTAGAGGTAATACCTGAAACAAATACATAATAATGTCATATGCAAAGTCATATCTGAGGATGCTATGTTCAATATACTGGAACACTAGCTCCTTTACAATATTTGATTACATCATATAGTACGGGTACTAGACCATGTATATTACAAAGGTGGATCGAAGCCACAATATACAATAATGATGAGTCTTCAAAGATCTAGAAGCTGTGTAGATAGGTACAACATAGTCTTGCGCAACTTAGTCCAAAAATAGGAAACTAAGGTCTTCATAAACAATCCCAAAGAACCAGTACAATCCAAGCCATGTGAATAAATGTTATTGAGGTCGAACATAGTCTTGCTGTGTAGATAGGTACAACATAGTCTTGCGCAACTTAGTCCAAAAATAGGAAACTAAGGTCTTCATAAACAATCCCAAAGAACCAGTACAATCCAAGCCATGTGAATAAATGTTATTGAGGTCGAACATGGAGCGGATTCAACAGATTGTCAATCAATAGGTGATAATTAACAATTGAAGCAAAGGAATTCACCCATAATGAAAGTGAATCCTGAGGTACAATCGTCAAAACTCTAGGTATTCATCATCAGGAAGTGTTGATGTCGAACCATACTATGATAAGGAAGGCAATAGATCCTCCAACGGATCACAAGAGTGACAAGGAACTGGGTAAAGGAAGAGAGACACAAATGATAATAGATACGACAATGATGGGATTAGGATATAGATCAGACATGGGGTTAAATCCTTGAATAGTGAGCATGACACAAAGATGACCCAAGGAAGATTTTAACTTTATAGATGGAACAACTAGACTTATCTGTCATGTAGGAGACATGATCAGATTCCCCCCAGGTAGAATTGACAAGAGGAGGAGTAAGAAACTTGAAGAAATATCTCAAATGAAAATGAACATTGAGACATGAGTATAAAAAAAAACAGAGGGTGCTATGTTCAAAGATGACATGCTGCCACTAACTAAAAAACAAAAGAAAACTTCTTCCTTACCTTCCCTGTTAAATTTTAACGAGTCCAGGAAAGTTAACTCGGATCTCTCTTCATTTTTTGACAAGCCTGAAGAGAAGAGGGAATAATGCTTGATAGTGTCAATGGTTCGTGGATTTTATGAGCCCGAACTAGTACATGCTCACTTGGTGTTTTCATATTTAGAGAGTATGAAAACTCCAAAGAAGACTCTAGGGGGGGCCTTTTTCATCCAATTTAGTCTCTTGAGGCCGGAAAAGTATAAAACATACCACAGAAGAACTCTCTTAAATTCCGTAGAATAAAAGGTGAACTTTTTTCATACTTAGTCAGGGAGGTCCGAAAAGGTTAAATTACCACCTACCCAACACTCCTTCAATAGCAGCATATAGCTTGAGTTTTACGAGTGTGAAGGAAAGCAAAATCACTCGGAAAGATCCATTCGAGTATGAGAAATGGGGCTTACAACAATAAACTCGATGCTTTGTTCTTTAGTGTTTAACGAGCACGACAAAGACATAAAGTACACTCTAAATATTTTTCATGTTTAGTTCCAGAGCACGAAAAAGAGAAAACTAAGCTCATACCAGGTGTTCCTTTTTCGTAAATTTAGTCCCTCGGGTTCGAAAAAGTGATAAACCTATGCCTGAGAATACTCTTCTCAATTTTGTAGAAAAGAGAGTGATCGTTTCTCGTATTATTCCGCATGGTCCGAGAAAGAGATAACCTACCACCAATGCGGATGCCCATTCACGTATTCTTAATGAGCTTGAACAGTTAAGTTAACTCGGTAGTCAATTATATTTTAAGGAGTCTGACCTGGGCCTAAAGAAACTCCATAAGGGCAGGGAGTCCTATAAAGAGATAGCTTGTAAAAAGAGGCCAAAATGAGGCTCAATTTGGCGTGAAAAATAGCTAAAAATATTCCCCTGTACCTAAGACAGCTGCAACATGAGTATCAAAAGATAACATAGGTTCTAAATGAGGATACTCATGAGAGGAAAGCCCTATCCACGGAAGAACGATGGTAAAGACAAGGAGCTAATGGTTAAAAATACCATAGTCCATGGTTAAAATGTTAATTGATGGGTTTAAGATGGAGTAGGTATAGATGCAAAATGCATGTGAAGTGACAAAAAACCATCCTATATGAGCAAAAAACACCTTAGAATGATGATAAACCTATTATAAGTCAAAAATATATGGTATTAGTTATGCAAATTGTGAACTATAGGGAAAAAACCCACTTCAAAAATAAAATTTCTATAAATAGTTCAAAAACATAAATAAAACTCACCATTTGGATTTTTAGCCATAAAAGACAAGTTTTCACCTCTACCTTCAATTGCTTGGTGTGGACAATCCAGTGGACCAATTCCAAATTGGCAAGTGTCAAGTAATACTACACCCCAAGCTCTTCAATTTGATCCTAGCAATTTTCAAAATTAGGCCCTAATTTTATGTTTTTAAGCACCCTCAACAAAGGAACGTTGTGTACGTGGGTTCGCTGTATTGAAAATCACGTACACACGTTCTGTACGCGAGTTTCCTGAAGGACAGTCGCGTACAGTACGCGACATGCCTTAATAGACAGTCTCGTATGCTACATGAGGTGAACAAGAAGCATATAGGGTCAAAATTTTGAAATTTTACATGAAACTAAAGGCTTGTAAATGCTTGTTTACTAGGTTTGAAGATGGTGCTTGAGTGGAGGGAGTGAGAACATGAAGATATGGATCAAGAAGCACTCCAAGATGCCCCACCGTGAATGTTTTACGTTCAAGTGGGTTGTTGAAATTTTTTTGTACCTCACCTATGCAGGCCAATGTCTGCCTCTTAGAGTTCCTGATAGATTATTGGGATCATGACTTGGGCATGTTTGACCTTCAAGGTGAGTCATTGGAGATTACTTCAGAGGATATCTATTTCATTGCGGATCTATCATGACAAGGAGCTTTGGTAAACTTAGAAGGAACTGGTAGAGGCGGTGATCCTCTAAGTTTCCAAAACCATATTGATGTATAATGTGCACCAGGCACACAAAAGAGGGGTAGTTGCATCCCCATTGTACACATATGTGACTTTCCTCTACATGTATTGGCAAGTACCATAGTGAGGGTTGCGGGATCATCTTCTCTTCACCTTGCAACATGGAGCCAGATGAGACTAGCAGTGGATTGTATGCAGGGAGCCCTATATGACTGGTGCTTGGGAGTGATCCCGATTATAAAAAAATAGCTCCCTGACTGCAAGAGATGAAGGAGGAATAATTTTGGATATTCTAGCATACTAGTAGCCTTCTTCTTTGAGAGAGTGTTGGGATTGATCCCTGCAGTACCCTTACCAGTTGTTATAGCTGATTTTACCACACCAAGTGAATCACACTTGTATGGCCTTCCCCTGTCCCTCTGCATACTCCTTAAACCCCTTGACCATTTTTTGTCCTTTGATGTTTCCTATACCATCCCTAAAAACATGTGAAAATTGCTATACGTGACTTTTAAACCTTTTATCGCGTATATACACGGGTTTGAACCCTAAAACCATGTACATCGGGATGTGTACAAAATCCAAAATCCTTTTGGAGTTTTCCTTGACATGGATCCAACTCACTTGTCTCATGGCCTTCCATATGCCTTGAGATCACTCAGATTCGACCTTTCATTACCCCATTGAAAAGCTATATAAGGAACCCTTTGGATACATTGAAGGCATAAGAGAATTGAGAACAAAGAAACTATAGTCCATTGTTGCCAGAACTTGTGCTTGAGTCTGCATCCCTTTATCCCTTGGAGCACTTAGGTGTTCTTCCCAAGCTTTCCTTTTGCTTGTGAGCTTGCTATCGAGAGATGGAGGATTGAGGTGGTGGAGGCCCAAGTGGGGGATTCAATTTCTCTGATTCATAGACGTACCAATAGAGGTTGTATTCATTGTAATCTCTGATTTTATATTAATAGAAATATCTTTTCCTATCCAATAATGTATGTTTGAATGAATATTTTATCCATGGATGATTTCAAATGCTTATACGTTGTTGATTATATATGCTAGAGTAGATCTAACACCAATATATATACTATGCTTGTCTTTTTTACTTGTTGCTAAGGAAGTGATTCATCAATTGAAGCTGAAGTTGGAAATCTCAACGGGGATCTACTTCAACCGTCCGGAATAAGGTACGAGGTCTAATCCTTCAGTGTTAGATATTTGATTTCTCTTTCATATTGGAAAGGATTGATTTCTGGAGTCAAGTTGTCTATTGTGGTACCCCAAGCCATAGGAATTTCTCTTCGTAACAGAATTGGCTACTCCATTGGGGAGTTCCTAGTAGTTGTCCTTTGAGGGTTTCTATCGACATTCAATGACTTTGAATTGCTCTTTTTTTCTCTGTGTCTGTGTCAGGTCTGGGGGCATGTTAGCCTGGTAGTATCTGATTGGTGTGAAGTTAGTCTCACCTTGTGTGTTTGCCTTTATTTTTACGCACTTTTCTTCCGGTACGTGAGTTTTTAACTCACAGTCACCTATATATGCGGGTTTCACTTCTATATCTACGTACACACGTGGGTTTACTGCGAACAATCATGTATGCCCTTATTTTTTCCTTCTAGAGGAAGATTAATTGTTGCTGGGTGAAATTTTATGATTTATGAGTCTCCTTTGATACTTCTAGAGTCTATATACACCTCTGTTTCTGACCAAAGACGTTTTTTTAAGGGTAAAATCTCTTTTTTGAAGAATGTTCTTATCATTGCATTTTCAATTTTTTGTTTTGGGATTAGTGCATTAGATTTCTTTTGCCTTAGTACTTTGCTTGAGTGCTGCTTGATTGTGCTTGCAAATTCTGGGGGTTGTAGAATGATTCTTTTGCTTTAGTATCTCATTTTTATTTCAAAAAATCCAAAAATATTTTATTATCATCATGCATTGCATCTTGCATTTTTCATAGTACTTACACTAGATTTGCTTTGAAGTATTAGTCAGGACTTCATATAGGAAAGCTTGCATTTATCATTTAAAGAAAATTGTGCATTTCACGTAGTAGCATACCCTGTTCTTCATGGACACAATGCATTTGCATTGATTGTTAGGTGTGCATTTTTCTTCATGTTGTGTCATAACACCATTGGTTGCATGCTCATCTACCTTGTTTGAGTAATAAATCCAATTAAAATCAATGCTTAAATAAAATGAAATACACTATTTTATTTGATAGGGTTCACTGACAAGATTAGGTTTTAGGGTCTTGGAATAGTTCATTGTGATTAAATTCTCGAAGACCACTAAACAATAACATGTATGTGTTTGTCCAGGTGAGTGTGTGAAATTCGTTGGTATAACCAGTGTTTCTCAGGATCCTCCTCTCAAAAGGGAGTTAAGCACGAGGCAGTGTGAGCGGTTATTGATTGGGATGACCCCTAGTCATAACTGAGTAGCACTGGAGATATTTCTAGGATTATATTCATATATGGGGTCTCTTTCGAGAGTTTTGGGCTTTGCTACCCTGCCCATACGGTCAATCCCACCTGCGAATGTCCGCCTCAGCATTGATTAAATTGAGGTGACCTTAGTGGACTTACCTAGGATATTAAGGGGGTACTCTGCAGGGGTTATTCTGCAACTATCCCAGCCAGGTTTTGGTCGAACAGCACAATCTCTTTACGCATTGAAGCTTAGGGCCACAATAATTGGTTATGTACCTCTGCTTGTTGTGTATGGGAGTCTCAAGCCTCTCCTAGGAGAGACATACCTGCTTCGTTCGGGAACTCACTTATCCTACCCTTGATTGCTTGTGTTTGGCTTTAGATTTGATTGGTATATGCTCTGTGCACATTATCTTTCCTAGGGTTTGCGTAGTTAGAGAGTCTTTTTACATTTTTTGAGTCATTGTGGATTCGACTGCGGCTCCTCGTTGTTCTCGTCGTTTAGCAGGACTTACGCCTTCTACATCTCCTCCTCCTTTAGGATAGAGAGATAGACAGTCTAGGAGGACTAATTTGCACATTGATTCACACACGATGGGACACCATGAAGAAGGTATTCCTGAACCACCCTCTCCCATTCAAGTGGAAGATGGGGAGTTTACTCCTAACTATGATCCTTCACCAGATTTGACTAAGTTAGGTCCTATCATTTCTGAGATAGGTACTTTTCATGATAGACCTACTTACTCTAGTGTTGATCCCCCATTGATGCATCACCGGTATGGAATGCCGGAAGATGATGAGACTCATTTTGAACCCACTAGCACTAGTTATGGTAGTTATGGTATGTCTGGTTTTCCCACACATGATTTGGAATTTCATGTCGAGTCTAAGTTTGAGCCTAACACTATGCCTGGGGGCACTGTCATTCCTTACCATGTGGAGAGGTTTGGGAGCACAAGTCACATTGCACCTTCCATCTCGGCGGTGGAAGCTACATCACATATTCCTCCTAGACCTAGGGTTAGTGATCCTATAAGGATACCAGATCCAAGACAAGTGACTATAGGGAACAACACATACATAATTTCACAGGTCACTTCATCCTCTGTCCCTATTTCTTTGAATGTTCACACTCCACCTCATTCACATGGTCCTTTGGGTTGGAATGTTGCTATGAGTCATGTCCATACTGCTGCTTCTTGACTAGTTGTGTCTCAGGTTCAAGTACCACCCGTTGTTTCGGGAGGTCATGTTCATACTTCTAGAGGTCGTGTTACTACTTTTGAAGCATATATTCCTACTTCTAGAATGTATATTCCTACTTATGGATTGTATATTCCTACTTACGGAGTGTCTCATGGGACATCTCATGCGATGACTTATGGACCTTATTATGGGACGCAGTATGGACGGGGTTCTTCACCTTATGGGTATGGGTATCAACAACCTGCTTACTCTCCAAATTATAGATTTGTAGCCCCAAATAGTCAAGGTACACCACATTATGGTGCTTCCATGCCACCCTACAAGGGTCCAACGGGAGGAGGGCACTATGGTCAAGACCATGGTGGTTATGGTAATCAAACCTATTTGAATCAAAACTATCAAGGAGCGGTCCATCGACCTACTCATCCTAGGCTCCCTTTCCTCACAACGCTGAATCTTCTTGACTTATCAAGATTGACAAACGATCATGTATCTCATGACCCAGCTTGGTCGGCCGTCCCTACTAAGCTTCCCTCGGACATACCCAAATTCGAGGGCAAACCGGGAGAGGATCCGAGCAAACATGTTACTACCTTTCACCTATGGTGCTCTTCAAATTCCTTACACCAAGATTTGATCCATTTAAGGTTGTTTCAATGCACCCTTACAGGGCCTGCTACGAAATGGTATATAGAGTTACCTAGGGGGCATTCACTTTGTTCGATGACCTAGCGATGACTTTTCTTAACCACTTCCAGCTACCAGTGTGTTATGACATTGGTACGAAACTCTTGCCGACATTTCGGCAGGATAAAGCCACACATATCTCGGACCATATCCAAGAATGGCATAGACAGAAGAGGTTGATTAAAGCCTTTATACCGCCGGAATTCCTCCTCGAATGGTTCCTTAAGTCGTTATTTCCTTGAATAGTGAAGGACGTTTCTACATCCGGAGTGTAAAATGAGGAAGAAGCCATTTTTAGGGTGCAGGAACTAGATTTGATTTATGCTCAATCCGGTTTGTTATATGAGATCATTCCCAATGCTCCGCATTCTACTTTTGACCCCAAAGTTAAACCTAGACCACATGTCGATGGCATTGTTGGTTGTGCGAGTGCTAAACCTGTGGATTCGGTTGTGAAATAGGTCAGTCAATTGTCAATCAACCAATATGCTTCAGGACAAGCCACAGCTTCATCTCAACCCACCCAAATGGCGAGTGTGCTTTCAGTGCAATCGTCGGACTAGAAGGGTAACCAGCAACCCAGAAGGAATAAAAAGAAGGGTAAGAACAATCGTAAGGGTGGGAATAGGAATGAAAATGCTAATACTAATGACAAGAATCCTTGTAATGCTGGGGGGACAAGCAATCTAAACATAAGGTTAAGTTTCCTTACAAGTTGTGTAAGGATGATCACCTCACTTACTTGTGCCCTCGTATCGATGAAGCCTAGAGATTCTTAGCACAAGGCCCAGCTGTGCTGACTAACCCTTTACCTCACAATCAAAACATGAACTCGAGGACCCATGTGTTGAAATATAATAAACCCACTCATAAAATAATTAATCATTATTTGATTAATTTCCTACCCACTAGCTTAGATAGTTGGCATCCACTTGCACCTTAGAGTCAACACTTGCCATCTATATCCTAGGAATGATTTATTCTTGATTCTAGGTTGATCTTGACCACTTTATGGCCATCCAGAATTGGTAACTGCGCTTTACAGTAGAATCTGCTTTATTCTGCTTTTTCTGCTTTATCCTGTTTTCTATGGATAAGGTAAAGCTAGTCAACTAGGAAACTAGCAGCTTTTGTTGCCAACCCATCCTCCATTATTTTCTCTCCATATTCTAGGATTAGCAAGTCTTTCCTTCACTCATCATCACTGACTCATGCTATTGCTAATTCGTGAAGTGCTTGGTAGATTAGGAAAGTGCTTTAGTCAACTATGGGGTTTATCATAATTAGTAAGCATGCTTTATGAGCTAGCTTGAGTTGTTTTCATGCAACTCCCTTTTCCTTTATATGGATGTATTACCTATGTAATAATATCAATTATCATTTATTGATCATTCATTAATGTGCGTTCATTAATTCTTCTTCTTCTCTCCTTATGCTAATTCTCTACAATTCTCTGTGAGGTTAATTGTGTGCCTAGATCCTTAGCCAGTTTATGAAATTCCTTATGCCATCAAGGCTTTAGAATTCCTACATGGTATCAGAGCTAAGGTTCTCAAAGTTCAAGTTCTACATGCTATTAGAGCTGAGGATATCAAAGCTCTACATGATATCAGATCTTTGAGAGTTCATTATTAATCCTCCTTTTCAGATTTGCAGGTTTATTTTGCAGGTTCAATTTTTAATGGATTCAAGAGTATCAGTTCCTCTTCTTTCTCCATTCACAAGCTATTCAGAGTGGAAACTGAAGATGATTTCATATCTAAAGAGACAAGGTCTCTATGAGATATCTATTGGAGCTGGTGAAGAATCTTATGAAGAGCCAAGTGACTGGTTGAATGACTGTGATAGAGCAATTGGAGCTATTTGTCTATCTATCTCTCCATGCATGCGCTACCTTATTGATTCTGTTGATTACCCAAAGGATCTCTGGACAACATTGGATAGAGTTTTGGGAAAGGACAATGAGGATCCTTCTAGCTATGTGGAGACTGCCTCTAGCTCCTCAATGATTTCTCTCTCTGAATATGTCTTGGCCTCTACAGTCTCTAATGAATTTGATCATAAAGAAGAAGTTTCTCATATAGTTCCTGTTGCTACTACTCTCTTTGATTTGAATGCTTCCTCTTTCAATCAAGAAGCAAATATTGAACAGCCATCTTTTTCTGTGTCTCTTGAAGTAGAAGATCTTGATTCATCTTCTTATGATGTTGATGAAAAAGAAGTGAATAATGGAGCTGCTATTGCTATTGATGATCACTCACACATTCAGTGTTCTCTATGTCTTCTATCGTGGATTCTGAGATCCATATGCCAGACCTCTCACACCTTGTGCATGCCTCTCTTCTTGATGGTGCCCAACCCAGTGATTTCCAGGATGTTTGCTTAGCAAAATCAAGTCCTTCTAGTGTTTTTCCACTTACCATTCTTGATCCTAGGTGCTTCTGCAGCTCCTCCTTTGTTCTTGGCACTCATTCTCAGAGCCTCCTTGAATATTTTGAACATCACTATCTTTCCTCCTCTCATACTTCTACCATAGAGGATTCTTTACCAGTATATTCCCATGAGTCTACTGTTGTGCTTATTTGTGATCTCTTGGATTCTTTGGAAGCTAGATCAACCCGTGAAGCCCATGCATTTGCACTCTTTGATCCCATGCCTTCTCTATGTTCCTACATGATCACTTGCACACATCCTCTCTGTGTAAATGAAGATGGAGACATGATACATTCGCTTGGACAATTATTTCACCTATCTGGAGCTCATTTCATCTCTATTGGTTTGAAGTTCAAGTCATATCATCATCTTGGAGCTAATTACAAGTCTCAAGATCCTTCAGTATTGCCTTCACATCATTAGATTTCAGTTGTTCTACATGGTCCCAGTTTCCATCCTGCAGCTGTCCTTGATCCAGGTGAGCAGATTTATCTTCTTCCCAAGAAGAAGATTCCTCCAGACATCAACATTTAGTTTGGAGCAGTAGCAACACTAGCAGTTCAACATTTTTGGTATTTCTTTTCATGTCCTTTCTTGAGGGAGGATTTTGCCCTTGAGGTTTTGCCTCTTTCCTCATTTCTTTGGATAAGATAAATTGTAAAAGAGTGACCATAGCTTTATTGCTGGGCCCTATATGCATATATATTTCTGATTAGTTCAGGAATATCATCATAAAGTCAGGCTTAAAGGGGGGTGTTGGAATATAATAAACCCACTCATAAAATAATTAATCATTATTTGATTAATTTCCTACCCACTAGCTTAGATAGTTGGCATCCACTTGCACCTTAGAGTCAACACTTACCATCTATATCCTAGGAATGATTTATTTCTGATTTTGGGTTGATCTTGACCACTTTATGGCCATCCAGAATTGGTAACTACGCTTTACAGCAGAATCTGCTTTATTCTGCTTTTTCTGCTTTATCCTGCTTTTCTATCGATAAGGTAAAGCTAGTCAACTAGGAAACTAGCAGCTTTTGTTACCAACCCATCCTCCATTATTTTCTCTCCATATTCTAGGATTAGCAAGTCTTTCCTTCACTCATCATCACTCACTCATGCTATTTCTATTTCGTGAGGTGCTTGGTAGATTGGGAAAGTGCTTTAGTCAACTATGGGGTTTATTATAATTAGTAAGCCTGCTTTATGAGCTAGCTTGAGTTGTCTTCATGCAAATCCTTTTTCCTTTATAAGGATGTATTACCTATGTAATAATATCAATTATCATTTATTGATCATTCATTAATGTGTGTTCATTAATTCTTCTTCTTCTCTCCTTATGCTAATTCTCTACAATTCTCTGTGAGGTTAATTGTGTGCCTAGATCCTTAGCCAGTTTATGAAATTCCTTATGCCATCAAGGATTTAGAATTTCTACACCATGACCACTTTGGTGGTGATTAATATCTGTCGAAGGGTAGTGGTCATGGTTGCATTAACATGGTGCGTTCTACGAAGGTTGTGACCCATGCGAAGGACTATGGTTCATCACAACCCAACCCAGGAAAGGAACTTGATCCACCAGGGACTCCTTTGCGTATTGAAAAACCTGTGGATAAACCTGAAGTTTCACCTCACATTCCTAAGGGAGTCCTTAAGTGTTCGGGGCATAATCCTAATACCCAGGTTTCCCAAAACTATTCTATTGTTGAGGATTTGGGCCACACTCCTTGTGTGGTGTCTACACTAGAAGTACTTCAGAGTTGTCCTTTGCAAAGGAAGGCTTTACTTTATTCCCTTGGTGTGAATGATGATCATTCTTCCTCCATGATTAAATTTGAAACCGCAGGACTTCAGCCTCGCTTGCCTTACTATTTGTCTTTTTTTATTCATGTAGAATGTCTTGACATGACTGTCAAGCAGACTGTGATTGACAAAGGTGCTGCTGCTTCTGTGATGTCTTTATCATGTTGGAAGGGTTTAGGTTCCCCTGAGTTGTCTAAATCCACTACCATGTTAACTGCGTTTGAGGGGAGATCGTTTAGGCCGCACGGGATCCTTCCTTCCCTTAAGGTCTGTTTGGGAGGGAAGACTGTTGCAATAGAGGTCGAGGTGGTTGATGCGCCACTTGACTACAATCTCTTGCTGGGTAGGAATTGGATGTATAGTATGCAAGCCATAGATTCTTCACTATTTCACGTTATATGCTTTCCATTTAATGGGAAGATAGTTACGATTGATCAAACGTCATTCAAGAATCCGTCGGTTACCGCATCTTTAGGAGCTTTGATCCTGATTGTAGAGCACTCTCAGCCGGCAACTGGGAGTGTGGGTGTGGGCATGTATCCATCCCTTATGGGAAGCTTTAGTTGTCCTGCACCTATCCTTATGATAGGGTCTAGTTCCAGTGAGGCTTCTACATCTGTGAGATCAGTGTCTTTTCACATGAGTCATATGGAAGATCCTTGGATTATTCCTACATCGAATACTTCGAGTGAGCCCATCATGATGGACGTGTCGTTTCCTGCAACTATGGTAGCTTATCAAGATAATCTTGGATGTGTTGCAGAGCCTAGTCCTTCCTCTTCGTGAATGGAGGAGGAGGACCCATATGTGTTGCTTGCATGGGCAGTTCAGTCTTTTCACGTGCATGACTACCTTGATAGTGTTTTTCCTTCAGATGAAGCAATCATTGAGGCCATGTCAGGGGTTGAGCCACCTTGGGAAGAGTTGCATCGTAGATCTTATTTTCTTCCCGAGCTTGATCACTTAGAGTGTGAGGACTTTATTGAGGTTTTTAGTGAGAAAATTGGTAGTCCCATGTTTCCATTAGGCTCACCTGGTCCAATGGCTGATGGGAACATGGTGAACATATCTCCTACCATTCCTATAAATATCTCTCACGATCCTGGAAGGATAGAGAATGTCTATATTGGGGCAGAATGTTCCCATGCTGAGATTCAAGAATACACTGAGCTGTTTAAATAATTTCGTGATATCTTTGCTTGGTCTTACGATGAAATTTCAGGTATCGACCCTCACATTGTTGAACATGAGATTAAGACTTATCCCAATGCTAAGCCTGTTCAACAATGCTTGCGTGTAGTGAATCCTAGGAAAGCACCCACGATTAAGGGAGAGATAGAAAAACTGTTGAAAGCTGGTTTTATCTATCCCGTTCCCTTGACGGAGTGGGTTTCAAATCCCGTTTCGGTTGATAAGAAGCAGGGAGCGATCCGCATATGTATTTATTTCCATCATTTGAATCATGTCTGTCCTAAGGACAATTTCTCCACACCATTTATTGATCAGATTTTGGATGAGTGTGTGGGTAGTGAGGTTTTTTCCTTTATGGACATATTTTCTGGATACAATCAGATACAAATTAAACCCAAGGACCAACATAATACTGCATTTATTTGTCCTTGGTGAACCTTTGCATATCGGAAAATGCATTTTGGCCTTAAGAACACCGGAGCTACTTTTTAGTGGGCTATGACCTTGATCTTCCATGATCTCAAATCGATTATTGAAGTATTTTTGGATGACACTGCTACTCATTCTCGTATGAGAATGCGTCATTCCTATCATTTGAGATTAGTATTTGAAAGGTGCCGCCATTATTTGGTCAGGTTAAATCCTCACAAGTGCATCTTTTGTGTGAAGTTTGGTCGCTTATTAGGATTCATTGTTTCCAAAGAGGGTATAAGAGTCGACCCTTTGAAGGTTGAGGCAATACTTCAGTTGTCTCCCCTGAAAAACATTTGACATCTTTAATGTTTGCAAGGCATGGAAAACTTCTTACGGAGATTCGTTGTCAATTTTGTTAATTTGACTAGAGGCTTTATGTGTCTTTTGAAGAAGGACACCACCTTTTATTGGGATGAGCGAGCCTAGGAGTCCTTTGATGCACTCAAGCAAGCCCTAGCATTGGCCCCGGTGATTAGTCCCCCAGAGTATAGCCGTGATTTTCTACTTTATGTGGTCGCGTCCATGGAGACTATTGGTATGGTTTTGGTTCAAGAGGATGAGGAGCTCCATGAGAATGTCATATACTATCTAAGCTGGAATCTTATTGATGCAGAGATCCATTATTCCCATGTTGAGAAGCTTGCCTTAGCTACCATACATGCGGTTCAATGGTTGAGACATTATATTCTCCTTCTCCAGACTTTGGTTGTAGCTCATGTCAATCCGTTTCAATTCGTCCTCACTCAAAAGATGATTGGGGGAAAGTATAATAAATGGATTGTGATCTTGCAAGAATTCGATCTCGAGTTTGTTTCAGCAAAATCAAATAAATCGTTAATTTTTGCGGAGCTTATATCGGATTTCCCAAGCGAAGCCGAGGAGTTGGTTTGTGAAGATACGTTTATCGATGACCACATCTTCTTAATCTCAACTTTAGACCCATGGTATGGGGATATTATTATATATTTACAAACATTGAAGGTCCCTACTCACCTCTCACGGGATGAACGATGACGGTTACGTCATGTATCCAAGAATTACCTCATAGTGGATAACACTTTGTGCCACCGTGGGGTAGATTCCATTTTACATCATTGTTTAACTCACAAGGAGGCTGAGATTGTGCTGAATGATTGCCATGGAGGGGAGTGTGGTGGTCATTTATATGGGCTTTCTACAGCCCAAAAAATCTTAAGAGCGAGTTATTTCTGGCCATCGATCTTTAAGGATTATGTAGATGCGGTCAAGAGGTGCCATCCTTGCCAGCTGTTTGCACATAATATGCGCTCGCGACCTACCCCGTTGCATCCCATCATAATCGTCGGTCCCTTCACTAAGTGGGGGCTTGATTTTATGGATTGCAACCTAGCTTCAGCTGGGGGGCATCATCATATCATAATGGTCATTGACTACTTCATGAAATGGGCTGAGGCTGTGCCTACAATTAAATCCGATGGTGAGACAGCCACACACTTCGTATTCAATCAAATTATTACTCTGTTTGGTATTCTGAAAGAGCTTGTCACTGACCATGGCTCGCACTTTCAGAATCGTATGATGGAAGAGTTGGCATCAAAGTTAGGGTATAAGCAAGAGCATTCCTCCTCTTACTACCCTCAAGCAAATGGACAGGTAGAAGCAATGAACAAATCACTCAAATCCATTCTCCAACGAACCATCGCACAAAGCAAGATGAATTGGCACATCATGTTATATCCTGCTTTGTGGGCTTATAGAACTGCTATTAAGACTACCACGGGTTTTTCTCCATATCAACTTGTACATGGAGTGGAGTCGATATTATCAGTTGAGTGCGAGATTCCTTCTTTGAAGATAGCCATAGAACTCTTACCAGACACTTCACCATCGGAGGAGCGTTTGGTCCACCTTGAGTAACTTGATGAGCAGCGCTGAGATGCCTTGGTAGATCTAGAAGTAAATAAGCGTCGCATTAAGGTCCAGTATGATAAGTTTGTCTATCCAAGGAGGTTTAGTGAGGGAGACTTGGTCCTTTTGTGGGATCAACCAAAAGAACCCTTGGGGGCAGGAAAGTTTAACCCCATGTGGCGTGGTCCTTACATTATCAAATGTGTGTTAGTGAAGGGTGCTTATGAGTTAGTATATTATGAGGGAAAGGCCTTGGTGGAGCCTAGAAATGGGATCTATCTCAAAAAGTACTATGCATGATTTTCATCCAAGGCTCGTTATTGTATATTATTGTATAGTTTTGTATAGATAGGTCTTTTGCTTATGGTGATCAAGTTTCTGATTAGTTTCTATTTCTTTTGGCAAATGTCAATGGAATCTTCCACCTTCATAGGATTCACGGATGGTGCGAGCCATCACACTCAACACTCAGCCTCTGCTGCTTGGGTGATTTATACTCCTATGGGTCAGGTATTGACTTCAGGAGGCCTATTTTTACGGCCATCTTCAAATAATGTTGTTGAGTATAGTGTCGTTATTGAACTTCTACAGAATGCCATTTCACATGGTGTTCTCTCTCTTGAGGTACGACTTGATTCGGAGTTAGTAGTGTCACAGCTTAATGGTTTGTAAAATGTTAGAAATCTGACATTATTAAGAAGATTCTTATGTGTGAGATTGTTAGAATGGCAATTTGAAAATATAACATACATACATGTTCCAACAATTAATAATCAAGTTGTTGACTCATATGCTAACTACGTGTTAGATTGGCATTTGTTTCATACACAATAAGCTCATCACAAACACAAATTTTTACACATGTAAATAAATAAATCGATCATCATAAAAGTTTTTATAAACATCCAAAATGCGGTAATACATAGTGTCATAATACAAAAATGAGGCTCTCGAGCCACCAAAATATAAATACACGATAGTACAAAATGTATCACTCCCAGGTATCTAAGCCTGTGGAGGAGGAGGGGGGTTGTGATCATGGAATGTCACTACGGCTCTAGCTAGCCGTCAAAATAGTCGCACCCATGCTCGTGGTACACCCACCACCTGGTGTTTCATGGCCTCAGGCAAGTCCTCGACTCGCTCCATGGGTACTCTGTGTGTCAGTCTCACGAACTTGGTATGAATGCTTTGGAGCGTCCGCTCTGCATCTACACCCATGATATCATCTCCTCTTCCACTCCATCTATGATGAGGGAAGCCTTCAGGCCTCCGTGGTCCCACATCTGCATGCACATGGTAGATTCACTATGTATTGTCACCCAAAAACATGTCTTTTGATTCCACATAATCAGAAAACACACAAAAAAAAAATTTAAATAACTCAAAACATTTTAAAAAGAGGGTCAAAATTTGTTACCAATGTCACCGTATGCCAATCCTGGTGGTAGCATCATGTCGAGGTCTCCCTGGAAATCTATCCCTGCATAGGGGTAGTCGTTGATGGCAACTATCTGTCGTCACCACCATGGAAATAAATCAGTTGGATAGGGGTTGGACACCCTACCTCCACCCAGTCTACGCATCACATCCACCCAACACCATTGGGCCAGATCTCGAACCCCGTGTAAAGGAACGTCAACTCTAGGGCTCAATCCCGGAACACGCTTAAAGAAAAACGTGCTCAGTATGCTGCTGAAACTGAAGTTTCGCACTTTGTCCATCTTGCACTCACTAAGCTGGTGTTTCATGTTTCCCAATAGCACAGTGCTCCAATCATACACAATGGGTCTCATGCACTCCACTACATAGAACATCAGAGGCCACGAGGCCTGGTGGAGTGAAGCTAAGCCTGCTATCCTACCCAATGTCAGTAGGATGGCCTTTAGGCCCAGCACCTGTATGGAGTTAGTTGGGATTTGACTCCCCACCTTCTTTGTGTCCGGATAGTAGTACACCGCAATGTACTCATCTATAGCCAGGCCACCTCCGGGCCCGCAAGAGCATAGGTTCACCACTTTTCCTCATCAGGAAAGTCCAGTAATAAAGTATATGTCCTCCACTTCTATGGTGAGGGACATCCCATCTATCTGGAATGACTCTGAGTCTAGATCCCTGTAGTCCACCAACATCTGCAACAGTCTTGGTTTGGCTCTTAAGCCACCAAGACACGAAAACTTGAAAATCCCACATGCACGTAACGCTTGTTAAGCCATTAGATCTGCCCTTACTGCCTCTTCTACATCACCATGTTCATGTTCTCTCCATTCTAGGACCATCCTGCACATAAAATTTGAGTTTGATCCAGTAGAACACTTAAAAATCATTGATCGCGGCCTCATACGCGACTATTTTCTAAAAAGCCACGTATGTACGCAACTTTGAGGGCGTTTTTCGTGTATATCTAGCCCTATACATGGAAAACCCCTCGATGTCCATGTGGGTCATGGCGCGCATCTTATACTAGCCTAGAATCCTAAATACACCATGGAATTTGACAAAATTTGCATCAAAATGAAAGAGTAGAGCATGGGTAAGTACCTGGAAAAAACGGTAGTGGATTCCGCCGGCTAGATCTCCTAGAATTCGCTGTGGAAGTTCTGAGCTCAAATGGGTAAAAATTTCAAATGTTTTATAATGATTTGAATTTTTTACTATTTATAGAAATTTTTCAAATTTTTGAAAATTTTTAACCCCTTTTCTATAGTTTGGACCGTTTCTAATCCTTTTGGACCGTTTTTGGACTAATTTAGGATGTATGAGACCTTTTCGAGCATCGTTTCGGCCATTGGACTGACCCGTTCATGCCGATATCAGGTATCATCTCTAAAGTGGCATATAGGTTAGGTTTCATCACCATTTGCATTTTACATGACCTTATGACCATTTCATTATAGCCTTAGGTACGAACCCACTCTATCATGTCAAGGAACCTTCTTGTTGTTTTAGAAGTGGCATGATATGAGTGGTAGAGCTTAACCTTACATGGGTACCCTAGTAAGCGCCTTATTTGCATCTGGTTCCCATGCTGACATTTTGTCCCTTATGGTGTGGGAGTCCGTTGTATAGTATTACCATGACATTTTGCAAGAGCCTCATACTCCTCTTGATCTTTTGCTGGCCTATTTCCCTCAAGACTCCCTTATGTCAAGTTGTAATTGCATTATCATGAGTTTTGCCTGCCTTATTGAACCTTATGTCGACTTTCCTGACTTTGAGTATCAGCCATATTGCCCAAGTTTGTCTCATGTCTAACCATGCAGAGCCATTTTATATATCCTTTGCAGCTTAATTCCCTATTTTTACCTGGAGGGGACTTTCCCCCGAGTGTCGCTATCCTACACATGGATCCTTGCATTTAGCATAGGTATGTTCCATGGCTTGGAACTAGTTTGTTTGGCCATTATGACAATCGTCTCCTCCTAGTCTGTAACTATAAAGCAGTTTTATTCTTTTTCAAGCTTTTTAAATATTTGAAAAATTCCAAAAAAAAAAACAAAAAACCAAAAAGCTGGACAAGGAAAGATGTTATCTTTTGGCAGCTGTCGAGTCATGTCGCCTTCGAACAGAGCACTGTATATCAAATCCATTGGTTGGGTTTATAGTTTGACTTTAGGAGTTGTACTCGTTTATCTGAGTTTATCTCCTCCGACTGGTTAAGATTCCAGTCCCTATGGAGCCTCTGTCAATGCCTCCTGTGTCACATAGATGTCCCAGTTTTGTATATCAAGTCTATGCTGTGTTTATTTAGTCACCATTCACCATTATGCTCTTGTTTGAAGGGGGTTGAAACCTGAGTTGACCATTCCTCAATTATCTTGACTTTGCATGTTCGCCATTCCCGGTACAGTTACTGTTTCATGCACCTTATGATCGAGTCCTTCCACATTATACAGCTTTGCTGAGTACCTCATGTTAGATGATGGGGGATGCCTTAATGCCCTCCTTCCAGTGGATTTCATCCCATCGACTTCAGATCTTTTATTCTAGGATTGGAATCTAGAGTCATTTTTGAGTGCCTTGAGACTTGCAGTCATCAGTGGCAGGTTCTCTTGCCATCGACAGTTTTTGGGAATACATCAATGTCCCCTAATCGATGGATCCTCTCAAGTGTTCAACCTCAACACATCTATTCACACTTGTTAGTTTGCACTCTAGTACCTTGATTCCCAATATCATTATCAGTGGGTGATCTCGCGTCTATTAACGGTATACATCAATGACCGGTAAACAGACGATGGAATACTATGTTCGACCTCGACACGTCTATTCACATAGTAGGACTTGTACTTGTAGCAGTTTGTGTAGAAGACCTTCCAGACTTGTGGCATCTCTTATATGCTACCTCCTTGATCATCACAGTGTTCATGAGATTTCAGCTCTCGTGACTTGATTCTAGTATATGTGAGACATTTCCAACTTTTATGGAGATATTGATCCATTGTATATCTTCAGCCATTATGGAGATCATGATCCTTTGTATATATTCATCAAGGAGATTCTGATCCATGTATATTGTACATGGCAATGACCACTTATGTGATATTTTGTATCATTCCTATTCATGGCCATTGTACTCTTATGTATCCAGGACTGCTATATGTATTTACAGTTATGTGCAGAGTTGTATCATTGTACTATGTTGATTGGGTGGCTGGTCTTCCATTTGGGATTCTTTATCACTCCACTTCTGGGATGGACTTATAATGTATTTCAGCCATCGTATGACCCCTCTAACCTCACACATTAGGGGGCATCTGTTATAGCTGATTTTACCACACCATGTGAATCACACTTGTATGGCCTTCCCTTGTCCCTATGCAAACTCCTTAGACCCCTTGAACCACTTTTTGTCCTTTGATGTTTCCTAAACCATCCCTAAAAACATGTGAAAATTGCTATACGTGACTTTTAAACCTTTTATCACGTATATACGTGGGTTTGACCCCTAAAACCACGTACATCGGGATGTGTACAAAATCCAAATCCTATTAGAGTTTTCATTGACATGGATCTGACTCACTTGTCTCCTGGCCTTCCATATGCCTTGAGATTGCTCATATTAGACCTTTCATTACCCCATTGAAAAGCTATATAAGGAACCCTTTGGATACATTGAAGGAATAAGAGAATTGAGAGCAAAGAAACTATAGTCCATTGTTGTCGAAACTTGTGCTTGAGTTTGCATCCCTTTGTCCTTTGGAGCACTTAGGTGTTCTTCCCAAGCTTGCCTTTTGCTTGTGAGCTTGCTATCGAGAGATGGAGGATTGAGGTGGTGGAGGCCCAAGTGGGGGATTCAATTTCTCTGATTCGCAGACGTGCCGACAGAGGTTGTATTCATTGTAATCTCTGATTTTATATTAATAGAAATATATTTTCCTGTCCAATAATGTATGTTTGAATGAATATTTTATCCATGGATGATTTCAAATGCTTATGTGTTGTTGATTATATATGCTAGAGTAGATCTAACACCAATATATATAGTATACTTGTCTTGTTTACTTCTTGTTGTGGAAGTGATTCATCAATTCAAGCTGAAGTTGGAAAGCTCAATGGGGATCTACTTCAACCGTTTGGAATAAGGTACGAGGTTTGATCCTTTAGTGTTATATATTTGATTTCTCTTGCATATTGGAAAGGATTGATATCTAGAGTCAAGCTGTCTGTTGTGGTACCCCAAGCCATAGGAATTTCTCTCTGTAACACCAGTTCATTCTCCTCGTCAACCTAGGCTGAGTAGATGGGGAGATATCTTCCTCCACCAGGGAGGTGGTGGCTCAGTGCAGAGCGTCTATGCTAATGACTTCTACTTTTGGTGGGAGCGTCAGTTGCCAGCTTTGGAGTAGTTTCCATATGCTGGAATGGATTTTTGGGTGATGCAGACCTCGTCCTCCCTCCAGGAGGACCATGGGGAGAGTTAGCTAATTTTAAATTTTAAAATTTTAAAATTTTTATGAATTTTAAAATATAGAGATATATACATATGTATAAGAGTTCTAATCCTTTTAAAATGTCAAAATGCAGATATTGGACCGGTTCACCCTGAAGGACATCCACGCATGTATGTGTGTCCTGTCTTGGAAGAAGACCAGGGGCTGATTAGGGTTATGGAGGGGAAGCTGGACAAGCTTACCCAGAGAGTACCCACCTTACGGATTGAGCACATCCCAACCATCATGCAGGAGTTCGTGGTTGGTGTACCACCTATCTGGATACGCCTTCTGAGGAGGGTAGCCAAAGCAGTATTAGTATACATAGATGTTGTTGAGGCTGCTGAAGCTGAGGAGGCTAAAGAAGCCAAAGTATAGGGAGACTAGGGGGACCAAGGTGATCCAAGTGACCAGGGTGGTACAGCTTAGATCTAGGGCATTTGATGGACTTTGATCCATATTTTGTATATTTTTTGTATATTATACAGTTATGACTGGATCTGAGGATCAGAGACTTGACCTATCTATGGATAGATATTCACATATGTATATATATTTTGTCGATTTATTTACAAATCTTTTTTATGTGTTTGCTGTATATTTTTATGAAAAATGTGTTAAATGCCAATCCAAGATGTAAATAGCATATGCATCAATTAATGAAGTTTGATTCCTTGGAATGTGATTGAATGTAATGAGCTCAAAATTTCTTTCCAATAACCTAACTTGCATAAACTGACGTAATAGAATAGGGTTCCGCACCTGGTAAGCCCGATTTAGCTAGGAAACCACCAGTTGAGAGTCCAATTGGACTTCCAGCTGGGTGATACCATGTGACAAAGCATCCCATAGAAGCTCAATGATAGCCCTATATTCAGCCACATTATTGGATGCAGGACCTAACCAAGCACCTCTCGAGGCAACTAGCTGTCCTGAGGGTGAATAAATGACCCATGCAGCTGAAGCTAGATTACAAGTGTGGCGACTGGCGCCATCAGCGAAACCTACGAACCTCTCAGAAGACATCTGAAACAACCAGGAACTGGCATAAAAAACACAAACTGACAAACTAGTGTACATAAAAATACATACAATAAAATACAAGAAAAAGTGTTAAGCCTAAGCATAGTACTTTTTCAGGTAGAGCCCATTTCTAGGCTCAGGCAGCTTATTCCGATCAAAATCAATTAATTCATATGCGCCCTTCTTTAAAACCTTCGACAGGACATAAGGTCCTAACCACATAGACCTGAACTTTCTTGCCCCCAGGGGTTCTTTGTCTTGGTCCCAGAGCAAAACAAGTTCCCCCTTAGAGAAAATTCGAGGCTTGACTGACTTATCATATTGGCTTTTGACCCTATTTTTGTGAGCTTGGTTTGCTGTTAGCACATCTCTATGTTGTTCACCAAGATGTTCTAAATGTACTAAACGTTCTTCAAGCTCAGTTGTATTAGGTAACACATGAATAGCTATTTTTAAGGACAGGATTTCACATTCAATCGGGGTAATGGCTTCCACTCCATGAACAAGTTGGAAGGGGGATAAACCCGTAGCAATTTTTACATTAGTTCAATACTCCCAAAGAAAAGGATATAGCATGATATGCCAATTTGAACAGGTTGCATTAATAGTACATTTGAGTATAGTTTTCAAAGTTTTATTAACAGCCTCGACCTGACAATTGGCTTGAGGATAGAACGAGGATGAATGTTCCTGTCTAAATCCTAGCATAATGGTCAGTTCCGTCATCATGTTATTTTTAAAATGACTTCCATGGTCAGTGACAATCACTTTGGGTATACCAAATCGTGCTATAATTTTATTGAACACGAAAAAAGCTGTAGTTTCCCTGTCAGCTCTAAAGGTGGGCATTGCCTCCGCCCATTTTGTAAAATAATCCATGGTAACAATGATATATTTGTGCCCCTAGCCGAGGCTGGGTTACACGTCATGTATTCAATCCCCCACTTCATGAAGGGGCCCACCGAGATAACGGGAAATAACAGAGCGGGATGTGACCACATCTTCCTGGTGTAAAGTTGACAAGGATGACAGTGTTTCACGGCTTCCACACAATCCTTAAAGATTGTGGGCCAGAAATAACCAGCACATAATATCTTATTGTCCGTTGCTAACCCAGATAAATGACCCCCACATGCTCCACTATGGGCATCATTTAGGACAATCTCTGCTTCCTCGTGGGTAAGGCATCGACGTAAAATGGAATCTACCCCTCTACGATATAAAGTATCTCCTATGATGAGGTAGTTCTTAGCATGTAGGCGTAGTTTACGTCATTCTTCCCGTGAGAAAGCTGCAAGATACTTCAGAGTTTGGAGATAGATAAGTATATCTCCATACCAGGGGTTAGAGGTGGAAATCAAGAAGATATGCTCATCTCGGAATGAGTCTTCTTCAATGACTACATCTTCTTCCGTTGGAAATTCTGCGATAAGCTGGGCAAAAACTAAGGATTTTTTGGATTTGGCAGACTGAAAATCCAAGTCAAACTCTTGGAGAATGACTATCCGTTTGTTGAATTTGCCTCCAACTATCCATCGAGACAAAACATATTGAAAAGGATTGACATCTACCACTACCATTGTAGTCCTTAGTAAGATATAGTGACGTAACCTATGAACAGCATAAACAGCTGCTAAGGACAACTTATCGATGTGGGAGTACCTTAGTTCGGGTTCGGCTAAAGCATGGCTAAGATAGTAAATGACATGATCTTGGAGCCTATCGTCCTCCTGGACTAGGACTACCTTGATAGTCGACTCAGATGTGGCCAAATACAATATAAAATCCCTAGAGTAATCTGGCGGACGCAACAATGGTGTCAAAAACAAAGCTTTTTTCAATACCTCAAATGTGAGTTGTGACGTTTCGTCCCATACAAATAGGGTGTCCTCTTTTAGTAGGCACATGAAACCCTTAGTAATATTAGCATAGTTTACAATGAAACATCGAAGAAAATTGGACTTTCCCTGCAAGCTCTGAAGTTTCCTGATAGAATGAGGAGGGGGTAGATTTACAATGGCTCAACTTTTAACGGATCCACCTGAATGCCTCTATTAGAAGCAATGAATCTGAGTAGTCTCCCTGAATCGACACAGAACACACACTTGTGGGGATTCAAGTGAATTTTATAATATCTACATCGTTCAAATATCAAACGCAGGTGATTTGGATGGTCAATCCTCTTACGAGAATGTGCAGGCAGATCATCAAGGTAAGGTTCGACAATGGCTTTGATACCATGGAAGGCAAAATTCATTGCCCACTGAAAGGTTGCCCTAGTATTTTTCAATCCAAAGGGCATTTTTTTATATGTGAAGGTACCCCAAGGACAAATGAAAGCAGTTTTATGTTGGTCTTCTAGTTTTATTTGAATTTGATTATATCCGGAGAAACCATCCATAAACGAGAACACTTCACTTCCCACGCAAGCATCAATAATTTGGTCTAAAAATGGCGTGGGATAGTTATCCTTAGGACAGGCTTTGTTCAAATCTCGAAAGTCAGTACATACGCATATGGTCCCTTGCTTCTTATCAACAGGAACAGGATTGGAAACCCATTCTGTCAGAGCCATGGGGTAAATAAAACCGGCTTTCAGTAGTTTTTCCACTTCAGCCTTCACTGTCGCCGCTTTATGTGGATTAACAGGTCTCAACTTTTGCTCAACAATTTTAGCATCAGGGTATTTTTGGATCTCGTGCTTGACTATAGATGGATCAATTCCTGGCATCTCCTCATATGACCAGGAAAAAATGTCACGAAATTCCTTAAACAAGGACGTATAGATCGCAATCTCTTCAAGAGAGCAGTTTGTGCCAATATGTATATTTTCCATAATGTCAGGATTTATAGAGATGTTGATAGGGATGGTAGTAGAAATATTTTCCATATTCACCTCAGCAAACATTCCTTCCCCATGTAAGGGATTGATGGGTGTATCAACATCATCTGCCAGTCTCATATGAAACTCCTGATTCTCTATCCAGCTTAGTTCTGGAAGAAAATAGGATCGATGGTGAAGATCTTCACAGATATTACCACATCCGCACATGGCTTCCATATTGGCTTCATCAAAAGGTAAAACCATATCTAAATAGTCTGTAGAATGTAAAGAGTTTTCTTCCCACGCAGGAAGATAGGATTCTTCCAGTTCCTCTAAGACTGTGAGGGGAACTGGAATGGGATCAATAGTGGCTTGGGTGATATCTTGGTAAGCCACTTCCACTTTCAATAGGGGCACTTCAAGTTCATGGTGGGTTGGGAGGACCAAGGATCAGTCCTATCGACAACCGTAGCAATGGACTTTCCCACACTAGTACAACCTATATAATTAATAATATCTGGAAGATCGAATGTGCCCATCAATGATGCGTACATTCCAGCCCCTAAGCTCTGTGCAGCAGGTTTGACCTGATCAACCAATGGCACAGTGGACTCATTATACTCCATGCGGCCTTTTCAAGCAAAATTGAGTTGGTCAACAGTAACCAACTTCCCTTCGTGTGGAAACACTACCACCCAAAATATGGTCGATGCAAGAGCAGACATGGCATAAGTCCAAATTTTTCCCAAAAGCAAATTATAGTCCAAAGGTGCATCAATCACCTCCACCTCAACAGACACCGCTTTCCCTGCCATCTTAATTTCAAAAACTGGTAGGATACCATGTGGATGGAATAACCTTTCGTCGAAAGAAGTAAGCAGGGTGTTTGACGGGACCAGCTCTGGGGATCCAAGAGCTTTCCAACATGACAAGGACATAACACATGTAGAAGCACCCTTGTCAACAACTGCCCTTCCAATGGTCTTTCCACCATGGATGACATCTATTGATGAGGCTACATGATAAGGTAGGCAAATTTTGACATTAGATAAGTGAAATTTCGCCATGAGACTCAATGAGTCCATACTGCCTAAAGTTGCTAAGAGTGCATCCCGCTAGGCAGGACAACTCTGTAACACCTCTAAAGTCGACATTACACAAGGTGTCTGGGCTAAGTCTTCAACCACGGAGTATTTGGATGTATCCCTAGCATTAGGATTTTGCAAGTTCTTCTTAAAGACACCTTTCGGTATCTTGGGCATAGTTTCAACAGGTTTCTCAATCGTGAGAGGGTTAGAAGTTTCACCTATAGACTTACCCTTCTCAGAGGTCTCTTTTTCATAGTTCTTATTCCTGGTTTGTAGTAAATTTGAGGATCAAACCATGTTGATATAATTGGGGTCAGGGGCATCTGGGGTTCCCACTACTATATTCAAAGCTGAAGCTGAATTCTGCCATTGGGGAAATGGATCCTTCAGGACAGCCAGTTGTTGACCTTTTAACAGCTTCTGGACTTGTTCCATAAGGGGACAAATATGGGTGAGGTGATCCTCATGGCACAACTTACATGGGAATTTCACCTTTTTCTTTTCTTTCTTTCCCCCATCAGCATTGTTTGTGGGTTTCTGCTTGTTTTGATTTCCCTCCCCTTTCTTTCCTCTCTTATTTTTCCCACCAGGCTACTAATTTCCCTTTTGAGAGGTCTGTGCAAAAACATTTGCATTTTGGGGTGAGGGGGCAGCCTTTGCTACCTCCACCATAGAATGTTTGACGGACAGCTGATGGAGCTATTTGGCCAAAGATTCTATAGTGGGAGAATTAACAGACCCAACCACAGCATTGGCATGGGGTCCAGGATTAGGTTTCTCTGCATCATGGGTTGGCCTCGGTGCCTCAGGGATAATCTCATACAAGATCCCAAACTAAGAGTAAATAAAATCTAATTGCTGGGCCCTAAGGATAGCTTCTTCCTCATTGGTCACTCCTAAAGTAGATACGTCCTTAGATATATAAGGCAATAATGATTTAAGGAACCATTCTAGTAAGAACTCAGGAGGAATAGTGGCTTTAATGAGGCTCTTCCACCTCCTCCACTCTTAGATGGGATCTGAGATGTGGGTGGCCTTGTTCTGCCTGAAGGTAGATAACAAGTCTGTTCTGAAGTCGTACCAGACCAGAAGCTGGAAGTGGCTAAGAAATGCATTAGCTAAGTCCCAAAAACTACTGAACGTAGTAGAAGGCAACTCAATGTACCATTTTGCTGTAGTACTTATCCAGGTTATTTGGAACAACCTCAACCTAACTAAATCTTCATTCAGTGAATTGGAAGAACACCATAAATGAAAAGTAGTGGCATGAGCCCCAAGATCTTCACCAACTTTGCCTTCGAATTTTGGGATGTCCGAGGGAAATTTGGTGGGGACAGGTGGCTAGGAGGGATCATGCCTCGCTGGGTCGTTCATCAGTTTAGAAAAATCTAGCAAGTTTAACGTTGCCAATAAAGGAAGCTTAGGTTGAAGCAAAGCACTAAAAGTGCCAGTCTAGGGATTAGAGGGACTTTCCCCCAAATTCCCATATGTAAAGGTGGGGTTGCCTCCTGCCGCCAGTTGCGAAGTGGATGGGTTACTTTGAAACAGATTCCATCTATAATCCATAGGATTGTTGGTATGAGGTGCAATATAAGAGGTTTTGGATGCCCCAGTCGAAACTAGCGTTTGAAATACACGAGCAGGTATCCCTCCGCTAAACAGCGAAGAGGGAGAGCTCGTGAATGGAGCAGAGACCGAGGTTTGGAAACCTTGACCATAAGAGTTAGTATTCCCAAACTGCACTCCTACATAATAGGGTGGTGATCCTACGTATGGAGTGGATAGGGGTATATGCCCCCCATTCCAAGGAAATCCTTGGAAAAAAGCTGAGGATCCTATAGGACCACTCTCGGTAGTGTGTGTGAAAGAGGTTGGAACTGTAGGTACACTAGGAATCCCAGTGACCATACCACCAGAAGCACCTACTAGGCTTGTGGGAACCGAGGATTGAACCACCTGGCTCACTGGAGTTAAGGGCATAGTAGGTGTGCTTTATCTAGGGGAACCTACCGGGGGAGGTAGGACCCCTTCAGTCAGGATGGCTGAGGTGAAAATGAAAGAAATTTCTCCCGCACTAAACATTATCTTGTCCACAGGGACACGAGTCATAGGTGGATCAAAAGGACGAACCTGGATGATCACTAGATCGTTTAAGTCAGTCAAGGGTGTATTAAAATTCCTTGCAAACTCGTTAGCTTGCAAGTCCTCTATCTCAATTTTATTTAAATAAAAAAGGTTTTCCCTAAGTTCTAGTTTGCCTGGAACTTCACTGACTCCTATCGGTTCAAATGAACCGTTCGTGTCCAATCTCCGCCTTTGAGGTGGAGGTGGAGGTTCCAAAGTGTTGAGAGGAGGAAGGTTTTGCAACCTTCGTGACCTTCTGATAGGTTGGTCCTCCATGATTGTAAATTTGATAATTCAAACCCTAAGGTTGGCTAAACACAAACAAACCACAGAGCAATCACTATGAAAAATCCTAAAGTCTCAACAGTCAGCAAGGGTAAAAGATATGCTTTCCCGATGAAAGCTAAAAGATAGTTGCTTGGCGTCCTTGAAGAGGTTCTTAGGAACAAGTGGAGAAATCACCTACCAACCTCCTACAATTTCAACAAGGGTTACCTTCCAAGCCCACCCAAGGTGAACCAGAAATAGCCTTCCAGTTTACCTATGTATGAACCCTAGATGTCAAGAGACTAAAGGATAAATTAACTATACCAATAGTCTGGGGGGACAGTCGCAACCATAATTAGTACACATGGGCAGGGTAGCTAAGCCTGAAACTCTGTCTAGGATAGAATCCCCAGATGCGTAAAAACCCTGGTTTACGTTTTGACAAGGAATCGAAGGGTTATCTCCTCAGTCCAATGCCTCCACGCAGCCTCGTGCTTAACTCCCGTTTGAGAGGACCTTCCCAGATACTATCGATAAAGAGAAGGATTTACCTATCGATTGGCCCGCTATGTCTAAATTTAAATACTTATGGGGAGTTTACACTTCCTATCCCACAAGTCTAGCCTAAGCTAGTAGGTGTATTGTTAGGATATTTAGACACTTAGGAGTTAGTTAAGATCAACTTGTGTAATATATCCGTTAGGTAAAAGTGTGTTTCTTTAGTATGCATTAGTATGCATTTGTAAATATTCTAATCCGATGGTCACGATATGTTCTAGACATAGAGTGATCCGACGGTTCAACTTCTCTTAGATCATACCTACCATTGATCCGTGGCTTAACACTCAATTGGTCTATGATCTCTATTTAAAGAGCATAGAGGGTCCTTGGCTAGTTGATCGATTATGAGAAGCTCAAATGTAACTTTCTTTCTTTTTCATAATAAATTGCTCCAAGTAGCTATTTGGCTGGGGCCGTGGACTGTTTCCCTCTCAAGGGTTTTAACCACGTGACAAACATTAGTGTGTTGATCTGTGATCTATTTGTGTGAAGCGGTTGCTGAAGGTGTTCGGTCTTTTGGGAGTACCCTGTGTACCCGAACATGTATGGCCCTAAAAAACAAAAAATTACTAATAAATTGCAATTATTGCGTTCATTTTAAGGGCTATTTTTTACTCAGAAGGCGAGTGGAGTGAAAGACTATGATGTTTTTTACTCAATAAGAAATGTAAAAAAAAATTGGTGTATATTTTCAAAGCAAATTATCACTACTTAAAAAAAACAAGCTTCTCTTTTCTTTTCTTTTTTGTAAATGTAAACTGATGAAAATGCAACAAATAAAGAGAAAACTAAGACTATATTTTTGTAATTTTTGAGATTATATTTAAAAACTGAAAACAAAACTACTATATGCAAGTCAAATGCAAAAATTTTCTAATGTTTTCTTTTCACTTTTCAAATTGCTCAAAGACTAGTATGCACCTAAAGGCACGATACTTGAGTATGCTTGAGTAAACTAACTGTATAAAATAAGCAAAATGAATTAAATCATATTCATAGAACCAAAGATCAACCAACTATGGAAGACTTGGAACGCTGGCTTGGGTGAACACAATGAATGGAAATCACTGAGATCAAACAAAGGCAAGTGGAAAACCAATACTCTTCGGAAATAGAATGGGATATATAGTGTCTAGAACCCTGATCACTGATTCAAACAACCAACACTTGAACATATAACCCAGAAGGCAAATCCACTTCAAGTTGCTAACAGAAAGACAATCCAAACAAATAAGAACTCAAGGGCTTTACAAGAAAGCACAAGGTATGGCTAACAAGGTCATCAAACTCACAGTGCAATGCTTATAAAGAAGGCCAATTAGCAAACAAAATTTAAAGAGGGACAGGGACAAGCAAACCCTAACCCAAACATTTTAATTCTCAGGCTTGTACACGACTGTGTACAAGGGCAACCCATGTACTGTATGCGACTGTGCTATAGAGCAACCTGCATACGCAAACCTCTGTACGCAACTGTGTGCAAAAGCAACCCGCGAACAGGTATAAAATTTTCAAATAAAAAGAAAATTTTAAAGGTATAAAGACACCACTGTAAGAATGAACCAAGACAAGACACCACACACTGAATCAAGGAAACGACTAGGCACTGATCCATAGAGTTAACCCACAGCAGTTTGGGCTCCCCAGTGGAGTTGCCAATTTTGTTGCTCAAGAATAAACACCCTTGTAACCTAGGGTCTGGGGTTACCAACTTACTTCTAAAACTTGCAGACAATTAGCTTTAAAGTATAGAAAGGAAATAGGAAGAGATGTTGGACTCGCCCGATTATCGACGATTGATCTAAGCTTTGTCTTCTCCCGCTCTACTTCTCTCCAAATCTTTCAGGGATGCAGCTCCTTCACCTATAAAGAGAAAATTCTCCAAATACAATATTATACATGTATAGATGAAAGGTTAGATAAACAACATATATATTGCTTAATAAAATATATTTATCAACCATGATACATGAAAGATACTCAACAAAAGTTGGAAGAAGAATTCTCTTTATTAACAATCAGTGAATGAGATAAGTATACAACCCAATGCCTGAAATAAGGACTCCTCTGCAACCAAAGGACTCTGAGTTCTGCTGCTCCAAATACTTCTGAAGATATACCACCAACATAAATTTGCTCTCCAAGATTGATTGATTAATGTCCTCCCCAAGGCCTCTATTTACACTTTGGGAAATAGAGCAGTTTTGAAGGTTGAGGAGGTTGAGACAATTGAGATGGTTAACGATTAGGGCTCAACAAATATCCATTAATCATGTTTTATTATTTTTAATGTCGAATGGATGTGTATGCAACTATTTATAATGGCAACCTGCATATGACACGCGAGTTTCTTTAAGGGAAACCCGCATACAGATCTATACACGGGTTACAATGCGAATAGTCGCGTACAATACGCGGGTTGTCAACAAACATAGTCGCATATGTACGCAAGTTTCAATGGACATAGTTGCATATGGAAATCCACACATAGAAATATAAAATGGCAAGCTGGTTGGAGAGTGAATGCATTTCATGTCATGCCCATCTATAGTGTTTAGGCAACCTTCAATCCAAAATTGTCCTTTTATGTACCAACCTATAGGATGTTGGTACTCGGACGGAGAAGTTCCATTTGGGTTGATAACAATATTTTATTTGAAAAATGAATAATATCTTTTTTAATTCACCAGGATTCCTTTATTTTTCCCAAACAACCAATGAAATCCTTTCTTTTGCAAACCTGCTCAATCGAGAAAACCAGCTCCTGCAAAACTAAAATTTAGCACAAGTGCTAACAGCGGCTCCAACTTGGGTATGCTATCCTCCCTGTGAGGTAGCAAAGAACTTCATAGACCAAATGCTTTATCCATTGGGTTGCTCCCAATATTTCTCTAAAGTCCTCAACCTGTTCAATCCATACTACAACCAACTGTACTATGCAAATCTAAACTTGAAACTAAATTGAAACTAAACTTCTACTAAAATCAAACTGAACTGCTGAAAAAAAGAAATTCTCGCCATGTCGAGCTTATTTTCACACCCCTACCCTACCTACTGAACAACAATGCCCAATCAAGTAATTTATGACTTCCAATAAAGCCAATAAAGTAAGTGATCCAATGATTGAGTTCCTCCATCATTCTTGACCAGAAATGAAGGAACTAATGGCAACGGGTTATGAGGAAATATTTCATCCTTACTGTAAAGACATAACCATCCATTACCACCACAAATATTCTCCAGTTATTTTTCCACTGGGTCATGAAAACCTGCAAAATTTTATGCTATTTGTTTTCCATGACCAAGCAACTCCATATAATCAGCCACTGGATTGTACAATCCATGGAAGTCTCCAAAAAATTATGCCATTTGCTTATCATAATAAGGATTCCCAAAGTGTTCATTCCCTTTCACATTGTCAAACTGATCTTGAAAAGAATCATGCAAGGAATTTTGCATGGCAGTTTCCAAATGAGATACCCACCTCTTGATTCGAAATTTCTGAATTAAAGACTTCATCTTCTTTATATGTTTCACCAAAAATATTAGTCTTTTCTTCAATAGAAGCAGGCAAGCACAACTCTTCTTGACAAAAAAATTCTGAATTTGAAGAACATAAAGAAATATCCCATTCAGAGTCCTCCCCATACTCGTCATATACAGGAAAGCTGAAGTATTCTTTAAAAACATTACTAACAAAATTTTCAGCATGCTGATTGCATTCTTCATAAAGCAAATTAGCAAGACCCTCTTCCTATTCATCACCTTCTTGCTCATCATATATAGGTGGACTAATAGATTGACAAGACTGCTACAAATTATTATTTACCTTAGCAAAATAAATGTAACTGGTTGAATCATATTTTTGGCTCATGTCCATTTGAGTAAAGGAAGATATTGTCAACTGCTAGGAATTTTCTTGAATGTCATAGCAACTAATTTGTATTCCTTTTTCTAAAGTGGATTCTCCTGTAACATTTCTAACATCTCTTCATCCATAAACTCGTCATTTCCATACAGGTTTTCCAAATTTTCAATGAAACTTTTAACATGCATGCAATAACCTTGAACTAGCAGCAAGGAAGGCTATTGTTCTTTAAAATGTTCATAAAATATTGAATGAAAATTATCAAGGGAATATAAACTTTATGATGGTAATATATCATACCATGACCATGCCTTCCCTTCCAAACTAACCATGAACATTTTCATCAAAGAATCTTCATGCAATTCGACCCCCAGCTTACATATGTGCATATGAAATCTAACCAAATGAAGGGAAGCCTCATCATTCTTCTAATATTTGAATTTTGGAAGACATGTTTGCCAATCCACATTGGGTATTCGATTCAAAAAACTAGGAATGTGGGCACGATTCATAGGAGCATACCTTGCAGACGTAGAACTCATCTTGATAATGAAGAAAATGAATCAATTCTTCAAGCGTTGTATCCCTTTGACAGTGGAGCTGGCATGGAACATTATAAATACTATATTCTTCCCAAGTGGAGTCCCCATGGAACCTTTGAAAATATTTACAGCTTCTGGGTATTCACTATTCCCAGTGGAGTCGCCTTTAAAGGATTTGAGTGGAGTCTCCAAAGCATTTGCAACCAATATGTGTCTAAGACCGGCTGCTCAACCAAGTCATAGAACTGAGCAATGTCATTTTTCCCAGGGATTATTTGATCTTCATCCCCACCAATGGTGCCAAGATGTTAGCACCCTGTAATTTTCCTATGGTTTTTGTAGGAAGTCACAGGGATAACCATTTCAAACCAGCTTTAGACTTCCCTCCGAAGATGTCTTCGATTCTCCCAAACCATATCACATGTATAAAAGCTGAGAGAGGTTATTGTATATGAGCATGTTTTGAAGAAAAATGTCTCTCAGCTTCTCAAAATTCCTCTTAGATTGGCGGAAACAGGTCGCGGAAGATAATGACTAAAACAGTCATTTCACAAAAAAACGTTTTTTTTTTTGCACTTAAAATTTTGCTAGGATTTCAAAGCGTAACCATCCTACACCTTGCCCATGTGAGATCACTGTGGACCGTTGATCAAGACCAAGCATGATCTGAGTCGTTCGCTCATGGATCTCGTACCAGATTTCGCTGTGCTTTCAAAGATTAAACCTCCTGCACCTTGCCCATGCGAGATCATTGTGGATCATTGATCAGGCTTAATAAGATCTGAGCCGTTGATTGGGTCTATGGGTTGATTCCCTTTCGAAAGTTCATGACTTTTAATTTTCCCGTGCATTTTTACCAAGCAAAAATTCCCTTGTATGGTTTTCATGACTTGTGAATGGTTCACGCATACTTCTTCAAAACCATTTTGTGGCAATATCCCACATGCACTGGAGAACTTACAAATCTTCATTGTTTATTGTTGCTAGGAATATTGCACCTCTTTTGCACAAGAGTTGACCTTCTAGTCGGCCTATTGTGAAGGCCAAGAAGCCCACTAAAAATCAGAAGTATCAGATAAGGATGTCAATGATACCATAAGGAATGGTATGCACTTCTAACATCATGTCTTCGTTGATGCAGATGAAATATGAATACCACGACTTGATTGCACTAGAGGATGTTGCGCATGAACCATATGTGCCAATGGTAGTGGTAGGAGGTGGGCTGATAGAGCGCATCCCAGAGGACTGGGTGCGTGGGCTAGATAGAGTCGGATTTCTTGGGTCGATCAACATGCCGCACTTTGGGCAGACAACTAAATTAAATGCATGTGTGAAGCATCTTTTGGCATGCTTTTGGCCAAAAATCCGCATATGTACGTGACTTTTGGCCAAAAACCTGTGTATACAAAGAAGACAGTGGTAAAAAGCAGGCCAAGGGTCAAACCAATAAAGGGGAGTGTCAATGTATGAACATACTATAAAATGTGACATAGAAACAGGGAGAAACAAAGAGCAAGTCAATAATATCAAGCACATTGTGCCCCCAACCCCAAAGAAAAATAAGGAGCGTCCCTAATATGGTCACCAATTCTATTACGGAGAAAAATTCCTATGGCTTGGGGTGTACCACAACAGATAGAGTAACTGCAGAAATCAATCCCTTCCCAATATGCAAGAGAAATAAAACATCTAATACTAAAGGATCTCGAAACATACTTTATTCTGGAGGGTTGATGTAGATCCCCGTTGAGCTTTTCCAATCCCGCTTGTGTTACCAATTGGCTCTCTCAACAATCAACAAACAAGACAAGCATGCTATATAATGGTTTTAGACCTACTCTAGCACATATAATCAATAATGTATAAGCAATTAAAAGCATCCATGGATTCAATATTCATTTAAATGCACATCATTCTACAAGAAAAGATATTTCTATTAATATAAATCAAAGATTACAAGAATGACAACCTCTATCGGCTCGTCTGCGGACTGGAGAAACTAAGTCCTCCACCTGGGCCTCCACCACCTCAATCCTCCATCTCTCGATAGCAAGCTCACAAGTAAAGGCAGTCTTGGGAAAAACACCAAGTGCTCCAAGGGACAAAGGGATGCAGACTTAAGTATAAGCTATGGCAACAATGGACTATAGTTTTATTGCTTTTCAATTCCTCCTCCTTTTCAATGTATCCAAAGGGTTCCTTATATAGTGCTTCAATGCGGTAATGGAAGGTCGAAACCGAGCAATCTCAAGGAATATGGAAGGCCAAGAGACAAGTGACTCGGCTCCACATCAAGGAAAACTCCAAAACTATTTGGCCTTTTGCACACATCCCGATGTATGTGGGTTTAAGGGTCATATCTGCGTATATACACGAGAATGGGTTTAAAAGTCACGTATAGAAAATAATGCATGTTTTTAGGGTGATATTGGAAACATCAAAGGTACAAAAATGATCCATGGGGTCCATAGAGTCTGTAGAGGGACAAGGAAGGCAATAAATGTGTGATCCACCATGTGTGATAAAATCAGCTGTAACAGATGCCCCCTAATGTGTGAGGTCAAAGGGGTGATACGATGGTTGCAATACATTATAATTCCATCCCAAAAGTGGAGTGATGAAGAACCAGGTGGAAGAACCAACCATCCAACAATATAGTACAAATATCTCTGCATATGACTGCAAGTACATACAGCAGTCCCGGATACCATTAGAGAGAATTTGAGGTCAAAAATGGGCCTCAAAAGGACCAAAATGTACTATAAAAATCAACCAATTACATTCTAGTAGATGACATCATCCCCCATGGTTGAGGCAGCATTGCATGAGTTAAGAATGCTTATTTGTCACATTTTCTATGGTGGATGAAATCCCATAGTTAACCAAGGTAGTGGTACAAGTACTTTTAAGTCATAAAGTGAAGTACTCACAATAAAAGTCATTTCACACTTTCTCATAAAATAATATTATTGTTATTTTCAAGTAAAGTACTCACAATTCACTTTCTCATAAAATAATATTATTGTCATTTTCAAGTAAAGTACTCATAATTCATAAAAATGTCTTTTCACATTTTTTTTCTTTTCACATTTTTTATAAAATAATATATTGTCATTTTCATATTTTTTAATTTTAAATTATATATTCACTCAATTGTATTTAACATCATAATGTCAAACTAATATATATATATATATATAATCTTGTACTTTTAAATAAATTAAATTCATGAATGATATTTATATGAAAAAAATATGTTAGTTATGCATATAAATTAAATTCATTTTTGTTTAATTTTATTTACAAGTTCAAGACAAATAAATGCTAAAGGACAATAAATTTTTGGGAATTTAGAATGAATCTTAGTCACATCACTGTAGAGTTATTTTATTAATTTTATTTATAGTCAATTTAGAAAAGTAACTCAACCATGGTTATTTATATTGTGCATAAAAAGTAGTGTAGGAGGTGAGTTGTCATATATACCTACCCCATAAAACCCCTAACTCCTAATATTTTAATATATCTTATATTGTTGTAGTACATCTCTTAGGAGGCCCATTTTTGACCTCAAATTCTCTCTAATGATAAGAGTACAATGGCCATGAATATGCATGATACAAAATATGACATGTGTGGTCATTGCCACATACAATATAGATAGATCAGAATCTCCATGATGAAGATATACAAAGGATCAAGATCTCCATAATGGCTGAAGATATCCGACATACACTGGAATCAAGTCCCGAGAGCTGAAATCTCATGAACACTGGCACGATCAAGGAGGTAGCATATATGAAATGCCATCAATATAGAAGGTCTTCTACACAATCCGCTACGATTACATGCCCTACTATGTGAATAGAGGTGTCAAGGTCGAACATAGTAGTCCATCGTCTGATTACCGGTCATTTATGTATACCATTAACAGATGCGAGATCACCCATTGATAATGAAAATGGGAATCAATGTACTAGAGTGCAATCTAACAAGTGTGAATAAATGTGTTGAGGTTGAACACTTGAAAGAATACATCAATCAGGGGACATTGATGTATTCCCAAAACTGTCGATGGCGAGAGAACCTGCCACTAATGACTGCAAGTCTTAAGGCACTCAAAATAACTCGAGACTTTTATCCTAGAATAAATGATCTGAAGTCGATGGGATGAAATATGCTGGAAGGAGGGAAATAAGGCATCCCCCATCATCCAACACGAGGTACTCAACAAAGTTGTATAATGTGGAAGGACTCGATCATAATGTGCTTGAACCAATACCAGTACCAGGAATTGTCAACATGCAAAGTCAAGAAAACCGAGGAATGGCCGACTTGGGTTTCAACTTCCTTCAAACAAGAGCATAAAGGTGAATGGTGACTGAATGTAGGTAGCATAGACTCAATATAAAAAATGGGGACATCTTTGTGACACAGAAGGCATCGACAGAGGCTCCATAGGGGCTGGAAGCTTAACCAGTTGATGGAGATAAACTCAGAGATACGAGTACTAACCCAACCAATGGATGTGACATACAGTGCTCTATTCGAAGGTGACACAACTCGACTGCTACCAAAGATAACATCTTTTCCTGTCCGACTTTTTGGTTTTTTTTTTTTTTTTTGGACTTTTTCAGATATTTTGAAAAGCTTGAAAAAGAATAAAAGTGCTTTATAGTTACAAATCTAGGAGGATATGAGTGTCAATGGGCAAACAAACTAGTTCCAAGTAGTGGAACATTTCTATGCTCAATGCAAGGAATCATGTGTAGGATAACGACATTCGAGGGAAAGTCCCCTCCTGGTAAAAAATGGGGAATCAAGCTACAAAATATATATATAAATGGCTCTGCTTGGCTGGACATGAGACAAGCTCGGGCTATATGGCTGATAATCAAAGTCATGGAAGTCGGCATAAGGCTCAATAAGGCAAGCAAAACTCATCATAATGCAATTACAACTTGACATATACAAGGGAGTCCCGGGGAAAAAGGCCATCATAAAGGTCAAGAGGAGTATGAAGCTCTTGCTCAAAGTCATGGCGATACTATACGAAGGACTCCCACAACCTAAAGGAGCAAACGCAACATGGGCACCAAATGCAACAAGGATCTAACTAGGGCACCCATGTATAGGAAAGCTCTACCATTCGCATAATGTCACTTCTAAAAGTAGCATGAAGGTTCTGTGACACCATGGAATGGGTCCATACCTAAGGTTAAAATGGAACAGTCATAAGGAAATGCATAAGTGCAAGCATATGTGATATCCTGACCTATATGCCAGTTCATACATAATACCTATGATAGGCACAAATGGGTCAAAATCTCGGAGAGAGTGTACAAAAACTAGACCCTATCTGACAACCATATTAGTCCAAAACAACCCAAAATAGTCAATAAAGAATCCAAACTATAGGATATAAGGAGGAATGATCATGACAACTACACCCAAAGGAAACAATGCAATGAACGATGGGACATAAAAAGGAAAGTAAGGTGTAGATCCAACGTTCACGCATCTACTACCACCCCCGTGAGGATGAACACTATTGTTAATACTGGACGAAGGGAGTGATATGACCACTCCCAAATCTATCAACAAGGTAAGGGGCTGTAGTGCCCCCAAGTCCAACACCAGGGT
Organism: Pseudotsuga menziesii; assembly: GCA_001517045.1. Classification (NCBI taxonomy): domain Eukaryota; kingdom Viridiplantae; phylum Streptophyta; class Pinopsida; order Pinales; family Pinaceae; genus Pseudotsuga; species Pseudotsuga menziesii. The sequence continues at coordinate 173,334 of LPNX010065197.1, read as the reverse complement.
TAGCACTAGGACCAAGGACGGGTGATAGGATACCAGGCATGCCAAAAATATTCAAATAACTGTGATCCCAATATACTCAAATAACCGCAATCATAAAGGCCAACTAGCACACAAAGAGCACACTCCAAAGAAAATCTACAGCCAAAATACAAGCAAACCAAGGGGATCATATGTGAGGTCCCGAATGTAGCAGGTATGTCTCGCTTAGGAGAGGCTCAAAACTCCCATACACTACAAGCAGAGGTACGTAACCAATTATAGTGGCCCTCAGCTTCAACGCATAAAGCAACTATGTTGTCCAACCCCTTCCTGGCCAGGACACTCACAGAATAACCTCTTCAAGTACCCTCTGTGATACCTAGGTAAGGAAACTAAGGTCATTTCAATATAACCAATGCTCAGGCGGACAGTCGCAGGCAGGATCGACCGTATGGGAAGGGTAGCAAATCCCAAAACTCTTGAAAGAGCCCCCAGATACAAATACAATCCTGGAAATATCTCCGATGCTCACATAAAGTAACCAAGGGTCATCCCAGTCACAATCGCGTGCACTGCCTCGTGCTTAACTCCCATGTAAGAGGAGTGTCCTAAGAAACACTAATTATATCAAGGATTTCTCTCTCACTTGGATAGACACCTAATTTTTTTGTTTAGTGGTCTTGGAGAATTAACTCACAGTGAACTATTCCAAGACCCTAAAACCTATTCTTGTTGGTGGACCCTATAAAATAAAAATGTGTAGTTCAATTTAAATTATGTGTTGATTTTAAAGGTTGTAATTACTCAAAGGGAAATGGTCGTGCAACTAATGATATGAAGACTCAGCAGTGAAATAAAAGTGCACACCTAACAAGCAATTCCAAGTGCAATCTTGTAAAATGAAAAACAGGGTATGCTAGTACATGAGATGAATAAATATATATTCATTTCCAAATGCCAATGCAATCCTTCCTATATGAAAGCCTAAACATAAATTTCATCTAAGCAATCCAATGCAAGTACCTCCTCAAATCCATATCTAAGATGTAACTAAGAGTGAAACTACTTTGTATTTTTCAATATAAAAGCATGGAAAATGCAATAAAAGTCATCTAAAACTATCAGTCTCTGCAGCAAGTATAAAACACAAGCCCAACAAGACACGGAGACAAAAAAGAGTAATGCACTAATGGAAAAACAAAAAGGATAAATGACTAAAACTACTTTCAAACAAAAATCAATGAAAAAGTGGTCTCTGGTCACAAAAGAAATATCCAACAGAAAACATCAGACCCAAGGAAGATCCAACCACACTCACAACCCACCCAACAAATTCCCACAACATCAAACTCACCAAAAGGGAGGTGTTGGGGCCTGGAAAATCACAGGCGACAACAGTAAGGGATTCTCCCAAATCAACATTCCCAACTAGCCCGTTGACTTTTTGGTATAGGGAATCCGTCCGGTTTGCGGTCCGGCCACCATAGGTCAAGTAACAAAACAAAGGTTTTACCGGTTGCAGCCCGGTCCACCGAGTTTTTGTATTTTTTTTTACTTAATGTATGCAAATGCAAATGCCTAACTAACAATGCAGGATGATGAGGATGCGGGGAGCGTCACAATGTGATGCGCAGCTTCTTACCTCTCATCTTAGGCTCACAAGCATCTGCATCACATATGCAAGAATGAAAAAAAACTAACTAACTACCTATCTATCCCCGGGGAGCTAGAAAATGATTTATTTATGAGTAATGTGGATTGTTCATGCCTTATAAACAGAAATTACATGTAGCCGATATTCTTATCTACAACACATGAAAGATTAAAGATATTTCAACAATCAGATATCCAATTGTTTATTAAGCAGCATACATTACTCATAGTGGAAATCTTCATGAAATAAACCGAAAATCATTCATACAAGAACATAGGTTCAATGAGTTAGAATGGTCTCACAGTTAATGGACATAAAGCTGAAAACGAAATAGTTCCTCTTCAACAAATCCATAGCACAACATTTGAATATTCCACTAATCTTTCTCCAATAGGAAAACTGTAATTTTCTATTGCAAAAGGAAATAGTTCTTCTTACGATATGTCTTCACCAGTCTCACTAGGAAAAAGCCCCCATTTCTTCTAAGTATTTTACATTTATACAAAAAGGGTTAGACTATTGGGCTGCCCAAAGTGGCCTTTGGGCTTCCCAACCTCTCGTCTCCCAACATTCTATTTTTCTAAATTGTTTTACAAAAATTAGTTACAAATTATAATGATGACCGACCCTTCCCTTCATGAGGAAGGGCCCACTTGACTATCCAGAAACTTCCTCCATGCTGCAGCCTCATTAGCGATGCCTTCAAAAGTACAAGGTTCTAAAAACTGAATATTTATCTCAAATTTCTTAGCTTGTTTATTGATAGCCTCGACCCTGGACATACTCAAATGGAGCTGATCTTCAAGAAGCAGTATACTGATAGCTGGGTGATCTACTTGGCTTCTCAAGATCAGATCATCCATGGCTCTGATATCTTGCACCTTAGCTTCTTCCTCCTAGAATCTCTTCTGTAATAGCTCTACAAAGGCATCATGATCTGGAAAAGATTCAAGCCTTTCCTCCGCTTTTATCTGGCACCGGTTGAATGTATTGAGAAGTCTTCTAAAGAATTCTGTGCATAATCCCTTTGTCTTCTTCACTGCCTTCTTGAAATCTTCAGTGGTGTTAATAGCAAACTCCACTAGGTTATAGTCCCGTTTGAGGGTCTGCTGGTCTTTTGCCAGTAGCTCTGCTAGGGTTTCCTCGTTGTTCTCCAACCTTGCCATTCGTACAGTTAGGACCTCTAGGACGTCCTGGGACCTGTCCACAAAGTAGGATGCAGTTTCCAGAATCTCCTCCAAACGGCCATCGATCTGCAGCACTTTACACCTTTCTTCTTCAACAGCAGTCTGCAGCTGCAACATCTTGGTTTTCTGGGTCAATACATGCTGCTTGAGGGGCTGAATATCGACCTGCTATTCTCTTGCTACTTCCAAAGTAGTGTTCAAAGCAGAAATATGCTCCTGGTGTTCCTTTCTCGGTTCTAGGGTGTGCATATCATTGGCCTGCAAGAGGATTCTCAGCTGTTCTTCTAGGTCCTCCACCTTTGCCAGTAACTGCTCCTTCTCCTTCTTCAACTCTTGATCTTCTGCTTGCACTTGCTCAAGGCGTTCTTGTGTAGTCTCCTGAGCCTATCTCTCTTCATGTAGGGTCTGCAACTCAGCCTCAGCAGTCTTCATCTCCCTCTGTAAGTGTTCAAATTTCCACTTCAACCTGTTTCCTTCCTCTCTCTCTTTCCTCAAGGTATCTTTCAGCTGAGCAGAGGTTTTCTTAGATGACTCCAGTTCAATCATCACCTTATTTATGTTATCTTCTGATGCATCGATCATTGCAGCCCCGGCTCTCAGCGTGAACCTAGGATCCTGATCTGTTCCTAACATCACCGTCGTATCCGTTATCATCTTTCCTGGTAGATCTCCCACTTCAAATTTCCTTTGTATCCTCTTGATTATCCTTTTCATTGCTCTATCATAAAACATAGTGTTGAAATCAGGGATTTCCTTTCCCTTTTCCTGCACAAATGGGACCAGCTTGAGCGTGGGAACCCTGGGTATGCTGGTAGCAGGTACTTGAGGGGTCTGTACCTCGGGGTTCTCCACCTCCTAAGTCTATCCTGCTGCTGCTTCAGAAGCTAACTACTGTGTCAACTTTATTCTTTCAGCTTCTTGCTTGTGGAGCTCCTCATCAAGCTTTCTCTTTGCTTCCTCTGTTTCTTTTCTAGCTGCTTCCTCTGCTTTCTCTATTGCTTCCTGAGCAGCTCTTCTTTCTTCTTCTGAATGAAGCCTTTCTGCAACTTATTTTTCCAACCTCTGGGATTCTTCATTTCACTTTTTGGCTTCTTCTTTAGCCTTTTCCTGTTCGTCCCCTTTTCCACCTTTGGTGGTGATCTTTTTCTTGAATCTTCTCATTAGCATTATCATGTTTGGGGCGTTTCGGAAGACCGATTCATCCTTATCGAAATGGTGGGTATACTCAAAGTGTACCTTGTGTTCTTTGCAATGCTCAATAACCTTACCTCGGGTGTCATTTCTGCGGTAGGGCATCTCCCCAAAATGGAATTTCTCCAACTCCTCTATGAATTCAGTAGCTTGTTTCACCTTGGTGAATTTGTAGCTTCCTATCTTGAATGGCAAAGGAGGGTAGGCAGTCTTCTTGTGTTCGAACAGAAAACTGCCTATTCCATCAATGAACACTTGTCTGACTGCCTCCTTGTGGACTATGTAATCCGTTGCATATTTGGGCAGCAGTGAAGGTGGTCTTGATCCTCCGAAAATCTGGAAGTACATGCCATTTTCAGTGAAGAAATAATCTGCATATTCTTCTACCACTTGCATGGATTCTTTCGACATACAGTCACACTCCTTTCAGAAAATGAGTGTGTACAGAGGCATAATGAAGTGCTCACAGACCTCTCTGTAATGGCTATGGTACTGGTGAGCCCACAATGGTCTATAAGCGGCATAAACAGGCATTCTTTCCCTGTCCCAGATGCACCTGAGACCGAGGAAAGCCTGGTTGCACAATATGCAGTCTATTAATATTGAACTCATGTAAAACTTTGATCTTTTCTTGGACTCTCCCTCCAAGGCTGAGGTCACGCAAGAAGAAAGACTATTGGACACCATGCTAGCCCAATTGAAGACTGTGCCTTGAGTTGCCACATGAAAAATAATTGGTATCCATTCAAGTTTGAAGAGTCTTCCATGAGCTCTCCCAAATATTCTGTTGAGCATCAAGGCTATGAATCTGTAGGGAGCCCTCAAGCTTTCTGTATCATACTCACTGGTCGGTCTGTGTTGATAATGCTTTCCCTGCAACATCATTCTCCTAAGAGTTTCCACCAGGTCCATTTTGATGCTTTTCATCCAATCTTCTGACAAGAAAACCTGGGCTTCTGGTAGGTGATAAGCCAACGCCACATATCCAGGGCTAAATGCAGCATAGCCCTGTCCTTCAACATTTCCCATGATCATTGTAGTGGTTTCTACTCGGGGCAGAATCCATCCAATTACCTCAAAGCATGGGAACAGCTCTGGTCTGGTGGCAACTTTCATGAGAGAAGATTTCTCTATGTTAGCATAGATGGATTCTTCTTCGAGGCCCATGTCGGGAACCTCCCTGCGGGAAATCAATCTATATACTTCTCCCCATTTGTACTCGGGTTCCACACCAGAAACACATTGAGTGTCTTCATATATGTACTCGGTCTTTGTGACCTCTTCTACTTCTGGTCCTTCTTCGACCATAGGGGCCTTCTTCTTCTGCCTCTTGGACATGATGGATTTGAATTTTTCCTGCCATATATAACATTGTGATATTCATAAATTCAAGTTGCAGACATTCACAAGACACTATGCAGCATTTTATTCTTTCTATGTGTATCATGACAGCAACTAGTCCATGAAACTAAGATATAAGCTTACATAACCTGACTGGCCTGAATAACATGACTTTTACAACCAAACGCACACTATCTTAGCATGATACAAAACAGTGCTGCATGATATTAAATCATTCCATCAACCATCTTCTAGACTGCAATAAAACTACATCCATATGTAATGTGCCATTTTCATGTGTTTAATGTGATAGCAAGTAGTGAAGCAAATGCATGCATATACAGCCTAAAAATGCCCTGACTATCAGAACCATTAAAATACAAGGCGCAGTGCTTGGTAATCTAGTCCGTGTATATCAACAAAAGAGACAATTGGCAGTAGTTATATGCAGTATGATTGTGAGAGTCTCCTGCGTTTTATAATAACAAACATTTAAATAATAAATAGCCTAGCCGGACTAAAAACAATAAGGACTTGTGCAGTTCACAGGAGAAAATTTACATTAAGCCGACTTCACATTTCACTCTCTACGGGTATTACTGTCATCCTTTTGCAAAAAACGCTCCTATCAAACTCACTACCCATGCGATTCCCAGCTAACAAACCACAACAGCGGCATATCCCTTCTAACCGATTAGGGTTTCTAAGGACTGAGCCCAAAAGGACTGCGCGGGATGGCGTGAGCAACACAGGCTGGGGTTCGAGAAAAATGGGCAATATGAACCTCGAACGAAAGGAGGAATTACCAAAATCTTACAGAAAAATCACAACAAAACCTCCCCCTGCACCTCATTATCATACACAGGGCGGTTTGGTGCAGGCGGCGTAACGGCCACCCGCCCCAAACCCCCACCCACCTCGCGCAAGGTTGCGCACCAACAGCCGCGGGCGAAAAAATGCTCCATAGGTCGAAAATGCCAGTGCTAGCAGTCAATCTAACTCCCCCCCCCCTATCATATACGCATACATCTAACGGGGCGAAGGAAACCATCGTAACTAAGACTAACCGCATCAATATTTACACATGCCTCAAAAGGAACAGGAGAAGGTGAGTAAACCTACCTGGCACGGACGCATCCGACATGGAGAGGTCTGGCAAGCCTTGTGGTGGAGACACTTGTACTGAGGGTACCGCAATTGAGGAACCGAGGCAAGTGCGACAGCACGACAACGACGGGCACGACAGTTAGAAAAAATATGATAGAATAATACCTTGCCTCCCCGTGAATATATAGATATGGCCCGCACGTGGGAAGACTCAATGGATCATACGGGAAACAAATCTAGATCGGGAGGCAAAGTGCTGCTCCTTCCGCAACGGCGGAGGGCCATATCACAAACCCATTCGCAACGATAGGCAAGGCCAAAAATTAACGGTCGGAAGTCGGAGGCTCTTTTGGGTCGGAAGCCAAAAGCTTAAACTCTTTCGCAACGACGGACACTCATAACATAAACACCGTCCGTAAAACTCAAGCCGGAAACCAAAAGACTATACGTCGGAAGCCTAACGCTTTTCCCATCCGCCACGTCGGGACCTCAAAACTCAACCCCATCCGCAACGGCAGAGAGAGCGATGGTAAAAGGCTCCGATACAAAGCCAAAAGACAACCGAAACACATAAATTGGAAGGAAAGTGAAAACCCACCCGTAACGGCGGAAACCAAATGCAAAAAATCGTTCTCAACGGCGGACAAGGAAATAACCACACCTTCCGACGTAAAGCCAAAAGTCATCCGCAACGGCGGTGGGAAAGTCAATCAAACAAACTTCCGATTTAGAGTGGCTTCAAAGGTATTCAAAATAACGATAAGGCTTGATAAAAAACGGAAAATTTCCAGCGTTAGAGGGAGATGTAAATAGTTGGTAAACCAATTCAGCATGAGAAACTCTTTCTGAAAGTTCCCTGACCAAATCAAAGCATAAAATAAAGCTAACCAAAGCAAAAGGAGGGTCCTAAAATTTTTGGGAATTTTGGGAAATTGTTGCAGCTGCAACAATTGGCGAATACCTAGTGAACCCTAGATCTCTGAATTAACTCCTTCCCAGTGCAAGACTGTCTGAATAAAAATGAAATCTTCTAGATGCTTGTATTCCTAAGCAAGCCAAATAATGCATTTAAATTATTTAAAGAAGTCCATTCTTTTGGGAGATGGTAACATCAGAAGTATTGCAAGTCTGAATAACTCTTTTGAGGCCAACTAAGTGAGGTTTATTTTGCCTGTCCTCAGGTATTTTACAGCTTGGACACCACAGGATCGTAATAGAGGGTAAACAGTATTATCCTTTTGTTCCTCATTCCCATGCCAACTGCACTTTTGTGCCTTTTGAACTTTAGTTCTTTTGATATGAGTCCTCCTGTAGGCCTTTCTTACTGAATTTTAATTCAGGATCCTCTATCCCATAGTGTCCTTTTGTGTGAACAATGTACTTCATATTTCAATTCACGGACGGAGAGGATCTTGTGGCCATTCAGTACTTCATGTTTTGATATTTTGCTTTGATATGTATTGTTTTTCTTCAAGGAGTTTTGACTCTTGATAGCCTTTTTGCTTTATTGAATATATGATATGGGATCATTTATATATGACATATTGTTTTACTCTGCTTCCTTTATGTGGGTCTTTTGCTGTCACCCCCTTGGATATTTAAGATGTGAAATGGATGGAGCCTCTAAATAGTATTCCAGACCTCTTTTACTTCCGAGTTATTTACAGGGGTTAAGTAAGACTTCAATGAATGCTTTGCCAACTAGGAACACTGCTACTAGAAGACATTCTATACTTTTAAAGTACAGTCCTTCGCTCAAGATTTCAGTTAATAGAGAACCCTGATGTTTCCATTGCAACCAAAAGTTTTCCTCCTTATTCAAAACCAAAAGAAATGCTAGCAAAGCAATAAAAGAAGACAGCATCAAAGTAAATAATCAAAAGTAAAAGCATCCAATCATTAAAGAACACAAAACAGTTTATTTATGTACAAAACAAAAAGAAAACAGGGAGAAACAAAGAGCAAGTCAATAATATCAAGCACATTGTGCCCCCAACCGTAAAGAAAAAAAAGGAACATCCCCAGTATGGTCACCAATTTTGTTACGAAGAAAACTTCCTATGGCTTGGGGTATACCACAACAGACAGAGTAACCACAGAAATCAATCCCTTCCCAATATGCAAGAGAAATAAAACATCTAACACTAAAGGATCCCGAAACATACCTTATTCTGGATGGTTGATGTAGATCCCCATTGAGCTTTTCCAATCCCTCTTGTGTTATCAATTGGCTCTCTCAACAATCAGCAAACAAGACAAGCATGCTATATAATGGTGTTAGACCTACTCTAGCACATATAATCGATAATGTATAAGCAATTAAAAGCATCCATGGATTCAATATTTATTTAAATGCACATCATTGGATAGGAAAAGATATTTCTATTAATATAAATCAGAGATTACAAGAATGACAACCTCTATTGGCAGGTCTGCGAACTGGAGAAACTGAGTCCTCCACCTGGGCCTCCACCACCTCAATCCTCCATCTCTCGATAGCAAGACCACAAGAAAAAGAAATATTGGGAACACCAAGTGCTCCAAGGGACAAAGGGATGCAGACTCAAGTATAAGCTACGGCAACAATGGACTATAGTTTTCTTACTCTTCAATTCCTCCTCCTTTTCAATGTATCCAAAGGGTTCCTTATATAGTGCTTCAATGGGGTAATGGAAGGTTGAATCTGAGTGATCTCAAGGCATATGGAAGGCCAAGAGACAAGTGACTCAGCTCCACATTAAGGAAAACTCCAAAACTATTTGGCCTTTTGCACACATCTTGATGTATGCGGATTTAAGGGTCATATCCATGTATATACGCGAGAATGGGTTTAAAAGTCGCGTATAGAAAATAATGCATGTTTTTAGGGATGATCTTGGAAACATCAAAGGTACAAAAATGGTCCATGGGGTCCAAAGAGTCTGTAGAGGGACAGGGAAGGCCATAAATGGGTGATCCACCATGTGTGTTAAAATCAGTTGTAACAGCCCTGTCCAATGTAATTCAGGGGTGGTCCCATGTGTTGAGATATGTGCGCAAGGCATACAAATGAAATGGTCACACTTTCTTATGAACCATTTGGCAGAGGATGCAGTGGTCGTGTAGGTGGGTGAAAGACCATTCACCTATAGTTGGTTACTTATCTTGATCACGTTAGTGGATTGAATGGAGCCCGATAGAAGTATGTAAGGGTGCGCGATATCAGAATTTATGGTGGGTAAAATAAGAAAAAAGATTAATGGATTGTTCGATCCAATTTTGGATCTATTGGGAAGCATTACAGGTGGCATCGATGAAAATTCCAATATTGTCAAAGGAAGCCACAAAAAATTACCAAAGGATTGTGTGGTTCACAATTGGACCACATGTTATTCACATCCAAGCGTGGTGTGCCCCGAAAGGAAATGGTTGTCGATGCAGTACCAGGTGTTTGATGCAGATCTAGAGGCAATGAGTAATGATTGGCCTGTGGAATGGCGAGAACCAATCAGTTTAGAAGAAGTCTCAACAGGACCCCCGGCGGATGCACCTATTGACCAAGTATGAAAGGATGATCAATGGAGTCAACATGAGTCTGATGAGAAATCATCAACAGAAACACCTACTGACCCAAAAGCACAGCGTATATTCAACGAACTAAGAACAAAGAGGCACATGGAGCAGGGTGTGAGTAGTAGCACCGTGTTAGCAATGGAGGCGTAGTTGAACCAGCTCATCAAGGCCATTAATGATGCGAATGATACGACAGTAAAAGAAATGAAGAAATCAGCACAAGATGGATTTGCAGAAGTAAGAATGAAGCTTGAGTCAATATATGATGTTGTCTTGAAGAGAGCGCCAGAAAGTGAAACTATGTAGGAGTTTGCATCAATCGGCACTAAGCCATGGGTCAGGAATGTTCAAATTCCCCCAAATGTGATTGATGCTGGAAGAGAGGAATTGAATACCTCCCTGCACCAGTTGCAGGACTCTCATCGGATATCAACGCACTATCCACACAGATGTTGGTACACATGCAGTAGGTTTCCAACCAGGAATTGGTAGATAGACAAAAAGAAGTCAGCAATCCATTCATGTGATCACAAGAGAAAGAGGAGCAAGCGCAAAAAGAAGTTGATGAATTGAAGCAAGCAAAGGAGAAGTTAATAGAATAAAAATCACAGGATATTGAGGCACTCAAGAAAGCACAAGAGGAATTGTGGATAAAGAATGTTGAGGAGATCACGAAGCTGAAAAAAGGAAATATATCATCTTATTGTTGAGAAGGCACATCTCTTTGACAGCCGAATCAAGTTGGAAATGGCAGTTGTGGATTCCTACCAGTATGTTTTGGAGAGCATTGCAGAGTTGGATGCGGTGGCAATAGAACAATGACTTGGGCTCATTATTTCCAAATTTCAGAGTGAGAATAGTATTTTGGAGGCTCTAGTGCACCCAGCCATGCCACCAAAGAAAATAGCAGCACGGAAGAGTGAAACTGAAGATCTGGAAACACAGCTCGACGAGATGGAACAGGAGGCTAAGAAAGTGACAAACGCGACCACACAGTTCTAGGGAAGCATAGTCCAGGATGAACAGTCAGTGCAACTAAATACACCATTGCAGGAAGCAGAAGGATAGCTCGTGACCTTGAATACTTCGTTGAGAACAATGTTGTTAATGGTTCAGGTCACGCGATCAGCGGAGCTAAATGAGTTGCAGTAGCGCATGGGGAAAGCACAGGAACGTTAGTACAAGAGCACTAAAGAAATAGATGACTTTCAGGACATCAGTGTGCAGCTTTCCAGAAAAGCACTTTGTACGTTGCAAGAAGCACAAGAAGGAAAAAAGGAGATTGCGAAGAAGATGGTCAAACACCTAGTCACCCACAACCTGACGAAAATCTAGGAGATCGCTGAAAACATCAAAGGGAAGGTGAAATAAATTACTCAGTAGTATGAAGATTTCAAGATCAAGATCAATGAGTACACTATGTCCAGTTAGCGTGGCTTGAGGGCGAGCTGCAAGATTGTGTTGGGGTCTTGTTGACAAGGGGTTTTGGATACATTAGTTACGCATCATCACGGATGCTGCACAATCTCAAAGACACCGTGTAAGACGGAAATTGAATATTTTATGTAACTTTGTGTAACCTTTTGTAGTTTTGGACCATATTTTGTGGATATTGGTCATTATTTTGTAGAATCAGTTAAGAATTAGTTAGAAGTTGTCTAAGTGGACCTCGAATGTAAAGACGCAAGCCTATAAATAAATGTTGAATCCCAAGTATTAGATATCTTTTTCAGAGGTATAGAATCTGAGCTTGGTGACGAATATCTTTGATTATCCAACTAAGATCTGTCGATCTGTGAACTGTGATTTTTTAGTAGAAGTAATATGACAAGGAAGAAGTTGATCTGAATCATTATGTCTTTCTGCTTTACTGTTTTACTATTTTCTACGACTCTATGATGAAGGTTATGTGAATGTGTGACATGAATCTATGATGCGATGTTTTCCTATTCCATATGTTGTTATTATGTTAGATTTGTTTGTGCATCAATATGTTTACTGGAATTATGGTTGAACGATGATATTTGATGAAGAACAATGATGAATAATTCTGTTAATTCTTAATTAAATGGTCAGATCTGTTAATGTTGCACTAAGGTGCTAAGTTGATGTCACATTGTCCTCTCCTATTCTACAAAAACTTGGTTCTACCAGCGCTCCCTCGAACATCTCAGGTGAGACTTCATCCTCTCTATGGGTGTTGTTGGACATGGTAAAATGTGTCTAAGTTAGTGCTCAGGGAGATCATGGTGGTTTGTCTATCGACAGAGTTGGAACCCCTGTCGACTGGTTTTGTTGGTTGGGTTTGAGTCAACATGTGGTCAAAAGTGTCCAAACTCTTAATCACTAGTTTCTAGATTGGGGAAGCAACAATCATTGGAAATGGCATCTATTCAGAATTGCTCTGATACCATGTTGAATTTTAATCCAATTTTCAATCCTTCATAGCTATTTACAATAAGTCTTCAAAAATTTATTTCATCCCATAGTTTCATCGCATAATCAATATTCACTTGCAGCAAAAAATAAACAAGGATCAATGAAACATAACCATGCACAAGAGACACAAAGATTTTACCCTGGGAAACCCAAACGCGAGAAAACCCAGTAAAATTTTCTCAAATGAAATTAATCCAATTCAAGTATTATACCAAACATGAAGTTGATCCCTAGAAAAAGATTGTTGGTTGTGGAGCTTGATCTTCCTAATTCATAGATGTTATTGTTTCAGTTCTGTTTGGATCCAAACACCTAACGGGGGGTGTTAACCCAAAAAATCCCTCACTAAGCTCTACATTACCTACACCACCCAAGGACATCCATGCACGACCCTCGTTTGACCCCATTTGATCCCCACACCCTCAAGAAGGCCTAAAAATATGAAAAGGGGCTTAAAAACCCCTAAAAAGAGCCAAAATAACTCTCATAGAGGCTAAATCTTGCAAAAAGGGGCTAAAACCCCTCAAAGGAGCTTAAGACCCCCAAAAGAGCTAAAGATTGAGCAAAAGGGGCTAAAATACCAAAAAAGGGGCTAAAGCCCCAACTAGGGGCTTAAAACCCTAAAAGTATTGAGAAAAAGTATAAATAGAGGGGTGGGGGTCACTCTCAAAACATTCCTTATTTCGATATTGTTATGCTACCCGAGTGAGTGCCTTGAAACCATTTTCCTCTCAAGCCATTCACCCTCCCTCTCATCCATCCTTCCATTGAGCCATAGCTCCCCATTCCTAAGAGAGGTGCTCCCCCAAGCTAAGGCATCATGGCCCATTTCAACCAAAAGGTATAATCATTTTTCTTTTTCGTTTTTGCTTTGGTAGATTGTAGTTTTTGTAGCAGTATTTACTTGCATATCTATTGCTTAACATGTTCTTGCAAGTTTCCATTGTTTGCTTGCAGTTCTTTGGGTTTTTCTAACAGTTGTATGCAGGGTCTTGGAGCTTAACCCATAACCTTATGTGCAGAGGGGTTCTGTTTTATTTGTTTCCTTTCTGTTTTTCTTTCACAACCACCAGGAACCCTATCCTTCCATCCTATAGACGGAAGGTATTCGTTCCTGCTCTGTAGCAAGGGAGAAATCCCTACTAAGATTTGGCGACCATACCAAGTCAATCCCACAGGATCCCTGGGGTTTATTTTTGTAGTTTATTTTTATTTGCCCTAATTTAAATTTCTGTGAAATCTAGCTTAGATCTCTGTTTTTCTACATTTTTAGTTACTGTCGAGCCTCCTCAAGGCCAATCCAAGCCCATTTGGCCATAGTACAGGTTACTGTTGGCTGGATCTGGCTCAGGATCAGAAAAATTTTACCTTTCGGAGCAGGTCACTCTTATCGGGCTAAAAGGTGCGACCAGGTCACTCATTCAGGCCCGAAAGGTGCAACCAGGTTGCTCATTTTGCCCCGAAAGGTGCGACCCCATCCCAAAATCCAGCTCGCTTCTATCTGTAGTTTTTGAGCGACCCCCTCACCTGTTTTGGCGAAAATTTGGCGACCCCCTCGCCACATTTGCCCCAAAAAGAGCGATCTGTCTCTCAAATTCTGATTTTAAAAATTAAGGACTGTCAGTGCGGCTCAGCCACCTCTCTCCATCAAATATGTTTCTATTTATTTTTAGTATTTGTTCATTTTATTACAACATGTGTAAATCAATGGTAAATGAAATGATTAATAGATTAATGAATCTGATCAAAGCTTGATTAAAAAATTACTGCAATTAAAATAAACATCTTTCCTAGCCCTTCCTCCTCTACCCAGTCATCACCCTTCGGGGTATTCTAGGATAAGACGAAGGGTGAAGCTCATATAGTAATAGGCACTTCACTTGGCATTTTTCAAAACCACTAAAAATGGGTGACTTGGAAGGTAGAGGGGGTAGTAGGCCCAAGGGGCCTCATGACGCTCAACGTCCTCCCTGATGACCAACCTTGCATCTGGAGGGTGACCTGTGGATCTACGGATGGGCTTAGTCCCATTGTGTTGACAGCCCAGTAGCCTTTCCTGGTTGAAGAGAAATACAGGTGCAAGGAAGTCACCTATTCAGGCTATCATAGTTCATATTCACAAATGGTACATGTTTAAATTTCTGATTATCATTTACTGCTTTCATCAACAATGTTCTAAACTCTATGGAATATTCATAAACCATTTAAGTAGCCATTAAGTATAACAGAAAGACAAAAGACATACACATAAACCATACCATATAAAACAACCAAGTTCAGTTCATGATGCTTAGTGAGCCATTAAAATTTATAATTTACACTAAGTCAAACATCTGCAGTCTTTGAGGACATAAGTCCCTGACTGCCTTAACTATGGGAAGTACTTGGGCTCAGACCAAAAACTCATTGTGAGGAGTACCATGGGAACCCCAAAGTAGCTGGCCACTGAGAAGAATTGCCAAGAGAAATGGGCAATGACCCCCACCGATTGACTAGCACTCTCGTGAGGAAAAAGCCAAGCGTTGTCTTCTGGCAATCTTGGTGGCCGAGTAACCACCTAAAGCCAATAGGAAGCCATTAAAACTGGGGTCCAAAAATCATTATCGTATTTCACCATTTTGACATACAAATCAGACACGATTGATCCCCCACGTTCTTCCTCACACCTGAGAGGCAACCCACCACAGTTCGGGTCCTTGCACCAACACCGTCGAGACCATTTTCGACAACCCTCTACACCATCAGAAGGCCATATAGCCTCTGATTCAGACACAGAATCATACCAATTTGAGCCAGGCCTGCATCCTGCACCATCTAGCCCTATGGTTGGTGTAAACCCGGATCCAATTTTGGACTTAGTGATTGGAATTGGACCCATGTCCACACCCCACACCAACACCAACACCTCTACTGGTGGCCCCAGCATGGTCATGCAAACCGTCATAAGCCAGCTACCACCACCCATATTGAGCAGTCAAGTTGTCCCACCTGTAACACATGGGGTCAGTGTGCCTTCCACCCACATTATCCCACTTGGCATACATGGGGGTAGTGGCCCTTCCACCTACACTGCCCCTCCTGTCACACATGGGGGAAGTGGCCCTTCCACCTACACTGCCCCTCTTGTCACACATAGTGGCAGTGACCCTTCCACTCACACAGTTCCTTTTACCACACTTAGGGGCAGTGGCCTGTCCACAACAGTGCCACAAGTATCCCCAGTTATGCAAGTGCATCATGTCCCTGTAAACCCCACCACCATCACTACCCCATCTCACATCAACCTTGGGTCAAACCTTCCTTTCATGGCACATCTCAACTTTCCTGACTTGGCTCAGTTAACAAATGACCCTATCCGCCATCAAACTTTTGGGCCTCCCATGCCAACCAAACTTCCCTTAGACATTCCCAGGTTTGAAGGGAAGGCAGGGGAGTGCCCCCAAAACCACATCATGACATTTCACCTATGGTGCTCATCAAATAGCATTGTAGATGATTCGATCAAGCTTCGACTGTTCCAATGCACCCTCATAGGTGTTGCAGTCAAGTGGTACATCGAGCTACCACAAGCCAAGTACCCAGATTTCAACTCCCTAGCTTTCATGTTCCTGCAATATTTCCAACTCCCCGTTAGATACGACGAAAGGGTGGAGATATTGTTATCTTGCCGCTAGAATACTGTGACCCACATAACCGATCACATCCATGAGTGGAAGCAATGCCGTAGTTTGTGCAAGGTCCAACTTGATGACAAGATCTTCTTGGATTGGTTCCTAAAAACCTTGCTACCACCTATAGGAAAGGACTCCACATTCGAACGTCCCCAATCTGAAGAGGAGGCCATCTTGAAAGCCCAGCAGTTTGATCTAATCTATGCATAGTCTAGATACCTTTACACTATCATTCCAGATGCTCGCCATACAGGCACCTCCTATCGGGATGCATCGGGGGCATCCCATGCTGCATATGGCATCATAGGTTCTGTCTCCCACCAACCACAGCACCGCCAGACACCACCTGCAATACCACCTCAACCAAGCAACACCCCTAGTGTTTCCTACCAAAACCAAACTCCATTCTATGCAACAATGGTTTCCCAGTCCAGAGACACAACTTCTTATGCACAACCTAAGCCATCACAGCAGGCCCAAGCATTAGCTTGGCCGACACAGCAATACACAGGACAAATTCCCACATTTGTGGCACCAGTACCCACCCAAATCTACTATGCACCACCAGTGCAAGCTGTTCAAGCCCCTGCCCCTGCTCCACCTGCTCCATTGGGACAGGTGTTTGTACAACAAAAATGTCCCAATCATCCAGCCCCCAATAACCAACAAGGGCAAGCCAGGAATAACCGACCACGAAACTAAGGAAACAATCAACCGCAGGGAGGTGGTCAACAACCAAATCCTCCCAACAATGTTGTGGTGAACCAGCGAGCCCAAAATCCTCAATGACCAAATGCACCAAGACGCAACGCTTCGTTGTGTACAAACCAACCATGCACCAAGATAGAACGCTTCATTGTGTACAAACCAACCATGAACACTATGCGAGGTCTACAGGCACTACACATACGAGTGTCCCTTCATTGGTCGCGCTAAACAGACCATTAGAAATGAGGTTCAACATGCCATCAATACAAAAAACCAAGCCCAACCCAACCTGACACCACTAGGACCTCCTCCTATGGTGCTCCAAAACCCATTACTAGTCCAAGGATTGGTGGCAACTGCACCCCCTCCCTAACCCAATCCCAACGCTCCAAGGGCACCTCTGATGACAGAAACAGGTGTCCACTACCTGCTAGCTATGACAACTAAAGAGGTCAATTTACAAACCAGACGAAATCCATATGGAACCAACACCGAACCCGTTAACACATTAGCGGCATCTACGTCTAAAACAGCCAATGCACCTCTTTAGTCACCCCCTTTCCTGCACCCCCCCCATATGTCAGGTTGCCAACAATGCCACGGCTAGAGCTGCTATCAGCTACAACATCATGGATGATTTGGCCCAAACTCCTACAACCATGTTCGCTCTTGAGGTCTCAAAAATTTCCCAATGCAGCAAAAAGCCTTACTAGCCGCCCTTGGTGTCGTGGGCCCCTCTGACTCCAAGTTGATCACATTCGACATGGAGAATGGAGAACCATGGATTCCATCAACCATTGCCTTCAAAATCCCAGTGTCTATCCAGAATTTGGTCGTGCACCGATGCATAGTGGATGAGGGGGCATCCACGTGCGTTATGTCTATCCTAGTCTGGCAGAAGCTTGGATCCCCAATTCTGCAACCATCATCTACTACTCTGTGGGCTTATGATGGCCATCCCACTAAAGCCCAAGGAATAATCCCTCATGTCCCCATCACATTAGCTAGGAAAATAGTATTGATTGACATAGAGGTTGGAAATGCTCAATTGGACTATAACCTTCTCCTCGGAAGAATTTATATTGATCTGATCCTGGGGGCGAGCCCGAAAAGTCATCGAACCCGCTCAAAACAATTGGGACCAATAGGATCATTTTTCTGACGTTAGTGCAAGTGAACATGAGCATAATATAAGTGTGTAACATAGAATCATCCACATGAAAATGAAAAATCATTCAAGCACATTAGGGACACGATTTGATTACGGAGTTCACCAGATCTCCTGGCTACGCCTTCGGGCCTACTCCAAAATAGAGTGACCAATCCATTGCAAAGATACACAAATACATAAGATACATCACAATGGATTCACCTACAGAGTCTTCATCATCTGTTCGTCTCTACCACTGCACCATAACTGCCTCTGATGGGTCACATAAGTGCACAAGCTATAGGACTCAATCGAAGACTGCAGAAATCAAGCAAGCAAATGCCTGCCTCCTTTGTCTCGAGAAGTTTCCAAACTTAGACATGAAGATATTTTCCCAATGTAGCCAATCACACTCTTTCAACTGACTCTACGAGCCACGAACCTCGAGCAGATCAAATACTTGCATAATGTTGCAAATCACACTCTTTCAACTAACTCTACGAGCCACGAACCTCGAGCTACGCCACATGATATTCTGCAGGATAGTCTCAATAGATGACAATATGTTTGCATGACAAGTGCATCAATAAAACAAAAGTCACACTCTTACCAACCAGTCCCTTCACCTTTGTCCTTCGGGATGAGAGTGTAGATGGTCGCTACTTGCCTTCAAATGCAAATTGAAATGTTGCCTCCTCGAACTAACTCTGCTTCTTTGTCTCCTACGTTGGATCACCTTCGGACATGATGGAGCCATGCTTGCTATCTGAGCTGGAACTACAAGGTTGGAGCCTCTCCATGAGCTTCTCCAATGGAGACCCCCAATGGGGCCTCTCAGATGCTTGCTTCCCCTATGGGCTACATCTCTCCAAACTTGAGCTCCCTTCGAATGCACATGACAAGTGCATAAATAGGAGAAGCTACTCTTGGTGGCATGATGCATGTGATTCTCCAAATTGGGATTAGTTACAAATTGGTTTGCCTTTTAAGAACATAAACCAAAAATATGGTTCATGCCCACATGCCCATGGGTTTTCACATTTAGTTACTTCCCCATAATGACATTTACAAAATCCAACAATAATCCATTACATAACAAAATCCCTTTTTTAAATAGCATGTTGGTTTTTCAACCATAAACCAACTTGTTACAACTTCTTTACAAATATGGCATGTTTGTTTTTGGTTACAACCATGCATTAACTTCATAACAACTTAAGGAATAAAATAAATGAGTAATATGTGAGTAATTTTTTCACTCACTTCAAATATTAATCATTTTACAATTTCTCGTGAGTAAATGCATGAATGTCCTAAAACTTGTTTCAAGCACAAATACATGCATGCTAGTCATCATGCCATGTCACCATGCCATGTCATCATGCCACATCAGCATGCCACATCAGCATGCCACATCATCATGCCACATCAGAATGCCACATCATTATGACACATTATCATGCCATGTCATTAGAATTCACTTTTTGACTACCACGTGGCAGCTTGAGGGAGTGCCACGTGGCACTTCAGCCAAAATTTTCCCTGTTGGGGCCAAACTTCAAAACGCAATATCTTTTGCATCCGAAGTCCGTTTGACACGCCATTTGCATCGTTGGAATCATCTTGATGAGATATTCGACATGGTACTATTTTTGTTGCAATATGGTGATTTTGAAAATTGGCCTTTTTAGATCCTCCCAGATCATTCCTCCCCACTGGGAAGGCTTTTGGTCCCCAAAAGCTTCTTGCAGGTATGCTCATCTACTTCTTGCTTCATTGGTGTCTCCACAAAGTGCTTCCAATTCTTGGATTTTCACACACTGCAAATTTTTGCTCATAATAGTCCACAACCTGCAACACTTGTCAGCCTGCTCTGATACCACTTGATCTGATCCCGGGGGCGAGCCCGGAAAGTCATCGAACCGGCTCGAAACAATCGGGACCAATAGGATCGTTTTTCTGATGTTAGTGCAAGTGAACATGAGCATAATATAAGTGTGTAACATAGAATCATCCACATGAAAATGAAAAATCATTCAAGCACATTAGGGACACGATTTGATTATAGAGTTTACCAGATCTCCTAGCTACGTCTTTGGGCCTACTCCAAAATAGAGTGACCAATCCATTGCAAAGATGCACAAATACATAAGATACATCACAACGGATTCACCTGCAGAGTCTTCATCATCTATTCGTCTCTACCGCCGCACCATAACTGCCTCTGATGGGTCACATAAGTGCACAAGCTATAGGACTCAATCGAAGACTGCAGAAATCAAGCAAGCAAATTCCTGCCTTCTTTGTCTCGAGAAGTTGCCAAACTTAGACATGAAGATATTTTCCCAATGTAGCCAATCACACTCTTTCAACTGACTCTATGAGCCACGAACCTCGAGCAACCAATCCCTTCACCTTTGTCCTTCGGGATGAGAGTGTAGATGGTCGCTACTTGCCTTTAAATGCAAATTGAAATGTTTCCTCCTCGAACTAACTCTACTTCTTTGTCTCCTACGCTGGATCACCTTCAGACATGATGGAGCCATGCTTGCTCTCTGAGCTGGAACTACAAGGTTGGAGCCTCTCCATGAGCTTCTCCAATGGAGACCCCCAATGGGGCCTCTCAGATGCTTGCTTCCTCTATGGGCTACATCTCTCCAAAGTTGAGCTCCTTTCAAATGCACATGACAAGTGCTTAAATAGGAGAAGCTACTCTTGGTGGCGTGATACATGTGATTCTCCAAATTGGGATTAGTTACAAATTGGTTTGCCTTTTAAGAACATAAACCAAAAATATGGTTCATGACCACATGCCCATGGGTTTTCACATTTAGTTACTTCCCCTTAATGACATTTACAAAATCCAACAATAATCCATTACATAACAAAATCCCTTTTTTAAATAGCATGTTGGTTTTTCAACCATAAACCAACTTGTTACAACTTCTTTACAAATATGGCATGTTTGTTTTTGGTTACAACCATGCATTAACTTCATAACAACTCAAGGAATAAAATAAATGAGTAATATGTGAGTAATTTTTCCACTCACTTCAAATATTAATCATTTTCAAATTTCTCATGAGTAAATGCATGAATGTCCTAAAACTCATTTCAAGCACAAATGCATGCATGCTAGTCATCATGCCACTTCATCATGCCATGTCACCATGCCACATAACCATGCCACATCATCATGCCATGTCAGCATGCCACATCATCATGACACATTATCATTCCATGTCATTAGAATGCACTTTTTGACTACCACGTGGAAGCTTGAGGGAGTGCCATGTGGCACTTCAGCCAAAATTTTCCCTGTTATATTATAGTTGGTTCCCCGCAGGAATCACCACCTCTGCAATAGGGACCACTCACCTCTGATACCTGGGCGACGGGAAGGGACCAACATCTACATACATAAATAAAGATACAATCAATCTATACATATAATCATCAACCAGCTCAATTACACTGTGTATAAAGATGAACATAAAGACATCACATATACATACCAACTGGTCCCCAGGCCTGACTAAGAGCTCGGGGCATCTCGGGATCCCCACGATAATCCATACCCACATAAGGGTACTCCTCAATAATCACTGGGAGTTGCCACCACTGCTCAAGTAACTCCTCAATGAAGAAGCATCCCACTCTGTTGCCACCCTCTCGTACCATCATCTGGAACCACCTACGCATCCGTGGCTCCCGTAGACCACTATCCCGCACTGCCCGATGCAGACGCAGAGTAGGTACATTCTCAAAAAATAAAGCACATAAGAAGGACCCAAAACAAAATCATGTCCCAGATGCCCTTGCATTGTTCAGCTGATGCCGAACAACCTGAAGATACATCTAGGCCCACCCATAGTAAGTGCCCCTCATAGCATGCTCTACCAACTGCAACTACCCTCCAGATATCTTGTGGCTCCACGTGGAACCCAATATACGCAACAATAATGTCACCACTCCCCATGTCAATAGGTCCTCAATGTCACACATCAAGATGTGTGAACCATGCACATACACAGTAGCATAACAGTGCCTATCACATAACTCCTCCAATGTCTCCCCCTGATACAGCAGTCACCAACAACTTCCAACATAGGGAGCCCAGTCAACAAGTATACATCCACCAGCGTAATCTCAATATGATGGCCCTGGAAGAGGAAGGCCTCCTCCCCAATATCCCAAAATCTCACCAACGTTTGCAGCAACAAATGCAAGCTCTTTATGAGGGGTATCCGCATGAACTTCAGTAAACCACAATGGGCCAGTGTACCACACACATTCCCATCCCGCAATGCTGCCTCCCGGAGATCTTCACAGTCTTTCTCATGCCACTTAATCTCAACCACCCTGTATAAGCAAAACACAGCTGTCAGCCACTGCTCTCATCAAAAAATGTCACCCAGGGGCCAAGTCGCACCTGTTTAGCCAAAAATAGCAACCAGGTCACTCAAAAATGCCTCATAGGTGTGACCAAGTCGCTCTTTTCCCCTCGAAAGGTGTGACTTGGCTCATTGAAATGCCAATAGGCTCATGGAGGACCTCCAGGTGACCAAATTCAAAATGTAAACCACTAAAAAGGATAGATGTGGCAAGAGCTCTTCCCTGTAAGTTGCATAACTCGAAACCGCCAGTCGAAATAGGAGAAATCAACAAAAGAAAATCTAAGGCCCACCTCTCCAACTCTGCAGTGAACAGTGACAATGACACTTCACAAAGTGGTCCCCACCCTTATATATGCCCCATTTGACCTATTTTCTCCCTTTCGACACAATAGGATCACACGGAGTCTATTTGAGACATCGTTTGCACCACTGGTTTCAGAATTCCGCCCTCTATCTTTGTATGAAACCATCGTCTCATGCTTAACAAGTAATTTTCGGGACCACTTCCCAGAATTTACCTCAATTTAAGAGCCACAACATCGTGATGCAAGTGTCTCTGGACCTGTACTTGCATCCTACCTCCACTCATGCAGGTTCTCGAGCCACCACCCAGAAGGCACATCATTTTATTTTAGCATATAGTTGTCTAATTCATCCACCGCACCTTATGCGGATCTCCGGACCATCGTCTAGAGGACGGATCATTTCCTTTGCATTCATTTGGCATATAACTACTTCTGGACTTGCACTCATATCACATGTAGTCAAGTCTGTCCACCACAACTCACACATAGCTCTCCTGACCTTTGTCCGAGAGCCACCTCGGTTTGCATGCCTCTGTCACATCGACTCGCATGCCTTTGCCACATCGACTCGCATGCCTTTGCCGTGATCTATCACATGCATGTATTGGTATGTTTAAGAGCCACCTGCTCCATCCATACTACATGGATGACCTTTGAACCACTGTCCACTGTCCCAACATAGGGGCACCACCTGTGCCACCGCGATCGATTGACCATACTAGAGTTTCTTTTAAGCTCTTTTCTGACTCCTAAAAGAATGAAAATATGGTTGAGTGCATCTGCTTCCTTTCCCGCTCATTAAAGTATAGGAAAGGGCATCTACATCGTCTCGTTTATCTCCTTTTGTGGACTATGTAGACCATCAAATGAAAAGGACCACCTTGGCACATTCGATCCAAGACCGTTCCCCTCTGCATACATTTATGCTTTCTCGGGCAGAGGGGCCAAACTTTATGAAAAAGATCACCAGGGTTGTCGTTAATCTCTTTTTCATCTTTCTCATTAAGAAAATATTACCAAGCAAACTTGGTCTCGTTCATGCTCATAAAAGTATCTAAATGACCGTCCAGTTAGTATAGGTTTAACCTTTTCCGATTTGATTGGAATACCAACTGTAAAGAGGTCTCTCATCCCCTACAGGATGGGCGAGCTCTCCTGTGTATACTTTTATCCTTTTTTGGGCACAGGAGACTACCAATGAAAAAGAGCCCCCACTGGAGTCTTCTTCATGCTTTCAAAATTTCTAAAAATGAAAGCACCATCGAGCATTTACTTTCTCGGGCTCGCCAAAAATCCACGAGATCGTACCACAACGGTGTCTTTATACACCACCCCACAGATAACAGTTTGGCAGCATTCCCACTTTGGGTCGCCTTTGTTTAGAGTACTCTGCAATGTGTCTTCCTTGGATCCCATCAGCACCAAAACTCCCTTGCTACAGAGCAGGAATGGATACCTTCCGTCTATAGGACGGAAGGATAGGGTTCATGGTGGTTGTGAAAGAAAAACAAAAAGGAAACGAAATGAAACAAAACCCCTCTGCACACAAGGTTATGGGTTAAGCTCCAAGACCCTGCATACAACTGTTAGAAAAACCCAAAGACCTGCAAGTAAACAATGGAAACATACAAGAACATGTTAAGCAATAGATATGCAAGTAAATAATGTTAGAAAAACTACAATCTACCAAAGAAAAAATGAAAAAGAAAAATGATTATACCTTCTGGTTGAAATGGGCCACCATGCCCTAGCTTGGGGGAGCACCTCTCTTAGGAATGGGGAGCTATGGCTCAATGGAATGATGGATGAGAGGGAGGGTGAATGGCTTGAGAGGAAAATGGTCTCAAGGCACTCACTCGGGTAGCATAACAATATGGAAAGAAGGAATGTCTTGAGAGTGACCCCCACCCCTCTATTTATACTTTTTCTCAAGACTTTTAGGGTTTTAAGCCCTTGGTTTGGGCTTTAGCCCCTTTTTTGGGATTTTAGCCCCTTTCACTCAATCTTTAGCTCTTTTGGGGTCTTAATATCCTTTGAGGGGTTTTAGCCCCTTTTTGGAGGCTTTATCCTCTATGAGAGCTATTTTGGCTCTTTTTAGGGGTTTTTAAGCCCTTTTTCATATTTTTAAGCCTTCTTGAGGGTGTGGGGGTCAAATGGGGTCAAACAAGGGTCATGCATGGATGTCCTTGGGTGGTGTAGGTCATGTAGAGATTAGTGAGGGATTTTTTGGGTTAACAAGAAGGGTGTAGGGGGGTTTCCCCCCCACTATAGTCGTTAGGCGGCTCCAGGGGGGTGGGGGGTGAAAATTTAGGAAAAATGCCTTGTAAAATTTTGTTATTTCAGAGTCATGACTTGGTCAATAATAGGTGATTTACGAGCCCATGGTTTTGGGTAGCCCAAGGTATTTTCCCATGGTATTCCATTTATAAAATGAATGCATTGTAGTTATGGTTGTGTATTGTATTATAGCATTGTAACACAATATCTGTGATTGTGTGAGAGAGACTTGAGAGAGTGAAGAGGAAGTGCAGCAAGGTTGTTGCAGGTTGTATCCCTTCATTTTGTTGTATGGTATATTAATAAAGGACTAGCAATTTATGTGTGGACATAGCCCATCTTGAGTATACCACATTATATATGTGTCTCTCTTGTAATGTGTTTAGGTGTTTAATATTTGCATCTTGTTTATTGTTATTGCTCTGCGATCCTATTTTTCTAAAAAAGATGAGGTTATCCCTCCTTCACAAGAAACCCTTATGTTATCAGGAATTATGCAATCAGTGCGGAAACTTTTTATTCCTCTACCCTGCAACGTACAAGTGTAGAACAAAAAAGCACAGCAGTATATCCTTTCCTTAAGTAATTAATTAACAATATAAAATAACATCATACCTCAAATCTAAATTTCTTTGTCCTTGCTCTATAAATTCTTCACAACGTTCGATACCTGTAAAATAGATCAAGGGACAAAACACGAAGTGAGAGTATCATGATAAACTAATTAATCGTATCAGTGATCAAGGAATATGATAATATTCAATTGAAATTAATCAACACATCAAATATAGGTTAGGGGAACACTTTTGTATTAATTATGAAAGAGATTAAAGTACAACCAAAAACCCTTGATGTTGATGGCTTTATACTCTACAAGAACATCTACAATCCTCTACCACTATGAGAATCTCTCCACATATAAGCCAGCTCTATCTTGCCTCTAACTCAAACTTCAATCCAACATCATAAGGGTACTATTCTTTGGCCTCCTCCACTCACATCATGAAGGCTTCATTTATAGGCCCAAAACACATGAGATTGACTTGGGGAATGGATAGAATGTGATCCCAATAGGTGAGGGATGTGAATGCCACCTCTCCCAAGCATGTAGGAACTGACTCCATGGAGGCTTCTGTGCATAAGATTCTAGAACCTTCTTTTTTCCCTTTTTTGGCATATTGGTGCACTCAGTAGAAGGGGTATGTGCGCCGACCTAAATTTTTGTCATGGAAAGAAGGCAATGGTGCTCTTTACTCCACAGTGGGCAGCACCATCAACACTCTGTGTAAAAGAGAGAAAGGCATCATCCCTCCAAGATATGGGAAAAAGGAAGCCAAGGCATCATAGGTAAAGTTTTCTGCAAGGCTGATAGACAATGTGGAATTTCCAGGTGCAACATAATTCTCCCCAAAGTATGAAGCTAGAAGGAAGTGATAGGTGAAATAGTTTGCAAGATATCCGTCTGGTATAGAGGCAATGAGAGTTGGACTCATAACTGACATAGAACCAATAACTAACTTTATCCAAATTAATCATAGTTGCAGACCAATACACTGCAGATCTATGATGATGGCTCTATCATGGCTACCAATAATACACTGTAGATCTATGAACAACTGATATAGGAGGGAGGACATAGCTACGGAACATACAAACTAGATCCATGTCTTTCAACCTCAAATACTGAACATAGCCACCAAAACATACAATGTGGATCCATGTCAAGACTTTCATTGATCTTCAAACGCAACCTGAGCGTAGGAAACTATAGTGACAGAGCCTAACCACTCAGGGTCTTCTTTCCAATCCCCAACCGATATGATTATAACCATGTGAATAAATTTCTTGATGTTGAACATGGAAAAAACCACTTGATTGCTAGTCATTAATGAAATTATTAACAAGTGGGAGGGAAATCACCAGTAATGTCAATGATTCCCCAGGTATCTCAGTACATTCTCTCAAGTGTGAATAGATGTTCTGAAGTCGAACACTTGATAGAATCTTTCAATCAAAGTTCATTGATGAAAACCTACTGTCGAAAGCGAGGAAACCTGCTATTGAGGCATGCAGGCTTCAAGGTACTTGACTAGGTTTCTAAGTCTAATCCCTGGATAGTGAGCTGAAGTCGACAGGAATAGAATCGTCACAGGAGGGCCATGATGATTCCCACATCAGTGACACGAAACAAGGAACAAAAGTTGATTTGAAGTGATGAAACTAACTCAAACATGACTGAATTTATGGATAGGTAAATTTACTAATGAGTTATTTTCTGGGAGAGATGTCCTTTGAACAATTTGTGGCACGACAAGTGACTTGGAATCATTGACTTGACAAGGCTGGAACCAAGTGTAACGCAAGGAATATGACAAAGCATTCTCTAAATTGACTCAAAGGAGTCAGGTGACTCACCAAAATGGGTCATCTCAAAGACAAGCTAAATACCCAACTGTTTAGATATGAAAATGTAGACATGTGCCATGTTCAAAGGTCGACTGTAGACGACTACCATAAATACAAATGTAAAAAAATATCCTTTCCTTTAATTTCCCCATCTCGAAAGATGAGTGCTCTTTTTCATTTTTACGAGTCCAAAGAGGGAAACAAACACTCGTTGTAGCTCATCAAGTGATGAGTCCATTCTCACATGTTTTATGAACCTAAGAAAGGAGGGGTTCATTCCTACATAGGGTCTTCCATCATTTTGTTTTATGAGTCTGATGAAAGAAAACTCATTTGTCGTTTCATGTTTAGAGAGTCTGAAATGACAAAGAAGACTCCAAAAGGTCCTTTTTCGTAAATAAGGCTAATCGGTCCGAAAAATAGATAACTTACCACCGACTAGTCAATCGTTCTTATACTTTTACAAGTGTGAACGCAACAAGTTCGCTTGGCAATATTTTTGTGTTTTTAAGGAGACTGAAAAGAGCTTAAATATAACTCTGTAATGGGTTTCCTTTTTCATAATCCACTTTTAATGAGTCTAAAAAAGTGAAAAAATAAACTCGACACTCTTTTATTGGAGATTTAATCAGCATGTGAAAAGTGTACAAAAACGCTCGGTACTTTTTCATTTTTACTCAAAGCCTGAAAAAGACTAAAATAGATTATTTCATAGCAACGAACCCAATGTTAACATGAAAGCTCAAAAAACACATTAAAAGCCAACTTATCAAAAACTATATAAAACCAAAAGTAAAACCCCACTTTAATGAAATAATTTTGGATTTCAAAATAATTAAATTATAGTGGAATAGTAAAAAGTTCCAAAATTGTTATAAATAGAAAGGGATGGTAAGAATTCTTTAGCATTTTGTTTTTACCATTGTGAGAGTTTTGTAATTGGAATTAAAGAGAAGGGCTTCCACCGATGATTTGGCAAGTGTCTCGATCCATTGCTTCTTGATCTCCTTGGAATAGGTAAGCATCCAAAGCATTTCCATTTCATGTTCATAATGATTTTTAGTGGTTTTAACACAAAGATAGAAGGTTAATTTGAGTAAACTAGGGGTTTTCGACCGAATTGAGGGGGTTTGTAATCGTTTTAGGGGCAAAAAATTTGGGCCGTAAGGCTCCTTAGTTTTTGGGTAGAGTGTACGATGCCGCTTTGTCATGCTGGGATAGATGCATCATAGGCACTCAGTCCACAGCCGACAGAAGCGTTGGCCATCGGTGCTCTGCGGGCCGAAACGAGCTGCATCATAGGCGCTCTGTGAGCAAAAAAGAATAGCATCGCAACCCCTAAAAATTCACAACAAAAACCCCATTCTTGAACAAAAAAATTGATTTTTGCTTCTATGTTGTTTAAAATGATCATTTAATGTTTTTCCTTTTTTGCCATAATGCTATTTCTAATAAAAAAATTGTGTGTTGCAGGTGCAATACATCATTTTCGTTATGGTTATTTGGAAAGAGCGAGAACATGAGGTTCCAGACTACCAGGTTGTCAGTGACCCAGCTACTATAGAGGCTCTACAGAACTGCGGGCTCCTAAAGTACTTTAGAGTGCCAAGCATGAAGGCATATATCCGCCTACTGGAATACATCATAGGTATGTGGGATCCTGAGCAATAGCACTTTGTGGTTGGGATCCACACCCTACCCATAGAGATCGAGGATATATACTTCCTGACTGGTTTGTCCAGGAGAGGAAGACCAGTAGTTTTATCCAAGGCGCGAGGAGGGGAGACCTCCTTGGATGACTTGATTGACCAATACTTTGCACTGGGTACGGAATCTCAGTTTGGGAAATTACCTATCCAGTCTATAGTGGATCGTCCTTTGAGGATGGTAGTGTACACAATTGGAAAGGTGGCCTAAACTAGGTATGCTCATCTCACTACTAGTTCACCCATGTTGTATGCCCTAGAGTGCATGGATCCCACAGTCTTCAACTAGTGTGAAGGCATGTTGGTATGTCTCAAGGATCAATTGAACAAATGTAAGTGGGGGATGCTTAAACAGTTTGGCTATGGAGCAGTGGTGGTGTCTTTTATTCTATAGCGGGTGCCCTACATGAGGCCACAGGTGACTATGAGCAGACTCTAGCCTAAAGATCCTAGGATGTTCAGGTGGGTTTATATTATGGCCCACCATGGTGGCGAGGGACCCAAAGTTGTTTACGGGTCTACCTTTTTTCACTGGCTGAGAGGCCAGTTACTGATAATTGAGGACTATGCCTATGAGGGGGAAGACTTTCGGGACAACCCAGAGCTTTCATTACCTGAGGGGGAGGTATGGGATGACCGCGGTAAGAAAGGACCTTTACCCACTATGTTTTTTATTTTTGCAGTTTATTTCATTTTTATTTTATAGTACTGAGATAAGTGAAAATATTTTAATGTAGGCATTGGACCAGTATGTCCAACTGGGATGTCTCCTATTGTGAGGCGAGAAGGTACCAGAGATATGATGGTTTATCGCTCTAAGGCAGACGAGGAGCTCGAAGATCTCAAGGAGAACCTACAATGTTCGACTGTAGGGATTCCTGACATGACTACTGATGACCTACCAAAGCGTTACCAGCGCCATACTGCAGGGGTCTCAAGACATTTTTCCAAGCTACTCCATAGAGTAACTCAAGCTATCATGTGCTATCATGAGAACCACCAGGATGAGCATTAGTCCACGGGGATCTTCACTTTTTATATATGTATTATACTAAAAGCTTCGAAGCTTCAAATTTTTCCCTATGTATATTTTGAACTTGTTACAGTCCTAAAGTTTGAGGGCACTGAAAGCTAGATGCTTAACCCAATTTTGTATCTCATTCCTACAGTTTTATATATATGACAAACTTTTATATTTACAGTCGTGTGTGCAAAAAATGTGACATGTGAAAAGATTATCTACTTATGAATTTACATGTATGTCATTTATGTTTTAAATGGACTTTTTAAATATGAGCAATATACCAATCTAAGACATAATTAGCTAGGGAATCTGCCACATCATTCAAATGTCTCGGAACGTGTTGATATACAACTTGCTCAAAAGATCTTTCTAGGAGCCTAACTCTTCGTAATGTATGAAGAAGTGGGGGATTTTAGACGATGTAGACCCGGTTAAGTTGTTGAACAACTAGTTCGGAGTCTAGGTAAACCCTAATCTCCCTTACATCATTAGCTAGGTCTTCCGTCAACAACCCAATCACAGCATGGTATTCTTCTAGATTGTTGGTGGAGGGACCTAAGTAAACACCCCCTGAACTCACCAAATCACCTGTAGGAGAGTACAGTACCCAAGCTGCTAATGCAAGGTTCAATGTATATCGATTAGCACCATCCGTAAAACCAGTGAAAGTAGTCATCTGTCCATTTATATAAGAGACACACATAAGTAGGGTTTTTCGAAAAAAAAAATCTTAAATCACACAAAAAACACACTTTTTAAACCTAAGACACACATCAAACTATAAACAATATTTACAAAGACCCTATGCTAGATGACCTAGGCATAGTATCTTTTAAGGTAGAGCCCATTACGAGGCTCTCCCAAAGGTATCCCATCATAATCTACCAATTCATATGCCCCCTTTTCTAAAACATGACTGAAAATATAAGGCCCATGCCACATAGACTCAAATTTGCCTGCCCCCAGCTTGTCATGCTTCTGGTCATAAGTCAAGACCAGATCTCCCTCATTGAAGGAACAAGGCTGAATTGTTTTTGTCATATTGGAATTTCATTCTTCTTTTATGTGCCTCACTAGCTAAGGCAGCATCACGTCGAGTTTCATCAAGTTTGTTTAGATACAAGAATCATTCCTCATCTATAGTGGTGTTGGGAAAAAGCTCTCCAGCTAGTTTCAGAGAAGGGATCTCGCATTTTATTAGGAGAGTTGCTTCCAATTCGTATACTATTTGAAAAGGTGTGAAACTGGTGGAAGTTTTAAAAGTGGTCCTATAGGACCAAAGCGCAGAGAATAGTTGCAAATGCTAGTTTGACTTGGCCTACCCTATCATCTGTTGAAGCATTGTTTTTAGTACTTTGTTTATTGCTTCAACCTAGCCATTGGCCTGCGGATAGTAAGGTGTAGAGTTATCATGGCGAAACCCTTATTTTTCACTAAGCTCTGCCATCATTTTGTTCTGAAAATGTGATCCATGATCTGTCACGATGGCCCTAGGGATCTTGAATCTAGCGATGATATGGTTGAATAGAAATAAAGCAGTTCTTTTGTCGTCTTCGGCGTATGTGGGCATAGCCTCAACCCATTTTGTAAAATAGTCCATGGCCACAATAATGTAGCCATGCCCCTCGACTGAGGTAGGTCTACAATGCACAAAGTCAATG
Organism: Pseudotsuga menziesii; assembly: GCA_001517045.1. Taxonomy (NCBI): domain Eukaryota; kingdom Viridiplantae; phylum Streptophyta; class Pinopsida; order Pinales; family Pinaceae; genus Pseudotsuga; species Pseudotsuga menziesii. The sequence goes on along the minus strand of LPNX010065197.1, from coordinate 141,579 downwards.
CCCCATTTCACAAAAGGGCCAACTACTATGACAGGATGGAGTGGAGCTGGATGAGTGTGCTTTTTGGTAGTGAACATTTGACATGGCGGGCATTTCTTGATTGTTTCAATGCAATGTTTGAAAATAGAGGGCCAAAAATACCCTATGCGTGAGATTTTTTGGGCAGTAGCCAACCTAGAGAGGTGACCTCCACAAGCTCTAGCATGGCAATCATTTAAGACAATCTCAGCCTCCTCATGTGTAAGGCAATGTCATAATATAGAATCAACACCACGGTGGTATAAGGTATCATTCAGAATGAGAAATCTTTTGGCCTGGTGGCGGATACGACGAAGTTCATCATGAGTAGAAGTGGGCGGATATCATAAAGTCTAGAGATACAAAATGATATCTCCATACCAGGGCTCAATCGTGCTAATGAGAAACAATGATTCATCAGGCAATGAATCGATGGGCTCTGTATTCTCTATAGTACGGGGAAGGTCACATATGAGCTCTGCGAAAACAAGAGACTTCTTAGAAGTACTTTTGGTGAACTCCAACTCAAATTCTTGGACAATAACAAAATCCAGCGTGAGTATTTTCCCCCAAGTACTTGATGTGTCAAAACGTAGTACATGGGGTTGGAGTCAGCGTAAACTGTGGTGATGCAAAGCAAGATATAATGACAGAAATTCTGGACTGCGATGACCGTGGCCAGAGAAAACTTCTCCACATGTGAATATGGAGTTTCGGAGTCTAAGAGACTCTTACTGGCATAGCAGATCACATGTTCCTGGTCATGTTCATCTGTTTGAACAAGGACCATGCCTATGGTAGACAAGGATGCAGCCACATACAAGGAATAGTCCTTAGTATAATTAGGTGGTTGCAACACTAGTGCATGGGTAAGTGCATGTTTGAGATTATCAAATGCGTGCTGTGTGAAATCATCCCAAACAAAAGGGGTATCCTTTTTAAGCAACCTTAGGAAACCGTGCATCCTTTCTGCATAGTTGTAGACGAAACGACATAAAAAAATTTCCTTCCCTTGCAAACTTTGAAGTCTGGTTGTGTTCGTAGGAGCAGGTAGGGCCAGGATAGCTTCAATATTTAAGGGATCAATGCAGATGCCATATTTAGAAGCAATGAAACCAAGGAGACAGCCAGTTTCCACATAAAAAACACATTTGTGGGGGTTTAAACAAATATTAAAATTGCGACATCTCAGGAAAATGGCTCTCAATGATCAACTTGCAAGTCCAGTTGCTTGGAATGAGCAAGCAGGTCATCCAAATAAGGTTCCACAATGTGTTTAATATCATGAAAGGAATATGACATGGCGCATTGAAATGTGGCACCAACATTCTTCAAGCCAAAAGGTAATTTACAGTAGGCAAAGGTCCCCCATGGGAAAATAAATGTCGTCTTGTGTTGGTTGGATGGGAGAATTTCAAGCGAATTGTAGCCAGAAAAAACATCCATAAATGAAAAGATGACACTTCTGGCAAAGTTATCAATTATTTGATTGATGTAGGGAGTGGGGAAATTGTCTTTTAGACAAGCCTGATTCAGGTCCCTAAAATTGATGCAAGCCCTAATAGTTCCCTACTTTTTGTTCACAGGAACTATGTTGGACACCCATTCGGTTAAAGGTACGCAGTAAATAAAATCAGTCTTTAGAATTTTCTCAACTTCTTCCTTGATGGCTGCTGCTTTTCGTAGATGTACTTGTCGTAGTTTCTGGCGGACTGGCTTGGCGCCAGGGTAGGTTTTGATCTCATGAAGAACAATGGAGGGATCAATCCATGGAATTTCTTCGTATGTACAAGCGAAGACATCCCTAAATTCCTTGAATAAGGCCGTGTATGATTGAAATTCGTCAAGTGAAGAGTTTTGGCCTATATAAATGTTCTCTAAAACGCCTGGCTTCACGAATATGTCCACGGGCATGGTTTTTGTAATATTGCATAGATTTCCCTCAGATTCGACATTGCGAGTGAGTATCGGAGACTAAGGGTTCATGACTATATCAGATGAAACAACGAATGTGAATTGCTCTTCTACCATATGGCAAGAGGGAAGGAAAGAGGATCGATGATGATGATCTTTTCAAGGCATATTGTCTAAAGACATAACTTCCATAATGGATTCGCCCATAGGAATTGTATGTGATAAATAGTCTAGAGATGGGGAGGGATTTTCTAGCCAATATGGCAGGTGATAACAGTCTGATGCCACCAACGAATGGTCGTTGATGGTGGGGTCACTGGTAGATTGGATCGGGTTGTAAACTTCTTCAAAAGGGGTAAAAGGTTTTGATTCAATAATTGATTTTCCTTTGTCCATAGAGGAGGTCGAAATCATATTAATAGATGAAGTTTGCAAAGCAGGAGGAGGATTTGACAATGGAAAGACTCGCATTAGTGAAGAGTCTTTTATAATACCCAATCCTATGTCCTTATACTGTGGGGTATTTAGAAGCGGAACATTATTTGCATAATTGGTAATTGCACTAGGTGTGATCAAATCTAGCTCATATATGGTGATAATCCTTCCTTGGAATGGGAACTGGACGATCTAAAAAACGGTCGTTACTACAGCTTGCATAGCATAAAACCAGTTGCGACCTAAGAGTAGGTTATAATCCAAAGGAGCATCAATGACCTCAATATGAATGGAGACTGAATTGCCCCCAGTTCAATGTGGATGGCAGGTAGTAATCCATAGGGTTGAAAGCTGCGACCATCAAAATCCTTAAGGGTGGTAGGTGAACGATTAATCTCAGGAGAACCAATGGCTCTCCAACAAGATAAAGATATGACCAAGGTGGAGTCTCCCTCATCCAAAATGGTACGACGGATGGTATTTCAAATGATTTAGTGGATATCTAGAAATCCAATTGATGTGAGAGCCTAGTCTTAAAATCATCCAGTTTGAAAGTGATGACGTTACTGTTCTATGGGTCCATAGCTCCAAGTGCAATAAGCAAGTTTTTTCCGTTGGGTGGGACAGGTTTGGAGAAATTCTAAGGCCGACATATCACATGGTGCTTGAGCCAAATCTTCTACAATATTATAATATCGGGCAGCACATGCATTAGGATTGATAATGGACTTACGAAGAGTAATCTTGGGTGGGCCAAAAATTGCTTCTGGTATAGGTTTTTTAATATGAAGACCATTTCTAGGAGGAGGTGTGGAAGATGAGGGTTTTTCGGTTGGAACTTCATCAGATTTATTTTCCAAAGGAGGTTCATAGCTATGTGATCTTATATTTGAGTTAATCGTGTCACTAGACATCATTCTTACTTCATCAGTGGACAAAGAAGGTTCATGCAAGGATTGATGGTCAATCAATTGCTATTGAGATGGGAAAGGGTCTTTGAGAACTGCTAGGGTGGGTCAACTTTTCATAAATTTGTTAATTTCCTCACGATGAGGACACTCTTTGGTGAAATGGTCACCTCTGCATATTAAACAAGGATATTTTACCTTCCTTTTTCCTTTAGAATCAGCATCAGGGTTCTATGGTTTGTTACTTTCCTGTTGATTGTCAGGTTTTTTCAATTTATTCTTTCCCTTTTTCTTTCCGCTCGAAGATTGAGTGGATTGAACTACGTTTACTTCGGTGAAATCAACAGGAGAGGAAACAATTTTGGAAGGTGGGCTTGTTAGTGAGGCGGTTTGATTTTGCTTTTTAGAATATTTTGTCGTCGTTTGTGCTTGAATTGAACCAAGTATGCCATCATCAGGTGATTCAATTCTGGGTCTTGATGGATCTGTTATGGGGCGAGGAGCATGGGGAATCAGATCATACAAAGTACCTAACTGGGAATATACCAAGTCTAGGTACTGAGCGCGACTAATAGCCTGCTCTTTGGTAACAGCGCCTCCCATGGCGACATCTCTAGCAATGGGTGGAAGTAAAGACTTTGTAAACTAATCAGCCAGTAACTGATCAGGAATGGGAGCCTTGATTAACCTATGTCTTCTTTTCCATTCATGAATATGATCAGAGATATGGGTTGATGTTTTTTGTTGAAGCGAGGTTAACAGGTCTGTACCTATTTCATACCGGATAGGTAACTGAAAGTGCATTAAAAAATCCATATCTAAAGCAGTGAAGTCCCAAAAAGAGTGTTGTGGTAGCTCTATATACCATTTTGCGGCAATACCTATGAGGGTTGTTTGGAATAATCGTAGACGGATCGAGTCATCCATCACTGAATTCGATGAACACCAAAGATGAAAGGTCATCACATGGTTTTTAGGGTCCTCACTATTGGAGACATTTACCACCATACACACTCTTTTTGGTCAAATTGGACTAGTTAAACCACTATCCTAAGTATTATTGACATTAATTGACATTAGTGGAGCATTAATTGACATCATCCAATCACACCCACGCCTACCTTCAGTCAAGGAGGCTAACTTAGCCTTCTCCTACATTCTGAGAGGCTAACTAGAGAACTCTGGGGCTGATCTGAGTGATATTAATGCACCTAATTGCTAACTGATGGTTACAATCAGTTAAAGCAGTCAATTAAGGTGCCTCCTCTCATTAAATATATTATTTAATGATTATTTAATGAACTGGAGTCAACAGGGGCACCTCCACCAACTTCTGATGTGCAGTTCAACTTCAGTTAACCTCATCAGGGTTCATTGGAGTCAGTGTAGTGCTACCTCTTGATGGTTGGTGAGCTGTGACATGTGTCTGATCTCTTTCAGTTGAGACTCAATCATTTATTGCACTCCGGCTTCAGTTAGGGTTCAATTGAGTCAATTATGGTTTTGATCAGTGGTTAACTAGAGTGTTGACATGGCTTACATTAAGTTAAGCTAGACTCACTCATTCAATTTGAATGACCTCCTTAGGGATTCAAATTGCTCATTCATTCATGCCTGTAGCATGACATTGTAATTGTAATCATTCATTCTTTATGTGAACATTGAGCGGCTACTATTCCCGTAGACCGATTACACCATTTGATGAGTTATTTGTTGATTATTATTTGATGAGATTGATGCTTTGTTCCTAGATCAATAGGTATCAGAGCTTACGGCGGGATGAAGCTCTATCTCTCAAAAACAAGCTTTGTTCCTTGATTAATATGGTATCAGAGCTTACAGCAGGATGAAGCTCTATCTCTCAAAAACAAGCTTTTTGACAGATTTCTACATGAAATTTGAGCAATAGCTCAAAAATCCAGCACTGCACTAGAATCCAAGGCTTACCACTTAATACCCCAAGTAAAGAACTTGTTGATCAAGCTTGCTTGATTGACTATGCTGGGTGTGATGAAAGCCTAAAATGTGTAAGATTTCTGACCTTATGGTGCCCCTTTTGTTTTGATTTGCAGGTTTTAACAGGTACAACTTCGAATGGACTCATCAATCCCTCTTCTCACCCCATTCACAAGCTATTCGGAATGGAAGTTGAAGATGATTGCATCTCTGAAGAGACGAGGTGTCTATTGGACTTGGAAAAGAGTCTTATGAGAATGATAATGACTGGCTAAATGACAATGATAGAGATTTTGGAGCAATATGTCTGGCCCTTTCTCCTAGCTTGCACTACCTTATTGCTTCTGCTGAATACCCAAAGGATCTCTGGACAAAATTGGACAGAACCTTTGGCAAGCACAATGAGGATCATAATAGCACTTTGGAGATCACATCCAGCACCACAAGAGTTCTTTACTCAAAATTATGAGCCTCTACTCTTTCTGATGAAGTTGTTCAAGATGAAGATGAAGCAGAATCTTCTACACATTCAATTCAAATTGAATAAAGTCTCCATGCAGTGACTCCTTCTCCTGATGCTCCGGAAGTTCATGAGATCTCTGATATCTCATATCCTCGTATTGCTAAAATAGAAGAATACATTCAAATCTATGATATTGAAGAAAAATACTCCTGCACTTCCATGCAAACATTCACCGATGCTTTTCCTTTGAATTTTGTGCAAAATTTACCAGTAATTGCTTTTGAAAGTAAAGAGAAATTTGATTTTTCTTCCTCTAATGTTGCTGCTGGTGTACAAATATGTAAAAAAATGGATTTTTGGAAGAAATATCATATTATAAGAGTGACACATTCACTCCCCATGATCTATATCTTCCAGCAAAATCCTGCAGGATTGCATGCACAAAAAATCAGAATTTTGAAGAAAAAGACAACTATGCATCCACCATCTCGGTTGACCATAATTTTTGGATCTGATATGAACCTTATTGGATCTGATATGATCTTATTTGGATCTGATCTGATATTTCTTGGTTCAAATTTCAGGTTCATAAACCTTCAGTACTGCTTGTAGATGTTCTCATCAACGGCGTGAAGAAACAAGTACTACAAGTCTCCTACAAAACTATTGCTGGGGATTTGATTTCATTTCACAGTTTTGGATCTGTTGTGAACTTATTTAGATCTGATTTAATTTCTGATCTGATATTATTTGGTTCATATTTTAAAATCCAAGAGCTTTCAGCCATGCTTGTAGCTGCTCTCACCAATTCCGGTGTGAAAAATCAAGTACCGCACTTTCTCTTCAAAACCGCTGATGGGGATTTGGTGTTAGTTTCCTCATATGAGGTTGCTGATATTTTATTATGTGATTCATTAGATATTTCAGAAGCTATATCAGATTATGGAGCTCAATCATTCGCTCTCCATAGTCCCAAGGCTTCTCTACCTTTAGTCACATGCTCATCTCCTCACAGAACTAGTAAAGAGGACGACATTCTGCATCCGCTTGGAAACTTGCTCCTAATATTTGGGGCTGATTTTACCACTCATGGTTTGCTATTCAAGGCTACAACATATCAGTTTCTTGAGTGTTCCACACTTGGTTCAAATCCTCAAGAACCTTTGCTCTCTCTTCAGATGATTTCAGCTACTCTACATGGGTCCAGTTTTCACCGTGTAGTTGTTTATATTTCTGATTCAGTTGAGTGCATTGTTCTTCTTCCAAAGTGTAAGATTCCTCCAGACATATTCATTTAGTTTGGATTCATAGGTTCACATGCACAGTCTCAGGATACTGCTGCATAGAAGAACCAATTCTTGATTTACTGCTTAGTTTGAGGGGGGTATTTTTCCCATGAGGTTTTCCCCATCTCCTTGGTTATATTAAGTAGTTACTTTATTGTACAAGGTGACCTATGGCCTTTGTTGTCGGGGCCCTAGCATTTTTATGCATTTGTGTTTTCTAACTCCTCCTGAGTATAGCTTAAGGTGGGGTGTTGGAGACATTTACCACCATACACACTCTTTTTGGTTAAATTAGCCTAGTTAAACCACTATCCTAAGTATTATTGACATTAATTGACATCATCCAGTCACACCCACGCCTACCTTCAGTCAAGGAGGCTAACTTATCCTTCTCCTACATTCAGGGAGGCTGACTAGAGCACTCTGGGGGTGATCTGACTTATATTAATGCACCTAATTGCTAACTAGTGGTTATAATCAGTTAAACCAGTCAGTTAAGGTGCCTCCTCTCATTAAATATATTATTTAATGAACTGGAGTCAACAGGGGTGCCTCCACCAACTTCTGATGTGTAGTTCAACTTCAGTTAACCTCATTGGGGTTCATTGGAGTCAGTGTAGCGCTACCTCTTGATGGTTGGTGAGTTGTGACATGTGTCTGGTCTCTTTCAGTTGAGACTCAGTCATTTATTGCACTCTGGCTTCAGTTAGGGTTCAGTTGAGTCAATTAGGGTTTTGATCAGTGGTTAATTAGAGTGCTGGCATGGCTTACATTAAGTTAAGCTAGACTCACTCATTCAATTCGAACGACCTCCTTAGGGATTCGAATTTCTCATTCATTCATGCCTGTAGCATGACATTGTAATTGTAATCATTCATTCTTTATGTGAATTTTGAGCAGCTACTATTCTCGTAGACCGATTACACCATTTCATGAGTTATTTGTTGATTATTCTTTGATGAGATTGATGTTTTGTTCCTAGATCAATAGACAAGATTAATATGGTATTAGAGCTTACGGCCGGACGAATCTCTATCTCTCAAAAACAATCTTTTTGACATATTTCTGCATGAAATTTGAGCAATATCTCAAAAATCCAGCACTGCACTAGAAGCCAAGGCTTACCACTTAATACCCCAAGTAAAGAACTTGTTGATCAAGCTTGCTTGATTGAATATGCTGGGTGTGATGAAAGCCTAAAATGTGCAGGCTGTCTGACCCTTTGGTACCCCTTTTGTTTTGATTTGCAGGTTTTAATAGGTACAACTTCAAATGGACTCATCAATCCCTTTTCTCACCCCATTCACAAGCTATTCGGAATGGAAGTTGAAGATGATTGCATCTCTGAAGAGACGAGGTCTCTATGAGGTGTCTATTGGACTTGGAAAAGAGGCTTATGAGAATGATAATGACTGGCTAAATGATGGTGATAGAGCTTTTGGAGCAATATGTCTGGCCCTTTCTCCTAGCTTGCGCTACCTTATTGGTTCTGTTGAATACCCAAAGGATCTCTGGAAAAAATTGGACAGAACCTTTGGAAAGCACAATGAGGATCATAATAGCACTTTGGAGATCACATCCAGCACCATAAGAGTTCTTTACTCAAAATTCTCAGCCTTTACTCTTTCTGATGAAGTTGTTCAAGATGAAGATGAAGCAAAATCTTCTACACATTTAATTCGAATTGAAGAAAGTCTCCACGCAATGACTCCTTCTCCTAATGCTTTGGAAGTTCATGAGATCTATGATATCTCATCTCCTCATATTTCTGAAACAGAAGAAGACATTCGAATCTCTGATATTGAAGAAAAATACTGCTGCACTTCCATGCAAACATTCACCGGTGCTTTTCCTTTGAATTCTGTGCAAAATTTACCAGTAATTGCTTCTGAAAGTAAAGAGAAATTTGATTTTTCTTCCTCTGATGTTGCTGCTGGTGTGCAAATATGTAAAAAATTGGATATTTTGGAAGAAATATTAGATTATAAGAGTGACACATTCACTCCCCATGATCTAGATCTTCCAGCAAAATCCTGCAGGATTGCATGCACAAAAATTCAGAATTTTGAAGAAAAAGACAACTGTGCATCCACTGTCTCGGTTGACCATAATTTTTGGATCTGATATGAACCTTATTGGATCTGATATGAACCTTATTGGATCTGATATGATCTTATTTGGATCTGATCTGATATTTCTTGGTTCAAAATTTCAGGTTCATAAACCTTCAGTACTGCTTGTAGTTGTTCTCATCAACAGTGTGAAGAAACAAGTACTGCAAGTCTCCTACAAAACTGCTACTGGGGATTTGATTTCATTTCATAGTTTTGGATCTGTTGTGAACTTATTTAGATCTGATTTAATTTCTGATCTAATATTATTTGGTTCATATTTTAAAATCCAAGAGCTTTCATCCATGCTTGTAGCTGCTCTCACCAATTCCGGTGTGAAAAATCAAGTACCGCACTTTCTCTTCAAAACCGTTGATGGGGATTTGGTGTTAGTTTCCTCATATGAGGTTGCTGATATTTTATTATTTGATTCATTAGCTATTTCAGAAGCTATATCAGATTATGGATCTCAATCATTCGCCTCCACAGTCCCAGGGCTTCTCTACCTTTGGTCACATGCTCATCTCCTCACAGAACTACTAAAGAGGACGACATTCTGCATTCGCTTGGACACTTGCTCCTAAGATTTGTGGCTGATTTTACCACTCCTGGTTTGCTGTTCAAGGCTACAACATATCATTTTCTTGAGTGTTCCACACTCGGTTCAAATCCTCAAGAACCTTTGCTCTCTCTTCAGATGATTTCAGCTACTCTACATGGGTCCAGTTTTCACCGTGCAGCTATTTATATTTCTGATTCAGTTGAGTGCATTGTTCTTCTTCCAAAGTGGAAGATTCCTCCAGACATATTCATTTAGTTTAGATTCATAGGTTCACATGCACAGTCTCAGGATACTGCTGCATAGAAGAACTAATTCTTGATTTACTGCTTAGTTTGAGGGGGGTATTTTTCCCATGAGGTTTTCCCGGTTCGTTGGTTATATTAAGCAGTTACTTTATTGTATAGGGTGACCTATGGCCTTTGTTGTCGGGGCCCTAGCATTTGTATGCATTTGTGTTTTCTAACTCCTCCTGAGTATAGCTTAAGGGGGGGTGTTGGAGACATTTACCACCATACACACTCTTTTTGGTCAAATTGGCCTAGTTAAACCACTATCCTAAGTATTATTGACATTAATTGACATCAATGGAGCATTAATTGACATCATCCAGTCACACCCATGCCTACCTTCAGTCAAGGAGGCTAACTTAGCCTTCTCCTACATTTGGGGAGGCTAACTGGAGCACTCTGGGGGTGATCTGAGTGATATTAATGCACCTAATTGCTAACTGGTGGTTACAATCAGTTAAACCAATTAGTTAAGGTGCCTCCTCTCATTAAATATATTATTTAATGATTATTTAATGAACTGGAGTCAACAGGGGTGCCTCCAACAACTTCTGATGTGCAGATCAACTTCAGTTAACCTCATCGAGGTTCATTGGAGTCAGTGTAGTGCTACCTCTTGATGGTTGGTGAGCTGTGACATGTGTCTAATCTCTTTCAGTTGAGACTCAGTCATTTATCGCACTCCGGTTTCAGTTAGGGTTCAGTTGAGTCAATTAGGGTTTTGATCAGTGGTTAACTAGAGTGTTGACATGGCTTACATTAAGTTAAGCTAGACTCACTCATTCAATTCGAATGACCTCCTTAGGGATTCGAATTGCTCGTTCATTCATGCTTGTAGCATGACATTGTAATTGTAATCATTCATTCTTTATGTGAATATTGAGTGACTACTATTCCCGTAGACCAATTACACCATTTCATGAGTCATTTGTTGATTATTCTTTGATGAGATTGATGCTTTGTTCCTAAATCAATAGACAAGATTAATACTCACCAGGTTTACCATCGAATTTCGAGATATCGAAAGGTAACTTGACAGGAATGGCTGGCCAAGAGGGCTCATGATGGATTGGATCATTTATCAATCTAGATAGACCTGGAAAATCTAATGTTGCCAAAAATGATAATTGTTGGTTGGACTGTGGGTAATGGTAATACTGATATGGCATTTGTTGACCAGTGGGACAGTAGGTAGATTGATAAATAGGCATAGATGATTCCCCTGAGGCTTGTTGATTAGGTTGTTGGTTATTCGAAGGTCCTCCAGATGAAGGGCCACCTGAGGGAGGTGGGCCTCCAGGGGGTGGTCCTCTAGGTGGTGATACGTTTGGTGGTGGTCCTCCGGGTGGTGGTCCTCTAGGTGGTGGTCCACCAGGGGGTGGGCCTCCAGGTGGTGGTCCTCTAGGAGGAGGTCCTCCAGATGGTCCACCAAGTCCTTCGGATCCTCCAAGTCCTCTCGGAGGTCCTCCAGGTGGGCCTCCATAACATCCAACAGTATTGAAAAAGGATCCTCCATAAGATGGGATGTTAGACCAGTTTGGTTATCCCCAAGATACAAATGCATTTATAGGGTAGGGAATGCCGGGGTAAACTCCTGCCGATGGTATTGGTTGATAAGCTTGTTGAACCATAGGTGGTTGATTCTCAGGATAAGTATATCCCCAAGAAAGCGGGGTAACGACAGGTTGGACCCAAGAGGATCCCCCTTGACCAGAAGGAAGTACAACCATAGTGGTAATGGGAGGAAAAAAATTCACTGCTGGTGGTCTAGTAGGTAAATTTTTCCCCATACTAGAAGGAGTCCCTCCAGTACATAACAAAATTTGTGCTAGGGGTTTCCCCCTAGGTGTAGAAACTATTCGAGAGTTCGAAACAGATGGGGAATTATGACTGGGAGAGCGTGTTTGGACTGGATTATTACTAGGGGCAGGGGTGGAAACCGAATTCTGAGTAACCAAATTTTGAGTTGGTGATTCCAGAAGTTGCACTACATATGGTGATGAAGGGGCACGATACCCGGGTGGGGTGGTTCTTGAAATACTAGGAAGAGGAGAAAAATTTATCCTCCTCAACTTTTATGCATTTTTCAATTCTTCTGCACATGCACGAAAACTGTGCACATACTCGATGGATTCCCGGAACAACTCTTCATTTGATGGAGCATTCTCAAGCCTTGTCCTTAAAGGAGCAAGTATATAAAGATCTGTTGTGGTAATTATGTATTCATAAATGGTTTTTCCTAGAGATGTTCTCCAAAAAGGAGCATTTGGACCATACTCTGCCTCTATAGTATTATCAGGTGGGTGATTAACAATCCAGACGGATTGAGTCGGGTTGACCCTCCATCGGAAAGTGAAAGGTATTGTCTGTTGTAGGAGGCAGTTGGACCAAAGGATTGTTATAGACAAAGAAATCTTCTCTAGTTTTGGCAGCTGAAGTAGTTTCCATATGAGCATCAGCCGAAGCTGGTAGTTCCATGTTTTCACCTTCTTGTCCTTCCACGGCTGGATGAGAATCAGGTGGTAAACCCTGCAATCTATGGGAATGACGCCTCGTAAATTGCTCAGCCAAGGTGGCGGTTGAAGTTTTCTATTTTAGGTTAGAAAAGGGAAAGTCACACACCTACGCAATCTAAAGGTCGCAAGCAAACTTAAGTGATCGAATGAGCTCAAAATAGTATGTCTCTCACCAAGATTGTCAAGAAGGTGCAACTCGCTATATACCAAGGGGGTACGTGCGTAGTAATCTCCCTGAGTGTTGCTTTCAGTGTATTGCTCCAAACAAGACGGCCAAAGGGTTTTTCTCAGTTGGACAAGGAATCTTAGTATGGTCTCCCGATATACGTAAGGTACATGGGAGCTCAAATCCGTAGTAGTGTTGTCTAATGCACAATCATCCACAAGGGGCCTTCCTATATACAATTGAGTATGTGAAGTACCTTTCTATATACCTCAAGGGTACATGAAAGGTCGTTCAATATACCGAAGGTACGTGGAAGAACTGTGTAGGTCCCGGGTTGTAGTGCATGCAAAGAATGACAGCTCCTACGCTTTATGACACCGGAACACGTCACTAACCTATCACTAAACTTTCTATACAATTTTTAACCTAAAGCTACCGTTTATTTTATCTGAATGATTAGTGAATGTTTGTGAGGTGTTGTCTCCAAAATGCAAATTTAATCTATATGAAAAGCACTTTTTGACTTCGATGAGAACTAACTAGGGTAAGGAAGAGACCAATTTTCTTTTTCCTTTCAAAAACACACCAAATAATCGAATGCCACTTAAAAAAAAAACAAGATATGACAAGAAGTGCAAACATAAATCTTTCAAACACAAATCTTTTTCAACAAGAACTCAATATATCTGAAATTAAGAAAGAAAACGAAACCTCTAGTGTGCATACAAATTCAATTTTCACTAAATATCAAAAAGATCTATTTGTCCTAATTACTCATGCAAATGAAACATAAAGTTTCCCTAACATAAGCAAGGCCAAAATAATCAATTTATTTTTGTATTTTTCTGGAAAATCAAAGGCACACCATAATCAAAGCAAACTAATCTAGGAAGAGGCTATGGATTTGTTTTTCGAAAATAAAATTTTCAGAGTATGAACCACTTTAATTAAAACTAAAACTAAAATTTTTTCCACTTTTATTTTATGCTAATGAAGAAGATGAAGGCTTTAGAGCTGAGCTCGACAAGCGGGAATCAAACTCACTAAAACCACCAGATTCAGAACATACACTTAGGCAAATCACACAAAAAATTTTAGAAAACGAAGCAATCACAAAAAATCAATAAAATCTTTTTACAGGAAGATTGAAGGCCTACCTTGGTGCACTACAAGGAACTGCACCAGAGCATTGTAGGTCAGATCGGTGCACTCGAGCTTCTGCAGGAAGGTGTTGTCAACACTCTATCAATTTTGAAGAAAGGCGTTGTCGGCACTCTTGTTGAAGAGGAAAAAAGCGTCCTGGAGGGGTCGACACTCTGTCAGCCAAAGGTAGGTGCGCCATTCAATCAATAGACTGAAAAACAAAGGATTTGCAGGAGAAACAAAAAAAAATGGACTAAGTTGGATTGCAAAGAGTGAACACCACTCCCATAACAGAGGCAAAAATCAGAACAGTAAGATGGGTAGCTTACCTTAACAACTGAAATGACTAAAGGAAGAGAGAATGACCTTCGTAGGTGGAATGGTTACCAAAGCTTGTAGATTTGACTGGATCTACACCAGATCTGACTGGATCTGCACCAGATCTGACTGGATCTACACCAGATTTGAATGGATCTACCCCAGATCTGACCGGATTAGGCTGATCCCCAGCAGAGTCGCCAATTTTATTATCAAGAATTATGCAATCAGTGTGGACATTGTTTGTTCCTCTACCCTGCAACGTACAAGTGTAGAACAAAAAAGCATAGCAGTATATCCTTTCCTTAAGTAATTAATTAACAATATAAAATAACATCATACCTCAGATCTGAATCTCTTTGTCCTTGATCCAGAAAGTCTTCACAACGTTCAATACCTGTAAAATAGATCAACAAACAAAACACGAAGTGAGAGTGTCATGATAAACTAATTACTCATATCAGTGATCAAGGAATCTGATAATATTCAATTGAAATGAATCAACGCATTAAATATAGGAAATGGGAACACTTTTGTATAAATTATGAAAGAGACTAAAGTACAACAAAAAAGCCTTGATGTTGATGGCTTTATCCTCTACAAGAATGTCACGTCCCCATGCCTCCGACCGACGTAGAGGACGCGACTACTAGCTCTATCAGACCGAGTTAACCGCCCATGAACATGTACAGGCTTAAAATTTCATAAAACAAAATGCTGAAAGAGAGAATGCATTGCAGTATAACATGCCTAAATGCAATTCATTTAACATACACAACTACAATTGTAGATTATGCACAGCTATAATTAATTATCCTTGCACAGCGGAATCAACATGCATTTAGACAAGCATTATCCAACATGTTCATCATTTTCATTAATAGAAATATAGTTGCAGATGCAAAATACACAAGATCACTTATCTTATGAACGCTTCGCTCCGCAACCAGCTACGTCGCTGCAACGTTCCACCCCACCATAGGCCAGCGTGCTCATCAATCTCTCAACAACGCTGCCACCCCCGAGTTGGGCATGATTCTCCAAGGAATAAGGGAACTAGCAGGCTGACACATAGCCAAAGATGTCCAAAACACACAGCCAAGCCAACAGAGTTGGGTTTATCAGGCCATTAAGGAGCTGGAGAAGGAAAATTGCTAAGCTGGTGAGCTCATTACAGAGCCAAAAACACCCACACCAAAACTAGCCTGACCTCTAAGACACCCATCCACACCCAACACAAGGAATCAGTCCCTTCTCTGCTACACAGTTCCTCAGGCCCTGCATTCCCTTCCAGTGCTATTCAGGGGTGATGGAGAAGAAGGCCAGCCCTCTAGTTTTGTCTGTGTGGTTTCTAGCACCAGGTTTATCAAGCAACCAAGCCAAAATCCTTACTCCTCACACAGTCCAAAGACCAACCAGTGCACTCAGGCAATCAATTTAGCTAACACAGCTTGAACAATAAAAACGAATTACACAGCCCCATACGTAACAGCAAAACGGCTCACAACATGGGGGAAAACACACAGTCCTGAAGCTTATCAGTGAACACAACTCACAGCAGGGGAAACACGCCCCAAATAGTCTGTGCGTGAGACCATTAGTCAGTGAGACAACCAAAAACGTGAATGGCTCTTCACAGCCATGGTAAAAACACATGGAACTTCCAAAAACATGAATGGAAAATGCACCAGCAGCTCCAAAAATGTGAGGAAGACAACCCAATCCCCGGCACTATCAAAACGACCTCCCATCCATGGTAAAAATGAAGCCAACAACCAAAAACGTGGAATGAAAAACACAGGAAAAACTCCAGCTGCTCCCAAAACGTGAGGAAACTGAAAAACGTGGATGCATAGCATAATGGCATACGTTTTTGGACATTTTCCTTGCCAAGGAAGTCAGAACACGTTTTTCAAAAATGGGTCTCTGCCCAATTCGAATTTGGTTGCCCATACTCTTCCCATTCCATGCAATAACTAACTCAACCACATTCTGGCAGAAATAAATGATTTGGGGAAAAATACAAGAAAGGTAGTTGACAGTTTGATGGGTTTTCTCATAGACATTTGGTTTTTCCCCATTGGCCCATAGGTTAAATATTTCACCCCCCTTATCCTTAGAAAATCATGCCCCATTCTATTTAGTTGTTGCGACCGTAGCTGGTTGTGTTTATTTTTATTATAGATGCATATTTACATGATGGCCAACATATTATATGCCGCATGCCCCGATAGACCTTTGGTGACAATTAAATCCAAAACATAGCATTACCGATCAATGGCGGGGCCTTGGCCTTTAGCTCCACACCATGATCATTACAATATATACATCATATACATCTAATATAACGGGGTCAAAACCGGGGCATTACAAAGAACATCTACAATCCTCTACCACTATGAGAATCTCTCCACATACAAGCCAACTCTATCTTGCCTCTAACTTAGACTTCAATCCAATAGCATAAGGGTACTATTCTTTGGCCTCCTCCACTCACATCATGAAGGCTTCATTTATAGGCCCAAAACACATGAGATTGACTTGGGGAATGGATAGAATGTGATCCCAATAGGTGAGGGAGGCGAATGCCACCTCTCCCAAGCATGTAGGAACTGACTCCACAAAGGCTTCCATATGGAAGCTTCTAGAACCTTGTTTTTTCCCTTTTTTGGCATATCGACGCACTCAGCAGAAGGGGTATGTGCGTCGACTTAAATTTTTGTCACGAGAAGGAGGCAACGACGCTCTTTACTCCACAGTGGGCAGCACCGTCAGTGCTCTGTGTAAAAGAGAGAAAGGACTCGTCCCTCTAAGATAAGGGAAAAAGGAAGCCAAGGCAGCTCAGGTCAGGTTTTCTGGAAGGCTGATAGGCAATGTGGAATTTCTAGGTGCAACACCTTACAAGGGTAAATAGTCTTCCAAGAGAAATACGAGAATAAGAGAACCCCAAAATTATGTTTCTTGCCTTTTCTAGGCCTTCCTTGGAGATGCTCACTTGTGGAGAGAAGAATATGTGTGATGTGAATGTGTCAAATGAAGTGTCACTTCTATTTATATTCTTCAGTTGACTTGATTTTCACTCTTGAGGCCTACTTGTACTTTTGTCTTGTAGGTCCAAAACCCCCCTTTTACTAGGGTATTTTTCCCTTTCTTACCTTCAAATTTCTCTAGGAATTCTTCAATGGATTGTCTTGACTTATTTGTTTATTTCTTCATCATAAAAAATTTATCCTCGTTGATGTTATACTTCTCAGTGACATGCATGTCTATTCACAGCATAGAGCCCTAATGTTGATTTGACCCACAATAAGAAGTCTTGCTCACTTCTTAGTGCTCATGTCAAATTCAACATTAGGCTAGATCTTGGAGGAGCCTAAGTTGGCTAGCCAACTAGGTCCTCCAATCGAATAATTGTAAACAATAGATTATGTCGACCTCATAGGTCGCATTGGTTAGTTGAACCGATTGGTAGTTATGTAACCACTTGTAAATCTTATATATAGGTTGTAGAGCCAGATAAATAATTGGTTTGGATGGATGTATGAACCATTTATGTGTTATGGAGTAATATAAGTACTTGGTATTCTATTTACCACTCCTTGTCTCTTGTCTATATCATTGCTTGTGTAAATCTGTAATATGTATCATTGGTACTATGCAAGCTATGTGATTACAACATTGGTTTTGTTATTAGGACATGAACTCGGGTCTCTCGGGTGAGAGACAAGTATCCTAATATGTTGTCACTATAGATGTCTTGCGGAACTAGTACACCTACTATGATCATGTATTTGAAGAAATGCAAAAGACCCGTGAACTCATCAGTTCACTACAAAATCGTCGACCGGTTACTAGTGAAGCAATGGTGCAGATGATTAATGGTCAACTTATTTTGGAAATCAATAAACGTGAAAAACTGGAGAGACAGGAACATTAGTGGATCAGCCAGGCCCGAGTTAGTCTATCCAACATCGACAAAATCAAACCACAGCTTCAATAATTGCTTTCCATTGCTGAGGAAAAAACTCAACAACTGGGGACCGACATGATTAACATCTTAGACTTGGATATGCATAAAAAGATGGAGAACTTGTTGAGTCTCACTACACTTACCATCAACATACAAAATGCCCTCCATGCTTGGGAAGAGTTCCAACACCAACTATCAGTATCTGTTGAAGATATTGTAGAAGCATGTGTTCAACAACAGTCCATAATAAAGAACAACACAGGTTTTTAGCTACTCAAACAGAAATATTTCCATCTTCTCATTTCTTCGAGATGAAGAAATATTTTGAGGTGGGGGAGATGTTGGAGGAGCCTAAGTCGGCTAGCCGACTAGGTCCTCCAGCTGACTAATTGTAAAACATATATTAGGTCGACCTCACTGGTCGTGTCGGTTAGTTGAACCAACAAGTAGTTATGTAACCAATTGTAAATCTTATATATAGGTTGTAGAGTCAGATAAAGAATTGGTTCTGTTGGATGTATGAACCCTTTATGTGTTATGGAGTAATATAAGTATTTGTTATTCTATCCACCACTCCTTGTCTCTTGTCTATATCATTACTTGTGTAACTCTGTAATATGTATCATTGGTAACTATGCAAGTTGTTTAATTACAACACTAAACTTGTAGATTTCATAAAGATGAAACCCCTAATAAAATAGACTAGTCAAACACTCTAATATAGAATAGATCACTCCATTATGGGATTAGGCAATGTGAGAGCATCATTGGGGTCCATCTCCACACCATATCACTGGGAGTAGCACTACCTCTACCCAGGCCATTCACCTAGAATGTGAATGTATCATTCATTACTAGTTGAATATGCACTGCCTTGCTAGCCAAATCTGCATAGTTATCTATGAGTGAATGTATGCCCAATGTTTGGCCTGGAGAAACATCAACAGATTCCACTAGAGGGGAAGATGAAAGGGGGGGATATGGGACAATAAATCCTCTACTACCAATTGTCAACCTTAGAACTCACCTAATTGTTTCCATTTCCCATAAATGAGCCAATTACTTCCTTTTGACTATTAAACCCAATCATTGAATACATGTGTGAGGTTGGTAAGGAAATTCTTCTTATGTAGTTATGGAAGCATGGGATGAATATACTTCTATGATTGTTGCAAGAGTCCCCTCTTCTATGTTCAGAAGTTATGTCAAATGTCTTTTCCTCCATTCTCTCGTATTTTGGAGTCTATCATCCATTTTAATTATGCAGATTTTGGGAAAACAATTTTTACACTACTCAGACATTTTGTTTTTAATGTTCATCCCATTGCCATCATCAATTATCAGATTGTGCATAACCAAAATTTTGAATTTGGAAGGAGACCTACATATTGGAGGGAAAAAGAGATGGTTATAGTGGGCATAGAGGTTGGAAACACTAGGAACCCTTACCCACTGACTTTTGTTACTTCTACATGCTTGAGAAGACATGGGTTAACATTACATGAGGTTCTCAACAACATATAGCAAGTTTGATCCTTACTGCACAAATTGGTAAGCACTATAAGGGTTGGATTTCCAAAGGGAAATGTGCATCAATGAGGGGAAATTCCTTCCTTATGTTGTGTGGGGTAGTTGAAAGGTGTGCCATGGCTGTGACAGCTAAGTGGGATTCATGTAGAGCTTTGGATGAGAATTTGGAAAAGTATTGAGAGTAGAATGGGTTGCGGGCTAAGAGAGAGAAGCTAGTAGGTGTTTCATTTTCCCTGGTGGCCTCATAGACTAGCTTGAGGATGGCCTCTTAGTAGAAAGAGTATGTGTTAGACAAAGTGCCTACAATTTGGTCGAAAATTGCTCTTGCACAGCTAGTTGCTTGGATCTTTTTTGTTTAAAGATAAGTATTATCTTTGTATTTGAATGTGCAATGATTTTATTGTAAGCATGTGATGAATATGCTTGTATATGCATATTGTGTGCGAGGATAGAAATCTATGCACATTGCGTTTTGCAATTATACATCTATACATACAACTTATTGTTTAAGAATTTGTAATACACCCCTATAAAGAAATTTAGAAACTTAAAATTCTGTAAATCTCCCCCTTCGTTAATCAGATCGATCAAAGAAATTTAGAAACTTAAAATTTTGTAAATCTCCCCTTCGTTGATCAAATCGATCAATGGAGATGTGACTTGTCACTCTATATTGTCTAGGAGTCTAAGACTCCATTTTTGCAAGAATATTATGCCTACTAAGAGAATATGTTTATTGGTTCTTTCATTTTAAATACACGGTGTTTCAAAATATTTTCTTTAGCTAATCCAAGCTTTCATGAATGAATTACCAGGAATCGCGTAATACAAATCCAATTTGATTCCTCATTGGTGTCTATGGATTCCTGTAATACAAATCCAATTTGATTCCTCATTGGTGTCTATGGGTCACTTCTTCGTTCCAATCCACTGCCTCCATGGTGGCACTGGAGGTCGAAAACCCTAGTGTGAATTCCCAAACCATTTGTAATGCATGCGATCAAGAGAGTCCAGAGCAACTATGTGTCAAATTCCCGAAATTACAAAATAAACATTTAGAAAGGATGGTTAAATTAAAATAATCAATCTCTCTCTCACTTTCAAGTATCAAATTCCTTTGCCAAAAGCTAATTGTCTTTACCTATTGGCAAAGAGTTTGATCTTATAGAAAACGTGTCTTCAAATCAAATGTCGTCATATTTTGTTAATAAAAAAATTATTAAGATAACATTTAGCCTTTTTCAATATAATTTGTTATTAATTTTTATTTATTTATTGAATTTTATGCTTGAATCTCGTGTATTCCTAGAGAACCCTCCATCTTAGGCACTAGCCACCATTTGGCTATCTTCCTTGTTTATTAAAACAAAAGCCTATCCACCGACATAAATAAAATAAACAAAAGTCTAGCTTCATATTTTTAAATAAAAAATATTTAAATATTATATCATTGCTAAAGATACTACTTAACTTTTTTTTCAATATAATTTGTTATTAATTTTTATTCCTTTGCCAAATTTTAATCTTAATCCTTGATGTCTTCCGAGTGAACGTGCATCTTAAATATGCACCCACTATGTGGCTATCTTCCTTGTTTATTTATTTTTAAAGTCTATCCACGAAGATATATATATATCCTTTAACTTTGTGAGCCACGAAAATCAAGGTGACCTATAACTCTCTTCGAGATAGGTTAAACCCACGAGAATCATCTAGAAAGTTTCACAAGAATCATCTTATACAACTCCGCAATTTCCTTTTCAAATTCTAACGTACATACCTATAACTCTAAAACATATGTTGACTCATGAGAGTTATGAGTGTGTACATTATAATTAAAATGAATTAAGAAATTTTATTATTATAATTAAAATGAATTAAGAAATTTTAATGAGATATAAGAACGATTATCCAATTTTATTTTATTTTTATCTATACATTATATCTCATTTTTTAGTTTTATATGAACTATTATTTTTATTTTATTTTTTATTTTTATTTTGAAAACACACATATATAGGGAAGAGATATAGGGAAGAGATATAAGAGTCTCTCTCTATAAATATATATAAAAGTACATGCAATTTGACTTGAAGGAAATCCAACTCAAACGTTGAACATGAGTTTAACTATAGCAAATCTATCTATGTTCCTAATATTGTTAGAAGGATTTAAACTGAAACTAGTTACATAGTAAGAGTTATGTATTGTGCTAATAATGACATAGATGTTCAAAAACTAAAAAAAAATGACTGAGAGAACCTATTTCTGCTTCTTTGCTTCGTCATCACAAGTTAATTTCATTGGAGTTTGGCTCGCTTGAACATTTAACTGGTCTTCAAGAGGAAAATCCTTTCTCGTTGTGGCTTTGAAGAGATAGTTTAACTTTTTGTTTTTGAGCATGCACCTTACTATTTTGATCAATGATTTCCACCGTCACAAGTACTAAACCATTTCTTTGCTCATGTGTATCCATGATAGCCTTGCTTAGCAAAGATTTAATCTGCCACTTAAGAGCAATTGTTTTGAAGAATTTGGTTTCTCTAGCTCTAGTGTTTTCAGGTTCCTAAGCATACCCTTCCATGTTTTCCGTTATTTCCTCTTCTAGAGTACATTGACAATCTAACAGTGTCCTCAACAAGTTCTTCAATTCTTCTATGAATGCGGGTTTGGGTGAGGCGAAGGTACTAAGAGTAGTTGATCTCAATTTCTTGTTTGATTATGCAATATGAGACAAGAGCCTTGCCTTTGCGAGGATCACAGCAAAGAGGTATTCTTGGCATAATGAAGGAGGATGGACTCAAAAGTCGAAAGGGAATGGAACCCAAGGTCGAGCTTTCCAAAATTGGGAGAGGAGACCCACTCTTGCTAATAGGACATAGAGGAATGGGGATGACTGAACTTTCGACAACCAAAGGGTGGGAGCAAGGAGAGGGAAGGGGTACTAACTCCATTGAAGGTAGACGACTGGGAGAGTTCGAGAGCAGGGGTCTAATAGACTTTGGAACATAAAGTAAAGAAGGGGGGTTTAAAAACAACTAGAACCCAAACAAGCCTGAGAGAAATCGGTCCTAGAGAGTACATGTCGATTAAGACTCTTTGGTTTTGATTAACAGTTGAGTTCTCTGAAGTTGCAACCCATTTGTCCTTATGAAGCCAAAACCAAGTGCTTGAATGACTAAAAACGTCGGATCTCATAACCATGATAGCCTTTGTACCGGTTACTGGAATGAAGTCAGGCTTGTTCATGAAGTTAAGCCAATAAATTGAATAATTATAGGCATACATTTCCCCAAAGTGCATAGTAGTTTCCATAATTTTGCTATATAGATGGATTGGAGAGGCAATCAATCACACACTCCATTAGAGCCAAGGGCAGTCGTGAGTGTAACATCTTCATTAATATGCATGGCAAGGTGGTGTGCATGTTAGGAAGAGGACACCAAATGCCATGGGTCTTGTCCTCTCCTTGGGTTAGGTTACGTGACCACTCATGCTCATGCATGCTAACAGACACATGATTTAGGTTAATCTTTTTTATTATTATGATTATGTTTATTTTTATTTTTAAAAAATTATATATTTATTTTAAAATTAGTGTTTTTATCATTTTTTCACTATATACTATTAATATTTATAAAAATATAATAATAAAATTTAAATTAAAAAATAATAAAGTGTCGCTCTATAATATTAAAAATATTAATATTTATAAAAAGTAGAATACTTAAATTTAAATTGAAAAAATAATAAAGTGTCACTCTATACTACCAAAAATATAGTGTAATATTAGAATAATAAAGATCCATCTAATTTGAGTAGTTCACCTAGTATCAATCACTTCATGCAATGAGTGGTAAGTAATAAACAATATCAATCACTTCATGCAATAAGTGGTAAGTAATATGTTTATTAGAGATTAATTATTAATGAGTGAAGTTCATGGGAGATGTGTTATAACGAATGACTTTAATGCAAAATATTCATAAGGTTTTGTACAATGAAGCAAACATGTTTTTAGGGTATCTATATTGTCAAAAGTCATTTAGGGCTTGCTTTGGCCCCATTTACCATTAGTAACTTGTAAGTGTGTTGACCCACAATGGACAAACACTTTTATGGATAAGTTCAAACCTAGGTAGGAGGATAATAAAATCTTTACTTTACCAAACTCTTAAGTTCTAATTGATTATATGCTTACACTTTGAGATCGTGCATTCATTTTGACCAATTGCGGTATGTCTCTCTTTTAAATTAAAGAGAGTGCTTAGTTTGAGTTGAAGTTGTTACATTGCATACTTCATATCTAATTCTAATTCTATCAAAGACCCTGCATATCTTCATAGAAGCACTTAGTGTTGCTTCCTATCTTATAACTTGATTAGTCATATAGACATGAAGATAAATAAATACCCTATATACCTTCATAAAAGCACTTACTATCATCTCTTATCTTATAACTTGATTATTCATGTAGTGTTGTCTCTTATCTTATAACCTGATTATTCATGTAGACATGAAGAGAAATAAGGGCGCCTTAGTGTGAGCTTTTTCTATATTCTACAACAATGAACATAACTTCGCTATAATGTATTACTCATTTATCATTTTTTAACTTAAACGACAAATTTTTAAATATTTCTTTACTTAAATTTATTGTTATAACTCGTCATTTCTTATCTCATCATCTTTATCCACTCTCTTATTGAGCAAAATCTTAACGATAGACTTAAAAAACATGCATATCAATGAAAAATAAGAGACTTGAACTTAAAAACATTAAAACCCTACTAAATCATAAGAAATTTGATTCTTATGAAAAAGAATACCTATAAACAAAGTTGGTTTTGGAAGGAGATTTGAACTAAAGACATTAAAAACCCTACTAAACAACCCTACTAAATCATAAGAAATTTGATTCTTATGGTATTGGAGACATTAAAGAAGAAAAGATAAATTCTTAATGGGATAACTCGATATAGTGAACCACACAAGCTTGCAACAGGATATGCTTAGAAACAATAATTATTAGACAGGATGGCTATGAATCTTCGTTGTGAGGGCAAGTGGAGGGGAATACGTAGTTCTAACCAAGCAAACTCTTGTACATCTCTGGAATAACACATTAGGAACCAACAACTTTCCGAACCACAAACCCTTACGATACCGGAGAAGTGACCATCCCAAGTGGGAATAATACATATTTTAAAGGTACAGCTTAGAACTTTCCTCATGTAGGCAATGTGCCATAACTACCGGTGAGGGACGTTCCCCATGGGACAAAAAGCAAAGTCTATACAAGTAGAATAATCATGTGTGAGTGTGACCCCACCACCACACATGGGGATCTTCTCTTCCTAATTCCTGACAAGATGCAAAGATGCCATGCCACCTCCTGAGTCCTTCCTATCTATTTTGTTAGAAGATATAATATTTGAAGTCCGGATAACTCCTAAGTAAGCTTCCATGTATGATTCATGGCCCCATCTCTCTTCTCGGGCATGGTGCCCTACCCGACATTGATTGACCGAGACGGCGCTATGACACGTGTGAACGGCAGAGCGGCGGCCCGTTAGCAACTGTCGGCGGCAGCAGTCGACATTATGCCGGGAAAGCCGTCCATAAGTGGGGCGCGCCATCAAACGTGGTCCTGCACAACTCCCAAGGACATGAGATCGGAGTTGCGCCGTCGTAGCTCGCCATTCTTTGGAAGTTTGGCCCCGTTCATCCTTCCAGTTCCAGTACCTCCCTCCTCCGCTGGTAGTGCAAAACGGCCTACATTAAATAAGTAGTTTTCAATGCGAAGGAAAGGTTGTTTTTTGTTTAAAAGGATTAAATTATGAGAGGCACGGCAATGGAGTACTGGTAAGCATTCAAGTCACCACTAAATCTGGGCAGGGGCAGAAATAGGGAAATCGGGGAGTACTGCAGGGAGTACCGCCGGCGCCGAGAACAAAATGGTGGCGGCCCACTTACTTCACTCCTAGATGTAGGAGTTGGTAAGAAGACAAAGGCGTTTAGCGGCTGATAGGCTGACTAGTGAGTTATAAATATTGGTAGCCGGGTTTGTCTTTTTATTATATTGAATTTGGGCAGAGGTTCCATCACATGTAAGCCCACCTACTTTCCTCCCCTTCCGTCTCACTTATAATGATGCTGTTCCTGCTGCAAAATCTCGGTCGCTGAAGGTACCAATTATTCAATCTGATTGCTCTCACATAATCCTATCTTCCTCCTCTGCTCTGTAAACCCAGATTTGTGTCAAAGAATGGAAGATAGCAAGGGCTCTTTTTCGAGTCTGCGGGCATACGGTATCGCATTGCTGGAAACGCCGAGACGGCTGGTTCAACGCATGGGAGCTGTGTCGAGTTGTAACGAGGAGTTAACGCGAGTGAAAGCCCGGTCCGGGGCAGAAATGCAGAGGAGCTTGCGGTGGTTCGATCTGGTAGCGCTAGGTGTCGGAGGTATGGTTGGGGCTGGCATCTTCGTCACCACGGGCAAACCCGCCCGAACCCTGGCGGGGCCAAGCATTATCCTTTCCTACGTCATTGCTGGCGTCTCCGCTCTTCTTTCTGCCCTTTGTTACACTGAGTTTGCCGTTGCTATGCCCGTTGCAGGCGGAGCTTTCAGTTATCTCATAACAACGTTCGGTAATTCTCGCTAATTTCTGATCCTCGTCTCTTTCTTTCTTTTTCTTTTACATCAAGGAAAGAATTGCTCAATTGCGGATTTTTCTTTTCAGGGGAATTCCCAGCGTATATTACCGGCGCGAATCTGATAATGGAGTATGTTGTTTCCAATGCTGCTGTTGCCCGAAGCTTTACTTCGTATTTCGGCTCTGCAATTGGTTTCAACAATGTCGAAAAATTGCGCTTCAAAGTGCACGGCTTGCCGGAGGGCTTCAACGAGCTAGATCTTATAGCAGTTGCCGTTATCATTGTGCTTACAATATGTATTTGCTACAGGTTTCTATCTCCCCCTTCTTTACTCTGTTGTTATGCTAGGATTATTTGTGGGTTAACTGAGTCTGATATCTTATTATTATTAATTCATTTCCAGCACGAAGGAAAGCTCGGCTGTCAATATGGTGCTCACCGTGCTGCATCTGGGATTCATCTTGTTCATCATCGTTATCGGTTTTTCCAAGGGAGACTTCAAGAACTTGACAGAACCCGCCAATCCGTCGAACCCGGGGGGTTTCGCACCGTATGGGGCAAATGGGGTGTTCAATGCTGCGGCCATGGTTTACTTCAGCTACATTGGGTACGATGCCGTTTCGACAATGGCGGAAGAGGTTAAATATCACGCTACAGATATCCCGATCGGGGTCTCTGGTTCTGTCATCATTGTCACCGTGCTCTACTGCCTCATGGCTACAGCGATGTGCACATTGGTCCCATATGATCTGGTACACTTTTTTCTATCTTCTGAACGATTGTACTGTTGCATTTGTGGGTATCTGATATATATATATATATTTGAAATTCTCCTGCGTGGGCTTTGTACAGATAAGTATAGATGCCCCATTCTCAATGGCTTTCAAAAGCGATCCCAGGTGGAGATGGGTATCTAATGTAGTGGGTGCGGGGGCGAGTTTGGGGATTCTAACGTCGCTACTGGTGGCAATGCTGGGTCAGGCACGTTACATGTGTGTGATCGGGCGCTCTCATGTGATACCCGACTGGTTTGCCAAAGTCAATTCCAAGACTGGCACACCCCTTAACGCATCAATCTTTCTCGGTTAGTCTTCGATTCTTATTCTTTATCCTTTCCTGCTGCCTGCCAATAATGATTACATATAACAATCTCACTTAATCCGATATGCTCTTGCTTGTGTGCTGACCCCTTTCGCGTCTCTTTTTGTAGGAATCTGCACTGCGGCGATAGGGCTGTTTACCGATCTGGCAATTTTGATGGGCCTGATATCCATAGGGACGCTCTTTGTCTTCTACATGGTGGCTAACGCTCTCATCTACAAGCGCTATGTGGCCATCGGGAAGAAGGCAAATCCGTGGCTGACACTTGGGTTCCTATCGGCGCTGTCATGCATCGCCATCGGATTTACTTCACTTTGGCAGTTCCAAAGGGGCCCATGGAGTCTCGCTATATGCGGCCTTGCGGCGATTGTTCTTACCTATGTTTTCTCGGCACTCGTTCCAGAGGCCAAGCAGCCGCGTGAGTGGGGCGTGCCCTGTATGCCCTGGATAGCCTCCGCTTCCATTTTCCTTAACGTCTTTTTGTTGGGTTCTCTGGGCAAGAGCTCTTACTTCCGATTCGCGATCTTCTCCGTAGTCGCCATAATTTTCTATTTAGTTTACAGCGTGCATGCAAGCTACGATGCCGAATGTCGGGCGGCATCATTAGCGATTGGCCCACTGGCCGCCCTAGAGGATCATGTTATAGATATGAGTACAGTGCCAGCGTCAAAGATTTCAGAGCCGGCACAGATTGCGGACGTTTGAGGCTTTAAAAAATAGTCCATTATTCAGCTGAATGAAAGTGGCTCCAGAGTCCGGACCACTACAGGCAGGCCGTCAAGAATAATACTTAATAACGCTCACTGACATATATTGCCCGTTTTGGCATTAGACGATACGGGAAAAAGGGAGTACCTAAAGAGCTTGCCCAATGTATAAAATTATAATTTGATGCGAGCGTGATCGCAGCCTGCAGGCATTCCATTCCATTACCATTAAAAGTTCAGAGGGTTAAAGGAAAAGGACCACTTCGATTATTTTGTTCTGTCGACAGTTTTGATAGTAAAAAAACATAAATATTCGCGATTTATTGTATATAGGTCAAAGGAAAGCTGGAATTACAATCAATAATATAAGTCAGACGTCTGTTTTACGGATAAGGCAGTCAGTGAGGCAGAGTGATTTTATTTCGATTCCTCTGCGCCTTATCCCTGACTTTTACCTTGTTAGTTGGAACTTGGTACCACAGCTAGTTATGCCATGTAATTCTGGTGTTGGAATGTTGTTCATATTGATGACGAGGATCGAGTATCCTTGGTTTCATTTCTTTTGGCTTGACGGACTTAATAATAATAACAGAAGGTTCTTGTTCTCGTTCATCTGCTTGACTGTTAATTTTTTAATTTATTTGAACGACGAGTGCAAGTTTTGTGTTCATGTGGGAATCTTGATCTGTAAAACAAACAAATCCGGGAACCGTTTCGTTTCGTTTCGTTTCGTTTCGGTATTGGCACGGCGTGGTGTGGTTGTAGTGGTGGGCGTCTCGCACCGTAAAGAGCGGAAGCGGACAACTGACATTCTGTTATTAATAAATCGTTGGCTGTGAAAGAACACGGCGTCCAAGACGTAGAGATAGGTTGCTGCCGCCAAACAGTTGTGAGAAAAAATAATAAAAAAAGTTGCCTCCAAACAGCAAGTGGCATAGGCATTAGGCAGACGCTGTTCTCCGATTTTCGTATCATATGCAAATTGTGCCCAGTGCCCACCCTTGAATTCACCTTGGAGATGCCCTCGAGATCGAGGGAATTGAATGATTAATCTGGGTGAGTTAATGCCATGTGTAAAGCAATTACACTTCTTTTACATTCTTTAATTTCTAATTATCTCGATAATGCTTTATTTCTTTTATGAATGACAACGACAGCGGGTGCCATCTGTTCTTTCATGATAAAAAACATCACATTAACTCACATAACTACCTAACTTAAATGATGAAAATATGCAGTCACTTATAAGGCCTTCCTGTCATTATTGTTATTATTATCTTCTCATTATTGTTGTGATGTGGTCCATGGAACACTCGTGTAAGACCTTGACACTTATGTTAAGTGGGACACACTCTATTGAAGAAGAGCATGACTATGAGACTGGATATTAATATTAACATCACATTTTATTTTATTTTTATATTAATGTTCGTGGGCAATGTAAATATAAAAATGCTAACATCACATTTCTACAAATATATAAAGAAGGAAATAATTGAAAAAAGGAAAATTATGCGAAATCAAAATAGTAGGATAAATAAAATAATTAGCTTAGAAAAAAAAAGCATTTGATTTGAGGACCTTTGCTGAGTTAAAGGTAAGCATGTTGTTCCATGGATGAACTTGTAGCATTAAAATCAAAAATAAATTTGTGATGGTCATAGACACTCGTTAGGCTTATGCCATTAAGACGTATTTAGACGTCTACTATGTAAACTTAGAAATAGGTTATCGAACATTTTTTTTGAGTATTTTTATCACTTGCCTCATTAGGGCCTAAGCATTTATAGTCTTCATAGACCATAAAAGTTTGGAGAACCCCAAGGGAATCCATGAAGAAACTACAAAACCATCCTTTAATCTCATAAAAAGAGAGCATTTTGAAATAATGTGGTTCAATGTCTCAGGGTCTATGGAGCAAATTCAGCAAAATACAATCCTCTCGATGAATATGGTGGTTTATTTAGATGCAAAAATAGTGGGAAGCAAACTTTGAGCTATAAGCTAAAGGAACCCTTAAGCTACATAGTTACTAGAATCTGGTGTATCCTAGGGGGTTGTATGAACTCATCACTAATATGAAGAGATACATCTATGTAGTGTTGAAGATTTAAATATAACTACTCTCTAGGCTCTAGCTGTTTGGATTGGAAATTGGCTTTGCAGATCTCAAAATGAATGCCTTTGTTTATCTTTCCCTTGGAGAGATGGGCATCCAAAAAAAAGCAAAGTGAAGAGTGATGTTGATATCAAAATCAAATAGTTGAAGCAATGAAGAGGCTCTTGCATACCAAGATAAATCAAGATAAATATACGTGAGATAACCACTCTTGAAGTTATCCATTTCCTTAAATATGTAATATTATCACCACATTGAAAATCACAAACCATAAGTGACATTTAGTCAAATAAATAAATTATAATATAATAATTTAATATTAAACCCACTTAAATTATGAATTCATCTCTATTAATCCTTATTTCAAAACATGGTTTACAAAAATATTTTCACAAAACACCACTTCATAAGCTAACCATTCTTAAAAAAAAAAAAAAAAAAATTAACCCACTTTGTAATAATTATATTTCCCACTAAACCCAAAATTTGCCCCCACTTCAGTGACGAATAATAAATATTTTCTTGCAAAACAGAAAATTAACCGCACTTCACTAAGTAACAAATATTTTCCTACGAAACACAAAATTGACCCCACTTCCAAAAGTATATTATAGTGTTTTTGGGCATGTGCGGGTGGGAAAGTTGTACTTAGCAACTGTGTTAATTGAATAAGACTAAAATAAAGAAATTTAAGCACTTTGGGTAGATGTGTCACCTCGCCTTTTAATATGAAATTATTTTGTTTTTAAAATTTAGATACTTAATAAATATAAAATATAAAGATTTTTTTAAGTATGGGGTTATAACTTAAATGGAAAGCAAGAATGAATATATGCTACGGTTTTGGAATATACTTAAATGAAAAGCCAGAATGAATATATGCTACGGTTTTGGAAGATATATGAATATTTGGGTGGAAATCATAGCTTTTTTTCAGACTTACATATTTTTATTGTAGAAGATGAAGGTTCGAAGAGTTTGGCCTTTAACGACTCAACGATAGTTATAATTCAAATGAGAAAAGTCAAAACATGTCTCTTGTCATTGCCACAACAATAACAACGATTAAAGGAATCGCCGCCTCTTACTTTGATGATGTCAAATTCCATAAGCTTTGAACATGCAATTCTCAAGCAAATACGATGAAAAACACAACAATGAATCTGGCCAAAGGAATGTTTGAAAAAAAATGGGGCTCACCCTATCCCTAGTTAATTCCATAACCACAAACTTGGGAACAATAGGATAAGTTTGTATGGTGGATAAGTGTTCAACGATTAGAATTAGTTAAGGATATGGTGGTTCATTTGGTGAGGCTAGATGGATTTCATTTTATCTATCTGAGTTCAATTCTGTTAAGACATGTTTTTGTTAGAAAACAGGACTGCAGAGTAATAACAGATATACAGTTAAATCAATAAACAAGATGCAAAACACATTAAAACATTACAGAGAGACACAGATATAACGTGGTTTACCCAAACGATGGGCTACGTCCACAAAGAAATTGTTGGTCCTTTTATTATAGTCCAGAAAGATGAAGGGATACACCCTGCAGCAAAACCGTTGCACTTCCTCTTCACGCTCTTACAGTCTTTCTTCCAATAAAATACAATACATACTCAATCGTTTTACAATGCTTTCTTTTATAGGGGAAATACAATGGGAAAATTCTAGGGTTAATCCAATACCATGGGTCCGCAATACTGTTGGCCAACACACATCCCAAAAAAAATTCTCGGGGGCTCCGCCCCCAAACCCCTATTTTCTCGGGGCCACTACCCCCGAATCCCAAGGCAAGGGAAACGAGTGTACAATACTCCTTACAATCACAACTGAATAATATCTCTAGATCTGGAAGATTAGGGTCCACAACCAACAGTCTCCCACTTGGAGACTGATCACAGCAACTCCACCACTACTGCATTTGCTGGACTATGCTCTGGACCTTGGACTTGGAAAATTTCTTATTTTCACCTTCATGCTTGAAGGCCAACAGAAACCGAGCAGGAACTCAGTTTCTCTCTAGTTACTCCCTTTGTCAACATGTCTGCAGGATTCTGGCTAGTGTGAATCTTTTCCAGTTTTAACAGTTCTTCATCTAGAACAAATCTTATGAAGTGGTACTTGAGTTGTATATGTTTAGTCCTTGAATGAAAGGCTGAGTTCTTTGCAAGATGAATGGCACTCTGGCTGTCACTGTACAGCCTACTATTTTCCTGCTTCTTACCCAATTCATCAATGAACCTCTGCAACCAAATCATCTCCTTACTAGCCTCTGTAGCAGCAACATACTCTGCTTCTGTTGTTGAAAGTGCAACAACATGTTACAGTTTTGAAATCCAACTTACTGTTGTTCCACCTACAGTAAACACATACCCTGTGGTGCTCTTCCTGTTGTCTTTATCACCAGCGATATCTGCATCAACATATCCCTGTAGAACAATGTCTGAACCTCCAAAACATAATGCATGAGAAGTGGTACCTCTCAAATACCAGAGAATCCACTGTACTGCTTTCCAATGCTCTTTACCTGGATTATTCATATACCTACTCACAACTCCCACTACATGTGCAATATATGGTCTTGTGCACACCATGGCATACATCAAGCTCCCAACCGCCGATGAATAGGGAATCTTGGACATGTAATCTATCTCTTCCTGTGTCTCTGGACACGTATCCCTGCTTAGTTTGAAATGGCTGGCCAAAGGTGTACTGACTGGTTTTGCATTCTGCATTCTAAACCTCTGCAACACCTTTTCTTTGTACTCACCTTCAGAGAACGTCAATTTGCGATTTTTCCTGTCTCTTGTTATTTTTATACCAAGGATTTGCTTTGCAGCACCCAAATCCTTCATCGCAAATGATTTAGCTAGTTTTCTTTTGAGCACATTTATATCATGCATATTAGACCCTGCAACAAACATGTTATCCACATACAATAACAAGATAATATATCTTCCGTTATCTAGCCTCTTGAAATAAACACAGTGGTCTCTTGAAATAAACACAGTGGTCAGAATGACATCTATGATAACCTTGTTCTGTCATAAACTTATCAAATTTTAAATACCACTGCCTTGGAGCTTGCTTCAGACCATACAAGCTCTTCTTCAACCTGCAAACCAAATCCTCCTTCCCTTTGACTTCATACCCTTGTGGCTGCTGCATATAAATCTCTTCCTCCAAATCTCCATGGAGAAAGGCCGTTTTTACATCTAACTGTTCAAGATGCAAATCTTCTACCGCCACTAGACTTAAAATAATTCTAATTGAAGTCATTTTAACAACATGAGAAAATATTACATCAAAATCTATGCATTTCTTTTGTGCAAACCCCTTTACAATAAGTCTAACCTTGTACCACTTCTTTCCTCCATCTTCTTCCTTCAACCTGTAAACCCATTTATTCTGCAATGCCCTTTTTTTTGCAGGCAACTTAACCAGATCTCAAGTCTGGTTTCTTACCAATGAGTCAATCTCCTCATCCATGCCTTGCTCCCACTTCTTTCTAGTTTCTACTTGCATCGCTTCTTCAAAACATTCTGGTTCACCAGAATCAGTCATCAATAAATAATACAGTGAAGGAGAGAATCGTTCAGGGGGTCTACTTAACCTGGTAGACTTTCTTACAATTGCAGGAGTTTCAAGTACCTACTGCTGCTCTTGATTTTCTGGTGCTTTTGGAACTTCATTTTCTTTGATTTCATCAAGCACTGTGTACTCTGTGTTTTCATTTTCTTCTTTCTTTTTTGACACTGATCTTTGTACATGACCTTTTCATTAAATACTACATCTCTACTCCTAATGATTTTGCGATTTTTAAGATCCCATAAGCGATAACCAAAATCATCAACCCCCTATCCAATAAAGGTACATTTATTGGATTTAGCCTGAAGCTTTGTTTTATCATCTTTATTAATATGGACAAATGCTTCACAACCAAAAGTTCTCATAAATGACTATTTTACCTGTTTACCTGTGCATGCCTCCTCTGGACTGCCACCATCCAAAGCGCTTGAAGGCCTTCTGTTTATTAAATAAACCGCAGTGTTTACAGCATCATCCCAAAACTGTAAGGGAAACCCTGCATGCATTCTCATACACCTTGCATGCTCCATGATTGTTCTGTTCATCCTTTCTGACACACCATTTTCTTGGGGTGTTCCAGGGACTATCTTTTCTCTGTGAATCCCATTGTGTGAACAGTAACTGTCATTGCTGCAGTACTCACCTCCATTATCAGATCTGAGACATTTCAACATTTTTCCTGTCTTATTCTCAGACAAAGCTTTCCACCTTTTAAAAGTATCAAACACATCATATTTCTGTCTAATGCAATAAACCCAAGTTTTTCTAGTTGCATCATCAATAAAAGTAACATAATAACGAGAGCCACCAAGAGATTGTACCTGAGTTGGTCCCCATACATCTATATGGACAAGCTCTAACTTTTCACTCTTTTTTTGTTTCCCAACCCTGAGAAATCTAACTCTCTTTTGTTTTCCATAAACACAGTTCTCACAGAATTCCAAACTTACCTGCTTCAGATCAGGAAGCAGTTTCCTTGAGTGGAGAATCTGCATCCCCTTCTCACTCGTGTGGCCAAGCCCGTGATGCGACAACGCCGCACCTGTTTTTGTGGAAGCTACAGAGATAAAATAATCAGTATTATGAGGACATAAATATAATGTACCTATCCTATCTCCTTTTGCAATTACCATTGATCATTTAGTGATCTTCCACCATGTTTCTCCAAACGTAGACAAACAATGACCATCTCCCAACTACCCTGTTGAGAACATATTTTTTTTCATAGCAGGAATGTGCCTTACATCCTTTAGCAACCATTCACTTCCATTATTTAACTTAATCCGTACCTTACCCTTTCCAACAATTTTACATGGTTCATCATCTCCCAATAGCACATGCCCAAAATCACCTTGAACATAATCATGAAAGAATTTCCTATGGGGTGTGGCATGACATGAAGCCCCTGAATCTACTACCCAGTAATCACTAGTATTACCTAATGCAGGAATCAAAGCATCTTGTAACACATCACCTGCTACATTCGCTTCTTAAGTAGTCTCTTGCTATCTATCTCATTTTTTCTTTGGAACTCTACAGTGTTTCTTTAGATGTTCTTTCTTACCACAGTTCCAGCACTCTATTTTTCCGAATTTGGACTTGGATCTTCCCTTTTTAGACTTGCCATGATTTCCTGGGCTCCTTCCTCTCTCGTTTTGTCTACCTCTGCTCTCCATGGTCAACGCATTACCTGATGTCTCACCTGTGCTTTTTCTTCGCATTTCCTCGCTAAGAATAACACCAACAACATCATCAAATTTAAGAGTGTTTGAAATAGGGACAGAGTTACTTACAGCCATGACCAAGCTATTCCAGCTTTCTGGCAATGAGCACAAGATTATAAAAGCCCTAACCTCATCATCAAAGTTCACTTTTACAGAACTTAACTGATTGGTAAGTGTATTAAACTCATTTGAATGGTCAACAACAGATCCACTTTTCGACATCTTCATATTAAATAAACGCTTCATTAAAAATACCTTGTTAGAAGCCTAGGGTTCTTCGTAGAGCTTACTCAATGCGCTCATCACACCCTCTGTTGTTTTTTCTTTCGAAATATTGAAGGCCACTGACGAAGCCAGGCACAACCGTATTGTTCCGAGTGCCTTTCTGTCAAGAACCTCCCATTCTTCATCCTTCATAGCAGCCGGTTGTTTTGCTTTTCCGCCAAACGGTAGGTACAGATAGTCCTCCATTTGCATCTTCCATAACTGATAGTTTTGGCTGTTAAATTTCTTGACCCTAAACTTTCCTTCTTCTGCCATTGCTCCCACTCGAACCAGGAACCCTTCTTTCCTGCGAGTTTACTGACCAAATAGACTTTTTGGCTCTGATACCAATTGTTAGAAAACATGACCGCAGAGCAATAACAGATACACAGTTAAATCAATAAACAAGATGCAAAACACATTAAAACATTACAGAGAGATACAGATATAACATGGTTCACCCAAATTATGGACTACATCCACAAAGAAATTTTCAGTCCTTTTATTACAGTCCAGAAAGATGAAGGGATACACCCTGCAGCAAAAATGCTGCACTTCCTTTTCATGCTCTCACAGTCTCTCTTCCAATACAATACAATACATACTCAGTCGTTTTACAATGCTTTCTTTAGTATAAGGAAAATACAATGGGAAAATTATAGGGTTAACCCAATACCATGGGTCCGCAATACTGTTGGCCAACACACATCCCAAAAGAATTTCTTGGGGGCTCCGCCCCCGAACCCCCATTTTGTCGAGGCCACAGCCCCGAACCCCAAGGAAAGGGGAACGAGTGTAGAGTACTCCTCGGTTACAATCACAACTGAATAATATCTCTGGATCTGGAAGATTAGGCTCCACAACCAACATTTTTGGCTTGGATGTCTAGCTGACGGCTTGCTCGAACTACCATCCATACAAGTGAGGAAGTTTGTTGAGATTTACAGTGCGTGTGTGAGCTTTTCTTGATTCTTTCATAATAACATGAAGATGGTTTTTCGACGTGAAAAAAAATAGAATCAAGGAGAGACTTATAGGTCATCCTCATTTTGTACTTTCTTCTTGCATTCACCTTCTATTTCATATGGGGCTCATTAAGTGTGAAGAGATGGCAACCTAGTATGTAAGTAGGATAACATGAGGGTTTGAAACAGAGGCATTTTTTGTAGCCTAAGAGGAAGCTCAAATCGGTAATGCCTACCTGATACACAGTTCTTCTGGTTGCTTGTGGACTCCATTGGGGTTTCTTAGGGCTTTGTCTTTTACTACAAATAGGGCTCACGCATTGTTGGTTTCTTTGTTGATATACCCTAGGTTATATTGGTATTTCCAATGGGCACTATTGGATACAATTCATAGATTTCTATGATTGTTGTGTTAAGCTCATGTAAGAGAGGAAATTCATTTCTACAATTATTGACCAAGTTATTTGTCATGGTCGAGAATAGACATAAGGGTATATGTGTGTGCTATGAGGCTATATATCAAAGGATCAAAATAAATTCATTAGGGCATTCAGAAATTGGGTGAAATCTCTACAGGATGGTTTATTGTGAAGCATGCACTAAACCGTCTCAACAAGGACGTGTTTCTTCCTTTAGGCAACACCATTTTGTATAAGGTGCAATGTGCTACAAACTTATTCCATTCTTGGTGTAGCCAACATTCTTTTGTTTGATGTAAATAGAATCCTTTTTTTGAATGCAACCAACATTCTTTCATTTGCCCTAGACTCCTATACAACTCTTATTAAATCCTCCTTGATTACTTCATAAGACCCTATAAAAAATTCAATGGGACATCCTTTAGGTCCTAATCTCTTTTTTTTAAGAAGTTATGGAGAACCTCTTCTAACTAATTTTTGTATAATTCCTCCAAGTGCCTCCCATTTTCCTCCTTTATTATAGAGCTTAGAAAATTTGAAGTCATCTGAACAATTTTAAGAACTGTAACTTTTCTTCTTTATAAATCTCCCCAAAATGATAAATGCTTATACTTGAAATATCCTCAAAACTATTAGCCATTTCATCATTATTTCTCCTAATTTTCCGTATCATATTCACATGTTTTCTATGGTTTTCATGTCGATGGAAAAATGTTGTGTTTTTGTCACTCTTCTCAAGCCACAAAGATATACTTTACTTTTAATCCTCCAAGCCACTTCCATGTCCCCCAATATCTTTCTCTCCCTTTATTCCAACCTCCTAACCTCCATTTTAAATTATTTGGTTTCTTAACCTACTAAGTCTTGTTGATACATACTTTCCAAAAGGTGTTCCAAGGTAATTTTTAAGGGCGAAATTTTTCCAATTGGCTATTTTTTGGACATCTAAAAAAAATTGCTAATTGGTCATTTTTAGTCTCCAATACCGCATAAAATATGTTTTTTTATTATAATTTTCGCCAAAATTTACATATTTAAGAAGTAAATTGCATGTCTCGTATTTAGTAAACTGCATGTTTCATATTTAATATTCGCCTACCTATCTATATATATTATTTTTTCAATCTAAAATAATCGCATGGAATAGTATACTTAGGTATATTTTTAGGACCCTAAAAAATTAGCTTGGTTCCAACCTCACCAAGTCCTCATCATCTCTTAATATTTTATCATGAGGCCAAACAACTACCACCTTCTTTGTCTTATTCATATCCTCCTTGAATTGGATTGAGGTTGATTCTCTTCTTGACCCATCAAAAGGGACCTAGTTCTTCTTTACTAGATTAACAATTTCCTCCTACTCAATCTAAGATGGACTAAACTTAAATGGATTGGGATGCTTTCTTCCTACCTTAGTCATCTCTAGGAATATTGAAAAATTATTTGAGTCACCTTTGAATCCCACCCATTTC
This sequence comes from Pseudotsuga menziesii, assembly GCA_001517045.1. NCBI lineage: Eukaryota > Viridiplantae > Streptophyta > Pinopsida > Pinales > Pinaceae > Pseudotsuga > Pseudotsuga menziesii. The sequence goes on along the minus strand of LPNX010065197.1, from coordinate 102,975 downwards.
CTAGTTGTGTTATGGTAATTGATGCGATCCTTACACAACATGAATTTGTCAATCCTTTTTGAAATTCTATCTACACCCACCCTCTTATTCCTCTAAGTAGGGAATATCTTGATGGGATCTACGTATATCAATGCCTTTTCCTCAAGTCTTTGAATGAAGAAATAAGAGAGGGGATATACCTATGCAATTAAGCCCCATATTTCCACACTCCCTATAGAAAAGTTTACATCCCTTCCAATGATTAAATTATCATGAGTTGAAACCCACAAACTGAATGCTTTCTCCAAGTATTATACACTATCTTAATATGGTCCATATATGTTTAGGATTGTAACTTCCTTGGCTAATTCTTGGGAATATAGTACAATGCCCAAACATGGATCAATAGACAAGGAGTTAGTACATATAATAGATCTAGCCATCCTACTAGTAATTATACCCCCAAGTGGCCTTTAGCATCCATAAACAAGAAATACCATCCCACTAAAAGATTTATTATACCATAAACAAAATTTTCACCACCTTCCATGGTCTTTTCCAACATAAAGATATCAAGTTTGCGAGTATCCACCATCCTCTTTTTTTTAAAGGAACTTTCCAACCCTCTACAATTGAGGGACAAACAATTAATGTTTGTTATAGAGACTCCATGGGCCCACTTTCTCTAAGTACCCTTATGATTAAAGATTGTTTACCAGCTAAAACTTATGTGGAAACCATTTCTTGAGCTAAAATAAAATATGTTTTCCTACCACTAACTCCTTAATTTTCTTTCCTTGAATTAATTGATACCACCCTCTACCTGTCTTACCTTAATTACGATAAAATATTTCCTTTCCCTCAAATTATATCTCAGAACTTTTTTTGAGATACTTGTCCATTCTTTTAAGGCTTCATAGGATCTATAATGAATGAGAATAGCCTTATCCAATTATTCTTCCATTAAATTCATTGGATTTACCTCGAATGCTATGGATCCCAAAGAAATATGAAAAGGAATCTATCCACTTTTTTCCCCAAATGGAATCATTGCAACACCTAGAGATTGAGATGAATTAAAATCGATTCTATGCCATATCTCTAAACCAAAATCCTTTGTCCATATCACCAACACCATTCAAAGAGATAAGGTATTTTAAGGCATACTTGTAATCTCTAGCAATTCCTCCAATACATGACTTGTATCGACCCTCATCACTCGATCTATGAATCATGGGAAGCTTGAATCTAATATGCAATTGCGAGCATTTAAGAAACCTGATCCATTAACTCTATTATAGGACCCTATGCCCCTTCCTCCAATTTCATATCCACCACTTTTGAGGATTTTGAAATGCCCTCCTTTTCCTCTATAATTATTTATTTGATAGATCTTGGGCCATTGGCATATTTTGATCCCTACGCCCTTCATATTTTATGATCCAATTTTTCTTCTTGAAAGGATACTCACATTCTTCTATGAAATGTCCATATTTGTGACACCTAATGAAATGAAAGGGTACCCCACAATAATCTAAAACATGAACATAATCCTTAGAAGCCTTAGGAAGTGTAACTTTTGAGCCAAACCCTCTCTCAAGTCCAAGTTCACAAGGATTTTTTTTTCCATTTACAAAATTTTAGTGGTTTGGAAACTCATGTCATCCTCTATGAACCTCCCTACATAATTAGTTATTTCTTTGAAAGCTTCCTCTAACCAGAATTCAAGCAGGAGTCGCTGAAGTTTTACCCATATTGGAATATTATCAATTCTTCTTGATTTGGAGTCAAATGAGGGAGACCTTCGACTCTTTAGAGACAATGGAGTGTAGTCTCACTTCTAAGGTTTTCATAATATTCTATCATTTCCCCCTATATCTCTAAAATAAAAGGCATCCAACCCTTTTAAATCATATATAGACATGAAGAATAACCAATTATTGGTTCCCAATTCTCTTTTACCCATGACCAAATGATTTTCTCACCATAATGACTATAAAAAATATAATCAACTAGAGTTTGAGTCACCATACCCATGGATTTTTGGAGTCGATGTCTTCCCCAAATACCAATTTTACAAGGGTGCTATTCTTCTCAATACATTTTTACCCACCCCCACCCTGAAACAACACCAATTCCTACTTTGTTATGTGGCCTTGAGCCTCCTTGATCCGCAATCCCAAACTATCCTTATCTAATTCCTTCCGCAAAGTTACCTCTAAATTTTGATTTACCCTAGACTCATTAATCCCTTTTTTAAATCCAAAAACTACATGACAATGAAAAAACTAAGTCCTCCACTCTTCTCCTTGTTACACCTCATATTGTCTGAAGGATTCCTTTTATATGTACAAGAGAGAGGTGTTTCTTTTTCTTTTCTAAAGGACAAGTTTTTGGGGATATATTGTGTAGAGTGTTGATTTTGATGCTAAATTCCCTTGGTCAGGCCATGGCAGGCCCTCTTTGTTTCCACCTCAAGGAAGTGTTGTCCTTGTGGCTCCCATGATTACCTGGTGGGTGGGTGTTTGGTGCCTTGGAGACAAATCATTGGGACACATGACCACCTCATATTTTTATTTGTTGAGGTAATTGTGTGTCTAAGGGTTGTCATACCCATTTTAACACACCTCATTTTGCACACTTGGACCAATTGTTTTCATGCAAAATCCCCCCTCTTGGTCTCCAGACCCATAAACGTCATTCCTTAAAGAAGAAGCCTTCATTGTTAAAAAGGGAGGGTGTTGAGGGAAAAAAATCTGTTGGAGTTAGTTGGGGCATGCCATCCTCCTTTTGGTTCACCTTGCACTTGATGGAGCCTAATTACACATTTTTATTCTTATTTTATGTCATTGTGTAGTTTAGACCCCAGTTTGTGGTGTACAAACCTTAAATTTTATAATTTGTCATTAACTTTGTAGGCTTAAATTTGTAAAAGGTTGAGAGTTATCTCATATAAATAAGACAACCTCACCTTATTTGTAAAACATGGACAAGGGTTCAAACATGACACTTTTTTTTTTGTTTGTTTTTGTTTCTGTTGATTTATGAGAGTTATTGAGCTAGCGTGCACGTCTCTCTTAGGATGACTATTTTTTCTTGAAGGATGAATGATACATCTTCTAGGGTTTGATTTTGCACACAATGAGTTGATGCTAAGACTAGTTGCAATAGCTCATGCTCAAGGGTGACCTAAGGTGCACTTCCTTGCTCATTCTTGATTAATGTTGGTAGTTTTGTCTCCTAACCCTTGTTTAACATTTCTCTTGAAGTGATTTGGACTAAGTTAGGGTTTTTTTGCTATCATTTTATCAACTTGCTTGAGGAGACCATCCCTCCAAGGAGCTCTCCATTGTTTTATTGGGCCTTGGACATCTCTATTTTCCCTAAATAGGGTTTTTCTACCTAACCCTTGAGGTTGCTAGCTTACCCTTAGTTGCAAGTATTCAATACCATATTATGAGGAGGGACCTTAGCCTCGATATCTCCTAGCCCTAGGGTTTGAGACAAGAATCTAATTGCCCTTTTCTAATAAAACTCCTCGTCTTTTTTATCAAATTTCCTCATGTTTTATTTTATGCAAAATTACATAAAAATAGTATACCACTGAAACCCTAAAAATCTAAATAAATTCAAAAATCCAAAAATATATGTGATTTGGTATTTCTATCCACCCTAAAATTTCAACCTAGGGTTTTCTCCACAAACCCTAGAGGGCATCCTCTTCCGAGCATGTGGATTGGGATACATGAAATCGTTAAAGTGGAGGTAATTGCTAGTTGTTTGGTATTTTTGGTTCACCCTCAAACTGTGCCATAGTGCAGTTATTCTCTTTCCCTTGAGAGTGCACCTTTTTATGAGGACTTGCCTAAGGAAGTGTGATATTGTATAGGGAAGCATGAATTTGCCTTAAAAGGCGTGACATTTGCTAAGTTTTGTGATACCTTGAATAACTCTATTATTGTATGATTATTGTCTCTTATTTAATATTGATTGACTCCGATAAGACATTGATCATAGCTATTAAGGTTTTGTGGACGGTATTTGTGGTTTGTTGGTGGTTGCATGTATCTTTCATTGATTAGGGTCTCCCCCTAGGTTTGGAGTTACCCAAAGTGTTGAGAGGTTAGATTGTGGCGACATTGGGTTTAACTCTCTCCTGAGCTTGCTGACACTATCCTTGGCCCACACAACCTAGTTGTGTTGGGGCTTGTAGTTTAAGCGGTAGCAATCCCATTGTTAATTACTTCCTTATTATATAGATGATCACCTAAGTGATATAGAGAAGATTCCCAAAATTCCACGATTGAATACAACCAAAAGGAAAAGTGGTTTTGAGCTTACCAAAAACTAGTTTCACTAAAGATAGATCATCCAATGAGTTTAACACCCTCTATTGAACATTAGACTTCTTAGCAAGATCTGAGGCTCTTGGATTTGTACTTGTCAAAGTACCACTACCAAATCCTCCTACTTTCTCTGGTCTAGGCACTAATTGAAAACCTTTGTAGTAATCCTCTTGGTGCTGACCTCAAGATACTTAATGGTATGCTTCCACGTTTCCATGAAAAACAATAAAGCCCCCTCAAAAGAGTCGTTCCCTTACCAAATCCTTCAAATGATGAAACCTCACTTTGCACTTTATAGACACATCATAGCCCTCCACCTTAGACGAAGAATAACACTCTTAATAAGTGTGTTTCACAGGGTTTGACCAAAAAGACCTTTCAACCAAGATACCCACATTATCACTTAAATCCAAAGTTTCTCAATAACTTTCCTTAAACCTCGAAGATAAAAACTTCTCACTCTCTAATGAACGAGTCATAACCCCGTCCTTATTTACCTATCTAAATAGTAACCCTAAACAACCTAAGAGGTAAAAATCAAATTTTCACCCGAATGATCTTCTATATAACCCAACACCTCCTTGTACCTATCCATAATTACTAATTAAAGCTCCCTCAATGTGAGGACACTTCACCGTTATTTAAAAACCCTCGAAATCATCATTGACTCAAAACCCTTGTCAAAAGCACCGCCTTCCCTACCAAAACTTGTATAAATTGATATATATTTATGAAAACCCACCCCGTATATCCTAATAATATAGTTGTATGAATCTATAAAATTGTGTAGCGCCCAATTATATATAAAATCTAAATTATTATTAAATCGGAATCAAGAATATAAACGGTTTTTAAAACAAACCTAAGCAAATTCCAAGATGCTGCTTCTCGAAAATAGATATTCAATTGAATGTTTGGTCATAGTTTAGAGTATCCAACTTAGAGAGAGACAGACTTTACCTCATTTGGCCACTTTTGATATTATATTATTATTTAAAGTTAAGTGAGACGAGAGGGAAGTGATTCTCACTTAATGGGATTAATTAGTGTGCTGAGACCCACCAAAGTCTCAGATCTATATATTTTTAAAAGGGGCACGTTTAAAGGTCGAGATTTAAACTATCAATCAACATATGCTTTCATAAAAGCAAAAGTAGTGGCAACATCATTAACGGAATTCGATGGGAAAAACAAACATAGTTTATGGAATTGACATTAATGAAAGTATAATGCATTGTTATGGAAAAAAGGTGCTTTATTACAAGAGGTGGATTATATCATCTAATTTTATATCCCTTTCATTCAAATCAAACACAGCTGTTACCTTTGTTGCACTTAGACATATCAAATCTTGTTAAAGAGTGCAATGGATATATGTTTATGTAACTTTAACATGGTGGCATGTCAACCTATAAAAATATGGAGTAAATCCATGTCTTTTATGTTAATTTACATTAACATGGTGGTATGTTAATATATGAAATATGAGTAAATTCATGTTTTTATGATAATTTACTTTTATCTTTAACATGGTGTCTATTGGATGTAGTTTGGGTGGTTGGAAAGAATGATTGTTACCCTCTCCACTTGTAACGGGGATTTTTCTTCTGTTACGTACAGAAGCTCCAACCTTAGATCGTTGTGATCGTAAAGAAGAGTTCAATGGAAAATAAAACAACAAACTAAACTAATAACCTAAAGCAAATATTTTTAACATTTTTCAACATATATCGACTAAACTAAACGAATGCAAATAAATAAAAATACACCTCTTTTCTTGTAAAGTGGGCCACCGTAGCCGTTCTCAGAAGTGGTTCCGTAGCTCCACGGGTTGGTTCTCCAGTTGTCTCCACAGTCAGTTGTCAAACGGAGAATGGACCCAAGATCGGTACGGAGAATGTCTCAACGTACACTGTGGAAATGATATGACGACGAGAATGGTGGCAAGGGAGCATGTGAATACCTGAGAGCAAAAATGTCACAGCGTACCCACAAATGAAAGTGAGGAAAAATGTATCTTTGGGAGAACCCTTCACAATGTATTTATAATATGGTCTTAGGGTTTTTTGACCCAAGATGGTGACCCATGGTATTTTCCTGTAGTTCTTTGGCCCTTTCTCTTTTTTAGGGTTTTTGACCCTTTTTTGGGAGAGAGTGAGGGTAAATCATAGTAAATAATGATGTTTAGGACCATTTTTGGTGGAAATACAATTGTAAAGGTCAAAAGTAAGGAAAATATGGTATGAATATGATGTATGTATATGGTCTAGACCATACAGAGCTAGGTGAACACTTTTTTGTGTTAACACCACTTAGGTTCAATTCTCGTAAGTGACATGGTGCTCTTGTGAGCTCTTATGTAATGCTTGAAATACTAAATTTGTTGATGATGTAAGATGACCATACCTTGATTCAGGTTGAATAACAGGTATTGGTATTTTTCCTGGAATATCCCTCTAAAAAATGGTGAACCACATTTAAAAAAAACATAACATTATGTTAACATATGAGAATATGGAGTAAATTAATGTCTTTTATGATAATTTACATTCATCTTTGATAGCACTCATAAAATGAATGAGATATAAATGAACTAAACCAATGAAATTTAAATTTCATGATAATTTCAAGGACAATTAATAAATAAAATAAAATTTAATTTTCATGATAACTTCAAGGACATTTTAAATGATAATTTCAAGGACAAGTGATAAATAAAATTCAATTCAATTTTCATGATAACTTCAAGGACATTTTAGAAAAAGGGATACTCTACAAAAGTAAAGAGAGGGGTGTCATTATTGGTATGACACTTGAATTTATAAATTAAGTTTTATTTTTAATCAGGTTTTAGAATGTTAAGTATATCCATGGGCACTTATTTATATGAACTTAAAAATATTTCAAAATGTTAATTATTAAAACATTTATCTATTAAATATTTCAAAATATTATATATTTATATATAAAAGAAACGGAATTAATTGAAACCTATATATGATTAATAATATATATAATAATAAATAAGATAATTAAAATGTTTGATGCACTGTTATGTGGCGGTATATTTATATAAATTAAATAGTCATAATGATTGATAGGTCATGCCCCTTGGTTAGGCCAAGTGTGTGCGTGTGTATCCTTTTAATATGTTTTGTCCTCAAAGCATTTAATGAAAAAGCTTTATGTCTTTGCTCTAACTTGTAATGCCTTTTCACGACTCTTTATTCTTGAAGCGATGATGGTTGACAATACGAGACAATATGCCTATCAAGTATTGATCAAAATTGCCATATTGTAAAAGGGTATGACAACCATAATTCATTTTCCTATAGAACTATGTGGTGATGACTTTTCTAATTTGGGGAATGATAAGGTTACACACATAATATTCTATTTAACATAATAAGGTCTTCACTTAGTTTTTCATATCGATTTTATCTTTGGTTAATTCATTGAATAATACATAGACTTCTATAATTGGGACGATGATAAGGCATCCTTGTATCTTGTGTCTTTCTTTTGGAACCTTTTCCTTTTAATACTTCTAGAGATTTATTCGGTTTGATAAGATTTTATTATAAACATCTTTCTAATTTTTGATGTTGATTGGATTTGTATTGGTTCCTTTTCCCAAGGTATGGATTTTTACATCGAACAATTCTTTTACTTCAATTGGATTAGTCATTGTTTCTTTACTTATCAATACTTCTTTGTTCGTAAGTTTCCCTAACTTTTCCTATAATGGTATCTTATCATTCTTTAGCTTCTTATTTTGTGTAAGTAAGATTTGATTATGACCCCTCACGCACAAAACTTCTTCATTATTTTTTGAGTTATCAAATTTATTCTTAAGGTCTTGATTCTCTAGTTTCTCATCTTTTAACCTTCATGATTTGTTTAAGCAATCTTTGATTAGGCTTCTTTATAGAAGAATTTGATTTTTTAAAGTTTTCTTATAATTATCTATGATTTTAATATTGATTATGATTTGAATTCAATGAGAGAGGAATGCTTTGCCTTAATGTCTTGCAACAATATTTTTTAGTTAAATGCTCGAATGCTATGCATTTTTTAATCAACATTCACGACAAAGTATCGAGAGAATTTAACCAAAAGATCTCTAGAATACATCAACTTCCTCAATCTATAAGACACATAATTTACATTTTTCAAAGTATTTGTTGACATTTAATTCTAAATTATTAATCTCATCATCATACTCTTACATATAACATTTTTGAACTTTTTCTTTTAAAATTTGTATTTCATATTGTAACTTAGTATTAATATTGTTTCCTATGCTCATGAAAATGCTTATGATCTTGTTATAAATCCTACTCTTACATATAATATTTTTTAACTTTTTCTTTTAAAATTTGTATTTCATATTATAACTTAGTATTAATATTGTTTCTTATGCTCATGAAAATGCTTATGATCTTGTTATAAATCCTCTTTATAAAATGCATGAATTTGTTTGGTCCTAAATCATACTAGAATTGAATTGAACATTTGTTTCCTATTTCAACTTGAATAACTTACAACTTTAAGTATACTTTTTAATCGACTTTTATATTTTCTGTGATATAAACTTAAAAATATTTAGAAAAAAAAACCATTTATTTGGAATATAATTTAAAAAATAAATAAATATATACTTTAAATATTTTATAACCTTTCTCGATACCTAGATACTATCTTTTAGATACATGAACTCTATTATACCCTTTTTAAAATTTTCTAAACTTTAATTAACCTTTTATAGCTATTCACATTTTTTAATACCTTGTATCAATCCTTAATAATTTAAGTCTCTTATGCGTTTTAACATTTTATAACTATTCATGATTTTTTTAATACATCGTATTAATCCTTAAAAACAAGCCTTGAATTAATTATACCTTTTCCTTTATTGGTATGCAGTTTTTGATATAAGTACGATGACTTTGAATGAAACTTTCGCACTTTTATTTTGGAAAAATGGTAGAGTTTTGTTTTAACCACGAAATGGTGGTGGACCCAGGGCCGTGGTTCGACCGATGCGACCCCGTGAGTTTCCTCACGTAGATTTTGCAGCGCAGAATCCAGATTCACTTCCATTGTACATTTTTCTTTCGAATCGGATCTCTCTATACATCTTCCTTCTCGATCGGCTCTCCATCTTTGGAGTTAGCTTTTCTTGTCTTTTTGTGTTTTAGGTTAGAGACTCATGCTTTTCAAAACTTGAACTGAGCATCGAGCACTGAGCACCGAGCATAGTGACAGAGGCAGAACTTGTGGGGATTTTGCAACCGGGCACAGTGAACCGAGCACCGAGCAGGGATCTGAGCAGCATAGAGGGAATCGAGCACCGAGCAGGGATCAGAGCAACACTGAGGTAATCGAGCACCGAGCAGAGGTGGGACCGTGCAGAGCAGAGGGAATCGGGCAGAGGTGGGAGGTTGTGCGTTTTCCAGGGAACTGAGCAGAGCAGAACCGAGGGAACCAAGCAGTGGTGGGACTGAGCAGAGCAGGGGGAACAAAGTAGAGGTGGGACCGAGTAGAGTAGAGGAACCAAGCAGAGGTGGGTTGTTGTGTGTTTTCTGTGACAGGGAACCGAGCAGAGTTGTCAAACCATCGAGGGAGCAGCACTGGCAAAGAGACCCCGTCTCATTGAGGGTTTTTAGTGGGGACCGAGTGTCTCTTTTCCTTGCCAGCTGGTGGGGTCAGGCAGACGACTTTGTGAACTGCATCTACCCATACAAGAGTCAGGTATCTAGCTCTGCCCCATAGTTTATGTTTTTTCTCTATGACAATGGAAACACAGTCAGCAGCTCACATAAAAAATGAGCAATGAATGCCCGCCACTATTGAAACAAACCATTTAGGCCAAGTGAAAATCTCATCTTCAAACAAAACAGGGAAGTCGGTTTGGGTTAATGCCAAATAGTTCCGGGGTATTTTAAAACGTAGAGCAGCTCGTTTAAAATGGGAGCAGACAAGGAAAAAAAAAGTCCCAATGAGAAAGCATCTTGGTTCTACATAAGAAACAACCGCCTCTCTTTCAAAAAGGGGGCGACAACAGAACCAAATGAATAAAAGATTATACCTTATACAGCCCCACATCTACACCTCTTACCTGGTCATCTGACCTATATGTGCAAGAGCTACTAAATGCCAAGGGGAGACTGGAGGCTTTAGAGGCCAAAGAACAGGAGAGAGACCTCAGAATCCATATATTAACATCAGAAATTCAGGGTTTAGTAGAAAGCAACAAGGTTTTAAAAGATCAAGTGTTTATGTTGCAAGAAACTCTTTCGGTAGGAAAGGTGGAATGGCAAAGGATGAAGGATGCTTGGCAAAGCATGAAAGATGAGGTAAGGGAAAGCAGTGGTAGGATGGACTCTAAAACATCAAAGGAGGAGGGGAAAGCAGTTGCACAAACAAACAACCAGGGAGTGAAAGTAAGGGAAGAAGAGAAAGGAAGGTCCATGAAAAAAACGTGGGCACAAGTTGTTAGCAAGTCTGCTATTAACGTAGGAGAAACAAACATCCAGGGGAACACCATACATGATGATGAAATTAGAGAAAGGCAAGTTAGAGCAACAAACATAATTATTAACGGAGTGAGAGATTATGGAGAAAATGAAGGCACGCTCGATCTTGCAAGAGACTCTTTGAGTGACATGATGCTTTGGCAAGGGAAAATTTGCCAAGTGTGGAGGGTGGGGAAGCCCAGTGACGAGAGGGCTATACCCATAAAAGTCACAATGTCAAGTACACATGACAAGCAAATCTTGCTAAGCAAGAAGCAACTATTGAGAGGCTCTTGTTCTTTTCTAGAAGAAGATTTAACTATTAGGCAGGAAGAGGAAAGAAGGGAAAATATGTCAAAGGTTAGAGCAACAAGAGATGAGGGCAAAAGGGCATGGTTATACAAAGGCAAAGCAGTTATTGCCTTTTTTGGCCCACCTAAAACAAAACAGCAAGGTGGTAATCGAGAAAGATCAGCAAATTCCTTAGCAGAAAAATACGAAACAAAGACAGTATGGGCAAATAGGGGCGATGACTCGACTTTGAGTCTGGTACGCCAAAACAAATAGCAGTCAAAATCCACTCGGGTTTCCTTAAGTTTAGTTTGTTGGAACTGTAGAGGCTATCCTTGGAGGCAGGGACCTGGGTTAGGGCCTATTGCAGAAGATAGAGACATAGTTTGTCTAGTGGAAACACATGAGTGTGAAGGGTGTAAAACACCTTTATTTGAAGGGTATTTGAAGATGGCAGTGTGGAACAAGGCAGCAAAGAATGGCAAGGTACACGGAGGAATCATGGTTCTAGTAAGGGAAAAAAAGGATGTCTCATTTAGTTAGAAAAGGAAGACTCAAATAAACAATTCATTTGGTTTAAAATATCGGAAAATGGAAATATCATTAGAATTGCAGCATGTTATTTTGCCCCGCAAGTTTCAAAAACTTACAAAGGAGGGGGCTTGACCACAAAGATCCCTTTGCAACCCTAAAGAATGACCTTGCAGCGTATTCCCAACTAAGTGAAGTCCTTCTAGTGGGTGACTTTAATGCTAGCACTGCAAATGAACAAGCTAGTATACTCCGTGGTAAGGAAGATTGCAATCCTATTTGGCTCACAGAAGAGAGTAATCATCAGTGGACAAGATCTTCAGAGGACAACAAAAGCAACATACTTTTTGGGGAGCAACTACTTGCTCTATGTGGAACTTTTGACTTAGTCATCTGCAATGGTTTGGACATATGGGCAAATTCAGGAAATTTCACATGCAACACTTACAATGGCACAAGTGTGGTGGATTATGCAATTTGCTCACATGGCATGTGTGAGAAAATGGAGGAAGTTTGGATTGGGGATCAAATTGAAATCTGATCACAAACCAATATATCTAAAATTCTCTTGGACTGAAAAACAACAGGGTGTGATAAAACCTCAGTGCATTAAGCAGTCACCCCCAAAGGGTAGGATTCTTTTGACACAAAAAACCAGAATACCTTCAAGATTGCATTAGAGAGGCTTTTTAAGGAGGAGAAAACTCAATCCTAGGGCCTTCATAGCCACGAACTTAACATATCTAATTCAAAGAGCACTTTTAGAATGCAAAAGAGCAAAAAATAAGAAATCTGAAACAAATTGCTTCCCGGTTGATGTTTGGTTTGATGAGGAATGCAAAAAAGCAAGGAGAACTTTGAAAGAATCAAATCAGAAAGAAATTGACTTCAAAGCCTACAAGCAGATTTTAAGAAAGAAAAACGTTGATTTCATGATTTCACGAAGGGAAGAACTAAGGCTTCCTTGGGAAAAACAACCCTAAGTTATTTTGGAAGGAACTTCAAACCAGAAAGAAGCAAACTGAAAACAATATCACATCTTATCAATGGTTTGAATATGCAAAACAACTTTATGGGTAAGATCCCGGCTGATCCCCCCCCGCCTCCCTTGGTCAACACCGCTACTAAGCTTTTCACAGTGCAAGAGGTTGAGGTGGGTATTAAAAAGTTGGGTGCTGGAAAAGCAAAGTATTTAGTTGACCTCCAAGCAGAGTATCTAAAGTGGGGTTTGAAAACTCTTGCGCCTCACATCACGAGAATTTTCAACAACATCATTCAGCAGGGCTTCCCTACAGATTGGACAACTAGCCTAGCAATACCTCTTTTCCAGAGTGGCGATGCCAATAATCCCTCCAACTACAGGACCATAATGATAAATCCCCTGTTTGCAAAACTATTCGGACGTATGCTAGAAAACAAAATTAGCAAGTGGGAGGAAGAAAGAGGTAAGCGTGCTAAAGGACACGCAGGTTTCAGACCCAAACACTCCACGGTTGATCACAGTGTAACATTAAGACACATCATTGAGAAAGTGTGGGAGAAAAAGGAGGAAGCCTTTTGTTGCTTTGTCGATTTCAAAAAGGCCTTTGACACAGTCCCTAGGGATAAGCTCTGGCACAGAATGGAAGAACTTGGGGTTCCTATGCATCTTAGGGCAGCTGTCCATAGATTATACGAAGATGTTAAAGTCAAAATTAGAACATCAGTAGGTATCTCTGAAAGTTTCAGGAGCGATATTGGGGTCAAGCAGGGGTGCCCATTGTCCCCTACTCTGTTTGGATTAGATATTGACAAACTTGAAGAGTGGTTAAATATGCAGGATGGGGAAGGTGCTCTGCTGGGCGAGTTTGTGATAAGGCTTCTTTTGTATGTAGATGACCTTATTTTGATTGCTAAATCTGCTTTTGGCTTGCAAGAGAACTTACTTTCCCTTGAGCACTTTTGTAGAGCAGTGAGGATGCAGGTTAATACTAGCAAGACAAAAGTAGTTGTCTTCTCTAGCTAGAGAAAACATAACCAACATAAGTTCTACTTTGAAGGCAACACTCTTGAAGAAGTGGCAGATTACAAATATCTTGGGATTGACTTCAACAAAAATTTAAGTTAGGAAGGTTGTAGAAAGAAAAGAACTTTGGGAGGTTGGAAAGCATTATACGCCTTTCAAAATAGATGCAGAGAAGCAGAGCTATGGGATTGGAAGACTACGCAAACTCTTTTTGGGTTGTTAGTGATCCCGGTGGTTCTCTATGGGTGTGCAGTGTGGACCAGCAGTACATCTGATTTACAGTGGCAACAAATTGAGAAGATTAAAAAACGCTTGATTATCAACAAGTTCAAAACTAAAAGCTCAGTCCCCTATGATATCATGCTCAGTGAAGTGGGGGCAGCCCACATTGAAGCAATTGCTATGGTGCAACTCATTAGATATCTAAAAAAGATTGAGCAAATGGAAGACGTCAGATGGCCTAAGGTGGTCTTCAATGACATATTATGTAAAAGAAAGAAGACTTGGATGCGACAAAACAACAAATGGCTTAGTAAATGGGATATTTACTTGAACACATGTCCTATAAATAGTAAAGAGATAAAGGCCTTTGTTATCGACAAGTTCCACAAGCAAATTTTGGACAAAGAGATATGGAGAAAGAAAAAAGTACTATATTGAAGAGTTTAATCCCACATACAGCCATCATCAAAAAGATTATATAGGGGCTAATATATCATGGAGGGCCAAAATGCTTATTGCTCAAATAAGGACCAATTCCCACCAATTGCGTTGTGAAACTGGGCGTTGAAAAAGACCAAAGGAAGCTTGGGAAGAAAGAGTGTGTACTTTTTGCAACTCTAGAAAAGTGGAAACAGAAAAGCATTTCATTTTAGAGTGCGAGGCCTTCAAGGATAGCAGGGACAGTTATGTGAATATCTTGGAAACTAGCTCTTGGGTTAATTTATTCAATGAAGGGACTGTGGTGAAATTGGGGGAGCTCATCCTCAAGCTGAACAGGAAGAGGGTGGAAATGCAAAATCAGCGGGAAAGACAGTCTGTCCCATAGGCTATTTTTAGCCTTGTGGACGTTAAAATAACTTCTTCTTCTTCTATTGTGCTTTTGGTTACCGTTGAATTCTTCCTTCGATAGCCAAGATACTTGTCACTAAATGAGCCATGGATGAACAAGCAATGTTAATTTCAAAATATCATGGATATGTTTTGATTGGAATATCGTGAATAATTGTGTTTTGTATAAATAGTAATGAAGTGCTTTACAATTTAGTATAGGGAAATGCTATTATGCAACGTGATATACATAACGCTACAAAAATAAATGTAAATAATAAATTTTGTATGTTGGTTAAAAAAGATAAATTTAATAAAATATTAAAAGTAATTAAAAAATTCATCTCAGTTCAAAAAATAAAATAAAATTTAAAATCAACTTAGATTCATCTTAAACCTATATTTATTAAATATTGAGAGGAATCCAATTTTTGATGGGTAGATTTTTTCTTGAAATGTAAAACATTTTAGAAAAAAAAATTAAAACCCAAGAAATTGGAACCCTTTTGGGGCATGGTAGATATGGGTTTAAGATTGATCTATGTTGGTTTATACAACACAATTTCCAAAATGGGTTTTCTTAGTGGAGGCAATTAATAAATCATCAATTTAATTATGACTGTATTCTTAATTATACTGAGAGTGGGGGTGAATTATTATAAAGTGTAGATTACACAATTTTCATGTAATAAAGTATACTTCAAAACTTTTTCTGCCAAAACAATAAATGACACAAATGCACAAAGAATATGTAAAGAATATATATATATATATATATATATATATATATATATATATATCCAAAATGTGAACACCAACTCACTAAAAAATGAACCTGATTATAAGCACCAACTCACGGACTACATGCACCAATATGTAAGGATTTCTATCTACTGTGCAAGCACCAACTTGTTGATTTCAGGAACCATCTTGAATGGATATCAGTCCTATTTGCACAAGCTCCAACTTGTTGTAGTTAGGCACCAACCTAATTGAAGACTGCAATCTCCTCTTCTTGTTCTTTAACATCGAATGAATGGAAGCACTGACTCCCCTTTTGTATTTTCAGCACCAACTCCCTTTTGTTTTCTCCAGCACCAACTGGAAGGAAGCACCAGCTCTGTTTCCTTTCCCCTTCCTTCCACCTTGAAATGAATAAACTACAACAAAACTATGACTCTGCATTTTCTTTGATTTGCATCTACTGAAGTCTGCATCTCAATGATCTGCGATCTGTGGTTGCATTTCTCACAATATCAACACTTTGGCACTTATGCGTTCTACGATCTGTGTCCTTTGCAATATGTGCATCAACACCTCAACACTTATGCGATTTATGTCATTCACTGTGTATTTTCTTCGCAAATCTTGGTCCAGGGCATCCTTCTAATTTGCGCACTGTCTCTTGTTATTATTCATTTATTTTGCACAATCGACTCTCCATCGTATAAAATTCTTCAAGACCATCGAGCCATTGATACTCCAAAATTAGAAGCTTTCCAAATCAAAGTATCACATCTTCTTCATCTTCAATCTTACTTCAATACTTTCATCTCTTGCTTATTTATACTTTTTCTTGCTCAAGAGACATGTCCACAAGTTGGGATTCCTTTCACTGGTGGTGCTCCAACTCCTTTATTCTTGGTCAAGTTAGCTACGTCATTTCATCTTTCCTCAGCATATCCCTTGTTGATAATTCAACCTCATGGGGGTTTTCACACTTAAGTCCATTGACTTGGTGGTATCTGCGCACATAGATCCCATGTCTTTGTGGGATTCACGCACTTCCTAAACTTCCTTCTTCTTCTCTATATACTTCTTCAAACTTTCTTTATGTATATAGAGAGACACTATCTGATACTGTTGAGAATTGCATATACTTCTATATATTTCTTCAAACTGTCTATTTACTCAACATCACCAATTGTGACATCTAAGTTCAAGATATCATGCTTTCTGTTTGACATTCATCGACATGTTTCTTGTTTGACATCAACACCCATCTTCTTTTTTTGGCATCACGCTTGTTTTGTGTTTGACATCAATGATAACACCAAGTCCAACAATCTCCCCCTTTGGCATTGATGTCAACACCAACTGAAATTAAGCCCCCCTTTAATATGAGCTCTTATTCTGTGATCAAAATACTCCCCCTATGTTCATTCCATTTTCATTTTGTATTTGCACAATTCTTTCCTCCTTAGCATTCAATTTATATTCAACATTTCACATTTCTCCATTCCCCCCCCTTTGCCATCAATGGAAAAGGGATTCTCCTTTTGAGTATTAAACTCCCCCTGGCTTCATGCTTCTCAATTCATATTCTTGTTACTTCTACTACACCGAATATTGTGCCTTGTCACAAATGTTTGAAACTGCTCTCGGTTTCCTTGTAAGATACTCAAAAGTATCTCTTGGA
Source organism: Pseudotsuga menziesii (assembly GCA_001517045.1). NCBI lineage: Eukaryota > Viridiplantae > Streptophyta > Pinopsida > Pinales > Pinaceae > Pseudotsuga > Pseudotsuga menziesii. The sequence continues at coordinate 85,836 of LPNX010065197.1, read as the reverse complement.
AGTGGGTTTGTGAATATATATGGGATTTGTTACTTTGTGTCCACATAATCCAACTTGATAACATTTTCAACAACTTGTTCTCTTACGAAATGGTATTTTATAGGAATATGTTTAGTTTTAGAATACATTACAAGATTTTTTGAGATGTTGAATGTGCTTGCGTTGTCACAAAATATTAATATAGGATGATCACATTCCACTTGGACATCTTTTAAAATTTGCTTCATCCATAGGACTTGTGCACAACAAGCTACTAAAACAATATATTCTTCTTCTACTATAGATAGAGCACTAATAATGATTTCTTATTCAACCATGATACTAATGCAAGTGGTCAATCGACCACCTACTGTCAAAGTCACGCGGCTCTACACACTCACACATAGATTCAAAACATACACAATGAACAAGCAAATGACTGCTTTCTAGATCTCAATGAGCACAACAAACACAAATAAATATTCCAAGGATTATGGCTTATATTCATTAACAAAAATCATATTACATAAAAATTTACAATCAGGGTGAAGTTCTTGTTCCAGACACTAAGTCTGTACATAGTAGGCTTACAAAGGAAGACAACAGGAGCCCTTCCTTCATGCCTCAATGTTTATTTATAAACTCTCTACATTGCCATACATTCCCACTCAAGTAGTTTCTAGAACTCTCTAGCCTCCTTTGGAAATATCCATGGCGCACAATGCCATATGGGATTCTCACCTACCGCCATTACTACTCCAACTACCCCAACTACTTTGTTCTCGGGTTGCTCGTCGGTCAACTCACGACCGATATTCTCATCAATTGTCTAGTGCAACATCCTGCTCTTCATACTTCTACCGACATTCCCCTCGACTATCTTTACTTTAAATCCTCCTTCCTTTGTCCATCGACATTCCCATCAACTAGCTTTACACTAAACTTTCTTCTCCTTTTGTCTGTTGGAATTCCCTTCAACTAGACTACTTCCCATCACGGTCTTCTCTTCTATTGTCGATGTTATTTCAAATCCTCTTCTCTTCCCTTCAAATTTCTCTCGAATACATCTGTATCTAATGGTTCAACCTGCTATTGACCGCTTCTGACTTGAATTCTTCTCTTTTCCTCCGTTGGCATTCCCATTGACCAAAGTTCACTTTTCTCTGCTAGATGGTAACTAACCATCTGCTTCGACTATAACTCAGTTGCCTTCACGTCAACCTCTTCCCTGTCAACTTATTACTTGGACTAGCATTTCACTATCCCTTTGCGACTATATCACTCTTTTCACCTCCTCCGACCGCTGTATGGTTGTCTATCCTTACTCGTTGATTTCTCCTCCGACTGGCCTAGTCCTCTAATTAGTTCCAATACTGCCATGACTTGGACCCTTTGACCCAAGTTTGCTCTTGGTCATATCGACCATCTCGGTTTCAACTACCCCTCTCCTTCACAAACAAGGTTTTCGACTCTTCAGTAGTCGTCCTCATTCATTTGGGATTCAACTTCCCCTTTCCTTCACACAAAAGGTCTTCAACTCTTCTCCCGTGAGTGCAACCACAACCGCTATTATTCATTATTCCTAGTCTCCAACTTGACTAGTTCCCTTCGATGATCTATGTCGACTGTTATGCCCTCTTATCACCTTCTCAGCTGCTCACCACCACTTTTGGTCTGCCACTCGACCAGTTCTCATCAACTGAATTGTTGGTCTGTAACCCGACTATTCCTTATCAAATTTTTTGGTCGACCTGACCGTATGGGTTCACATAGTACTCCTTTCTCCTTCCTAGAAGGTCGTTGTCCCCCTTCCAGTTGACTTCCCCATCATTTATCTCATCAGTCGGTCTTGGGATGGATACCCCTGCATCCTACTCCCCAGGTTAATAAAATGTATGACCTCATGCCAAGGGCTTTTACTACATAATCTATACATGGATCGTTTCCGTCGCCATCAATGCCATACTCGATACTAGATGCCAACTAGTATTTTGACCTTCTCTTGGCCCTTATTCTTCTCTTCTACGACTTTCTCCATGTCCTTGACTGCTCCTACATGCCTGCAGTCAAATGCATCACCAAGGATCTCAATGTCCTTCTATAGTCCATCTATTTGGACCTTATTAGAAATCTACATCATTACCTTTCCTTTGCCAACTCCTTTCCTAACTTGGCGGTATCCACTCCTCATGCCAATATTCATGAATCACATAACTTCACTTCCATAGTCATTCCCGTCGATTATTTTCTGCACTAGGAACCTCTTCCCAGTTCCACTCCTTCATATGGCCTTCTGACTGCTATCCATCCACTATTGTTCTCCTCTCATCAGATTCTCTCCCAACATTTCCAAAACTTGTTAGTTTTGCTCGACCTCTTCTGTCAACTTCTCCCTCCATGGAGGTTCCATCGTTAGACCTGGACTCAACACCATGTCAGTTTGATGCATATTGCTTCTCCACAATAATCATGTCCGCGTTCTTTCGATTATACTCATCTTCTCCTAGGTTTCTCGACCCATTTCTTCCGTCAACCTCACCTTGACAACTTGCATACTAGATTCAAGTCTCTCCTCATCCTTCAACAGATTCACTACTGTTGGTGTGGACTTAGCTTTCGTTGCAAGTTTTCCCACAACTTGCCTCTCTTCTTCGTTCTTCGACCACAGACATTGAATCTAGTCTATGTCATTGGTTGCCTCTGCAGTCCTTATGGCTTACTAGCCATATTCCTATGCACCGATATTCAAGTGTTCCTTTGAATCGTCAGTCAAACTCTCTGCCTCTATTGGGATTTCCTGCAAAATATCCTTCGTTCTTCATCGTCATCATCTCCTCGGTGGTATTCTTCACACTCCTCTGCCTTAGTCTTGTCGGTCTTTCCATCAACAAATCCATTGACAGTTTCATCACTGCAGTTCATCAGGTGAAGGTCTTCAAGCACCTCCACTTCGTCGACCATTTCATTGACCGAAATCATCCTCTCGTCAACAGTCTCTTCATTTTACTGCTCCTCCATCTCATTGGATCCTCATATATTTGACTGTTCCTTCACTTCTCTGGAAGTCCTTCCACTTGATTTCTCTACAACTTTGTTCGCCTGCACTTGTCCGACTGTTCCTCCACTTTACTGGTAGTCTCCTCAGATGGCTATTCCTCTATGTCATCGAAAATATCCTTCAACTACTTCTCCTGGGAGTTTCCACATGACTCCCCTTCCATCTCAGGTCGTACCAACTTGATTGATTCTTTGGATTCTATCTTCTCTTCCTGTTGGGTCATCTCAAGGATATCTTCCAACATCGATCCCTCTTCTAGGAAGCATCCCTCGAATTCCTCTTCCTGTGTGGCATATCCTTCGCATCCGACAGCTTGTGCCCTTCCTACCTTCTCAATCCTCTGCTTGGTTTCCTCGAATGTGAGGATGATCTTCCCTATTATCAGGGTCTTCAACAAATTGTCTCGGCCTTTCATCCTCTCCATCCCATGCATTGTATCCAATGCTTCCAGCTTCAGCACTGTCTCCCTCAGTGTGTCACAAATCTTCTTCAAAGTCATCTCCACTCTTGACCTTGGCACTTTTGCACCCTTTCTCTGTGAAGTATTATTTTGGACCCCTTGACTGATTCCTCTTTTATCCTTAGAAGTTCTCTCCATCTTCCCTATTGGAACTGCCATCTTCTTTGAATATTTCTTGTAGGACCCTGTCCTACCTCCATCCCTTCCAGTATTCAACCAGGGTTTCATTTTGTTCATCAGCTACTCCACCGCATGATCCATAGCTAGAGTTACCCAATGATTGTAACCTTACGCTCGGTCGTTGGATGACTCTACCCAATGTATCTATCGAAGTCTCCCATTCTTCACTTCGACCGTTTGCAACTCTACCCACACCTGTAACTGTGGAGCTACAATTTCCTCATCCTCCTCATGATGCTTCACTCTACAATCTTGGATATGGAAAAATCTACCCCACCTCCTGTGAGAGCTATCCTTCTCTTACATCTCTACTCAACCGCATCTGTAGCCATTCTTCACCCAATTGCAACTAGTTTCTCCTTTTCGGTCAGCAACTCTACACAAATGTAGCTGGAGTCGCCCTCCTTGTCCGATTTTAACCATATTCTTCATGCATGATACTCCTACTCTAATACCAATTGATGCAAGTGGTTGGTCAACCACCTGCTGTCAAAGTCATGCAGCTATGCACACTCACACAAAGATTCAAAACATACACAATGAACAAACAAATGACTTCATACCAGATCTCAATGCACATAGAAAAAACAAGGAAATATGTCAAGTATTATGGCTTCTATTCATTAACAGAAACCATATTACATAAACATTTACAATCAGGGTGAAATCCTTGTTTTCAGACTCTAGGTTTGTACATAGTAGGTTTACAATGGAAGACAACAACAACCCTTCCTTCATGCCTCAATGTCTATTTATACACTCCATACACCACCATACTTTCTCGCTCAGGAATTTTCTAGAAGCCTCTAGCTTCCTATGGAAATCTCCATGGCACAGTGCCATATGGAATTCTCACCTACTACCATTACTACTCCAACTACCCCAACTACTTTGTTCTTAGGTTTCTTGTTGGTCGGCTCATGACCGATATTCTCATTAGTCACCAAGTGCAACGTCCTACTCTTCATCCTTCTATTGGCATTCACCTCGACTATATTCACTTTAAATCCTCCTTTTTTCATCCATCATCATTCCCATCGACTAGCTCCACACTAAAATTTCTTCTCCTTTCATATGTTGAAATTCCCTTTGACTGTAATACCCCGGTTTTGACCCCGGTATTAAAATTGTACATAATGTAATTATTGTTATTAAATCATGGAAATGAGCTCAAGGCCAAGGCCCTACCATTGATTTTGTTTTTTGTGTATCGGTGATCAAGGTTGGTGCTGATGCTTCTCATGCTGGTCAGGTATGGTATATTTTTGAGATATCATGTAAATATGCAATTTAATAAAATACCACAACTAGCTATGCACTGCAACGAAAGAGATGGGGTCATGATTTCACAAGGAATAGGGAGGGGAGTTATCCAAACCCTTGAGCCAATAGGGTGAGACCATATGTTGATGAGAGAAACCATAAGCTCTCATCTACCCTTTTCGTCCTATGTAGTCAATCATTCAATTCTTCCAGAAGAGAGGTTGAGGCAGTTAATGCCTTGGGCAGAGCGAGGCATGGCAGTCGATTTTGTGACTAAGCTAGCCTACAGTCTGAGCAAGCCTACAGTCTGGGGAAGCTACATTCTTGATTCTGAAGAAAGTAATCACGTGAATGCATTCCCAATTCGTCATTCTTGATTCACCCATAATGTTTTTGGTCATTCTTCCATTCCATTCCATTCATTATTCACTATCCTGAGTTGCAGAACGAGTTGTTCAGTAGTGTTATCCTCATTCATGCAGGATTCGATTATTCAGATTCACGTAGAGTTCTTCCTCCTCGCACAACAAGAGCTAGCAGAGTATTGCTACACGTTTCTGCAGTGTTTTTATGTGTTACAGAGTGGTATGGAACCATGGTATCTTGTGTACAAGTGAAACCTTGTTTCTCTTATGTTACAGAGTGAGTGGTATGGAGCCTTGGTTGTCTGTGTTACATAGTGGATCCCCATGTTGCTATGTATCCTTGTGGTTTGATTTTATATGTGCCCTGGTTTGGGTCTGAACTATATGCAAGACTTAGGAGTGCAAGAGACACTGAATTGGCTTGATAAACCTAGTGAAGAGAGGAACCTCACAAAAAGATAAGAGTGGCTGGTGAATCTTCTATGCACACCCTGAAGAGCACTGAAAGTGAAAGGTATAGCCCGAGGGACTGAGTAGAGAATGGGATACTTCCTTTTGTTGGGTGTGTAGGTATTGTGGATGCCAGGCCAGATAGATATTGTGGAGGTGTCCCTAGCTCTGTGAATGGGCCACTAGCTTAGCCATTCTACCTTTCCATTGCCTTAGTAGCATGATAAACTCAACAGTGTGATGGATTAGCTGAGTAGCCTAATAAAACCATCTATTAGTTGATTTGGTTGTTCCTCAATGTGAATGTTGGCTTGAATTCCTGCAGTCTGATAAACCCAACTGTTAGCTGGCTTGGCTGAGTAGCCCGATAAACCCAACAATGGATTGGCTTGTTTCTCTGCAGCATGATAAACCCAATTGTGTATTGGGTTGGATGGATAGTCTGATAAACCCAATTGTAGGTTGGCTTGACTGTGTTTGATATGTTCTGGCTATGTGTGAGCTTGTTGTTCCCTAGTTCCTTGTGGAAATCATGCCCAACTCAGGGGTGGCAGTTGTGTTGAGAGATTGATGAACACAACTGGCCTATGGTTGGGTGGAGCGTTGCAATGACATATCTAGTT
>LPNX010065197.1:58306-78399 GCA_001517045.1 Pseudotsuga menziesii | reverse complement strand
TTTAGTGGGATTTTCAGGGAAATATGGTAGGTAAATGGACGAATGAGCCATGAAATGGGGTAGATGAGGTAGTTAACCATTTTTGGGTGTTAACAGTTGTAGGACAACTTCATCTTCAAGATAAGTATTCTCTATTGTATTATTTTTGCAATGTATTTTCTTATGAATGTACTGAATATGTTGAATGATTATTAAATATTTAAGTAGAGTTTACTATTGTTAAATGTCCCTACATTTTGCATCTATATATGCCTTGTGTTTTTCCACTGAATTTTTCTTATGATCATGGAGGTTGGATACTTGGCCAAAGAGTCAAAATGCGGCTATCTTAAGGTAAGATGTGTTTTTTTGCACTCCAGAATTCACCCGTGGAAGGCAGAAATCAGAAAAATATAAAAAGGTTAAGGCAAAACGTTGGTTTTCCGCACCCCGGTATCAGCCCGCGGAAAGCAGAAAGTTGGAAGTTGAAAAGTCGGAAATTGAAAGATAAAGTAGTCATTTTGTGGATTTTCGCATTTGAAGTCCGCATCAGAATGCGAAAAGCGGAATGCGGAAGGTGGAATGTGGTTAAATGATTCCGTCGTATTTTGAAGTTTTCGATTCCCGAAGTCTATAGCGAAAGGCAAAAAGTGGAATGCAGAAGACAGAATGTGGTTAAATGATTCTGTCGTGTTTTTTAAGTTTCCAATTCTTGAAGTCTGCAACGAAAGGAAGAATGCGAAAGGTGAAATGTGGTTAAATCGACATATTTTAAGTTTTCGATTCCTGAAGTGCGCAGCAGAAGGTAGAAAGAGGAAAGCGGAAAGGCAGGAAATCACAGTGGCATTTTACAGAGTTTCATCTATTGCAAGCTGCATTGCGGAAGGGGGAAGGTGGGAAGCGGAAGGAAGAAAAGTTGGGTTCAGTGCGGGAATGACTTTTCTAGTTACAGAATGGACCTATGAGCTACAAAATTACTGTTAGAGTGGGTTTTAAGCCTAAGAATGGATGTTAAAGGATGTTACATTACCCATGACTTTGTTTAAAAGAAGAAGCAATACATTTTAAATTATTATGCATACCAATCAGGTGTATGGGCACGTGGGTACATGACATTGTAGTATCAGAGTGAGCAGTGAAGTCATGTTCCTCCCTTATATGCTAATGTAGAGGGGAGGGAATGTGAAATTAACCAGACTACTTCCCAACATGGTCTTCTCCTCTATCATTGGTGTTAATTTGACTCCTTTTCTCTTATAGTTGACTTGCTATCGACTACCTCTACATCCACTAGTTCGAACTTTCGTCGATCGCTTCTAACTTGACTTCTTCTCTTTTTGTCCATCAACATTTCCATCAACTAAACTTCACTCTACTTTGCTAGCTGGTAACTAACCATATGCTCCAATTATAAATCAGTCGTCTTAACGCAGACCTATTCCCTTCCAACTTCTTATTCAGACTAGCAATCCACTATCCCTTTGCGAATATCTCACTCTTGTCGCCTCCTTTGACTGCTGTATGGATTTCTGTACTCACTCATCAATTTCTCCTCCGACTGGCCTAGTCCTCTGACCAGTTCCATTTCTGCCACGAATTTTCCCCTCTAACCCAAGTAGCCTCTTGGTCATGTCGACCATCTGGGTTTCAAATTCCACTTTCGTTCACATAGAATGTATTTGACTCTTCTTTGTCTGTCCTCATTCATCCGTGCTTCAACTACCCCTTTCCTTCACATAGAACGTCTTCGACTCTTCTTCCAGACCGCAACCACTATTCCTCATTCTGCTTGGTCTCTGACTCAACCAGTTCCCATCAACCATATATGTCAAATTTTATGCCCTATAATCATCTCTCAGCCACTCACCACCACTTCTGGTCTCCCACTTGACTAGTTATCATCGGCTCACCCATTCCTCTGACTAATTTTCTGGTCTGGAACCCAACCAGTCCTTGTCGACTATCTATGTCAGCTGTTCTACTCGACCCGGCTGTATGGGCTCACACAATACCCATTTCTCCTTCATGGAAGGTCGTTGTCCCCCTTCTAGTCAACTTCCCCATTGCCTATCTCGTCGATCAATCTTGTGATGGATTCCCCTACATCAGATACTAAGAAGTTTCATAAGAAGAATGCTTCTATGCTTGTACTCTTTCTATGATCAATACTTCCTACAAAATATGTATTTGTATATGCCCCCAAAGTTATATTATCACTATGTGGATACCATAAACCAAAATCTAAGGTTCCTTTCAGATATATGAAAATTATTTCTACAACCTTGACATGAGTTTCCTTATACCTACCACTTGCATTATATCCAGTCTTGAGGTAGTTACATAAGACAAACTTCCAATCATTGACCAATAGATTTTTTGATCTACTTCATTTTCTTCATCTTCTTTGCTTAATTTGCATCCTATATCCATGGGAGTACATACTTGTTTCCAATATTCTGTATGGAATATTTTTAGCATTTCTTTCGCATACTTGGTTTGAGAGATGGAAATGCCATCCTTCAGTATCCCTAAGAAGAAACATAGTTCTATGAGAATGGACATTTCAAATTCCTTCTACATGTTTAGGGGAAACTTTTGACTTAGACTGTCATCATTGCTTCCAAATATAATATCATCCACATATACCTCAACCACAATCATATTTCCATCCTCAACCTTTATGTATATATTACTATCTACATGACCTTTTTTGAAGCCTTATTGTCATGGTACTTATCTAGTATTGAATACCAGGCTCTTGGTGCTTTCTTTAGTCCATACAGATCATTCTTTAATTTGTAGACATAATCCTTATTATCAGAGAGAGAGAAGCCTTTTGGATGTTCTATGTAAACTTCTTCTAGTTCCCCATTTAAGAATGTCAAATTTACATCCATCTGATATACAATGATTTTTTTGGAGCATGTATATGCCAGAAATACCCTGATTTCTTCCATCCGTGATACCGAGAAATGGTTTCTTCAAAGTCTATTCCTTCGACCCACGCGTATCCCTTGCAAACCAAACTCACCTTGTTTCTAACAACTTGTCCTTCCTCATTTAATTTGTTCCAAAAGACCCATTTGGTGTCGATGACATTTTTTTCTTTGGGCCTTGGAACAAATTCCTAGGTCTGATTTTTCTTAATCTGATTTAATTTCTCTCCCATGACCTTAATCCAATTTTCATTAGTTTTGGATTCATCAAAACAATTTGGTTCTATTTGGGACACTAAAGAGTAATGCACTTCTTCTACAACGTTTGTTAAGTACCTTCTTCTTGTTCCCACACCAACATTTGTTTCTCCAATAATCAAATCTGCAGAATGATTCTTTTGAACATACTTGGAGGGAGCTTTCATATTAGGTCCACTTTCTTGTTCTATTTCTTCTTGATACAAGTTTTCTTGTTGTTCTTCCAGCTCTTATTCTTTTGGCGAATCTTCTGATGTTTTTTCAAATATTGCTTGATTGTCATCGTCATCTATTTTTTTGTACTTGAATTCTTCATCTACCTTTACATTTGGACTTTCCACCATCTTGTTTAGCCTCATGTTGTAGCACTTGTATGCCTTTCTTCTAGTGGCATATCCAAGAAATATTCCTTCATTAGATATGGAATCAAATTTTCCTAGGTTATCATCATTTCTATTGATATAACACTTGCTTCGAAATATTCATAAACACTTGACTGTTGCTAGCCTATGTTTCTAGAGTTTGTATAGGGTCATGTTGCTACTAGTTTTGATTTGTCCTCTGTTTAAAATGTGAATGATGTTGATGTAATTGTAACTTCGAAATGTATTCATTTGTATTTCTTATCTATTGTAACCCGATGCTTATTCCGGGATATTCTTGTGTCATGTCATGCCCCCGATGTTCCTATCGGGAGGATCTATAATGTAAACAAGTCATGTCAAGTCATTGTGGGTAACCCTCCTATTGTCTAAGGGTTAAATTCCCCGCAGTTTTGGGGCACTAGGGTTATTAGACTCACCTAGTGAAGTCGGCCCTAGTATGGTTTTAGTCATGTCGAGAATTAGTATAAATAGAGAGGTGACTTCTCTATTTAACATACACTCATCCACACTCAGTTGTAGCACATAGCTGAGGAAGAGAAAGACACTGGGCCAAGGAAGAAAGAGGTTACTGTTGTCGGGAGATCATCTTACTATTTTGGGGTTTTACCTTTTGTGATGATTCTATCTCTAAGGAAGTTGCGGGGTTTTCTCCATTTATGGTTTCCCTAAGGAAAAACACCGTGTTCATTGTCTCTTGTGTGTGATTGCTGTACTTGTTGTTCTCTTAGTTAAAGATCCTAACATAATGCTAGCTTGAATGATGAAAAATGAACATGGAATCAGAGCTAACTTGAGAAGAAGACACTGTGCAGCTGTGGGAACTAGGGCTTCCTACTTTGTGGATCTCTCTCCACAAATTTTCAGCAAAAGAAGGTTGGAATAACTCTCCTCCCTAGGGTGCATCTTTCTGTCGAAGCAGAATCCAATTATGAGGTTTTTCAGTTTTGGGCCTGACACTGCTGCTAGAAATTAGGGCTTTTCACAGAAGAGGAATTTTTCAGTGAGCCTAGGCTTGGATTGATCTCCTCCATAAAATCAAATTTAGGGATCAAATTCAAAGCAATTGGTTGGATAGAACTCCGTAAAAGCAAAACCCTAATCTGCTCCTGAACCAGCTCTGCAGGATTTCGGCTCCAAATCCTGATCCGACATCTTGACCTGGTAAGATCTAAATATTTTGTATTTCCATTTGAGGTTCTCTGTTAATATGTCTCATCATACCAAGTTTGATGAAAAGCTTGAGGGAGCTGATAACTTCCGAGCTTGGAAGTATAGGACCTCCTTGGTCTTAGAACAAAATGAGTTGGACTCCTATATCAATGAGGAGGTTCCAGTTCCAGAGGGAGATGAGGCAAAGGCCTTACATAAGAAGAAGTTGGTTATGGAAAAGAGGATCATTGCTAATTCTATCAAGGATCATCTCATACCATAGGTGTCCTCCCTAAAGACACCTAAAGCTATGTTTGATGCCCTAACCAAATTGTTTGAAGGGAAGAACATAAATCAAAAGATGACTCTGAGAAACCAACTAAGGAATGTGAAGATTCAGAATGTAGAAATAATCTAGTCTTACTTCACAAGATTTTCTCAGATCATGGAACAACTGGAAGTAGTAGATGAAGAAGTGGAAAATGCAGAGATTGTGATGACCACCTTGAATGGTCTCCCTAGATCATGGGACTCCTTTATTCAAGGTATTTGTGCTAGAAAGAAGTTAGTCAAGTTCAACAAACAATGGTAAGAATGATTTCAAGAAGAAGCTCAGATAGCATCTTGAGAAGAGAAGATGGGAAGTGAAGATCAAGCTCTCACGGTACACTCCAAATCAACCAAAAGAATATCTCATCACTCCAGAGGTAAGCACTCTCACAAAGATAACACTAGAAAATATTTGTCCAGAATCATATGTTATACATGTGATGAAGTAGGACACTTTGCAAGAAATTGTCCTAAGAGACAGAATAAGAAAAAGAGCAACAAAAGAAGACATCGTGCTCATGATGTAGAGGATGATGAACCATCCAAGAAAAGAACCAGATATGAAAGTGAAGATTCTTCAAGAGAGGATGAATATGTTTTGATTTCCGCTCTCACAGGAAACATTACTCATGGAAGAAATGATTGGCTCATAGATAGCAGGGCTTCCAAACATATGACAGGATTCAAGGAATCCTTTGTGAGACTATCAGAACATGAATCACCTCACAAGGTGAAGATAGGAGATGACTACCAATATCCAATAAAAGGTAGTGGGGAATTCTCCTATAAGCTAGACTCTGGAAAGTCTATGACAATGAAGGAAGTCTTGTTTGTACCAGGACTCAAGAAGAACCTCCTCTCTATATCTGCATTAGATGCAAAAGGAATGAGAGTTGCATTCATAGATGGTCAAGTCATCATGTGCCCAAAAGGAAAGACTATCGATTATGCGGTGGTAATTGGAGAACAAGGAGGATTGTACAAATTGAAGGGCCATCCAGAACAAGCCTTGGTCCATGACACAGTAGAGCCAAATGAAATTTGGCATAGAAGGCTTTCACATGTGCATTACAGAGCACCGCCTCTTCCAAGCAAAGCTATTGAAGGTATTCCAGAAATCCAAGAAAAACATGATGGGGTTTGCAAAGGATGTGCGAAAGTAAAGAATACAAAGAAGACATTTCCAAGCAACAAAAGAAAAGCAAAATGAATCTTGGAAACCATCCACTCCGATGTATGCGGTCCTATGTCATTAAGCTCACTATGCGGGTATGCATATTATGTTTTTTTTATTGATGAATTTTCTAGGAAGACATGGGTTTACTTCATGAAGAATAAAGATGAAGTATTCAACAAGTTTAAGGAATTCAAAGCGTTGATCAAGAACCACACTGAAAGGAAGATCAAGACCTTTCGATTAGATAATGGTGAAGAATTCACTTCAAATGAATTCAAAGAGCTATGCAAAGAATCAGGGATTAAGAGGGAGTTGTCCACTCCATATAATCCACAACAGAATGGGATTGCAGAAAGGAAGAATAGATCTATCATGGAAGCTGCAACAGCAATGCTTCATGATCAATATCTTCCTATGCATATTTGGGCGGAAGCAGCTAGAACAGTGGTGTATATACAAAACCATACTCCACATAGAGTACTCAAGAACAAGACTCTTGAAGAAGTTTTCTCCGGCAAGAAACCAGAATTCAGCCATCTCAGAATATTCGGCTGTCCAGTGTCCATTCACATTCCAAAAGAGAAGAGGACTAAATTAGATCCTTCAGGAAAGAAGGGTATATTTGTGGGATACTCTGAAAGCTCGAAGGATTACATAATATACTTCTCAGGATTCAAGAAGATTGATATCAGTAGGGATGTGAAATTTGATGAAGACACAGGTTACAACAAATCCAGAAAGAAACCTACTGAAGAATCTGAAGAAGCAGAAGCACCTAGAATTCATGATACAACGATGAATGAAGAAGCTCAAGAAGAAGATCGAGAAATTGAAGAACCACAAAGACTTGTAGATCCACCTCCAGAAAAGAATCCTCACAAGAGGAAACCTACTTGGGTACGAGAAGTTATCCAAGGTGCGGAAAGATATGGGGCTCCAAAAGAGAATCGCAGAGAAAGAAAGAGGACCAGATCTTGCTCCAGGTATGTAGCATTACTATGTGATTTCATTGATAAAGAACCTTCCAATTATGAAGAAGCGGTAGAACGGAAAGAATGGAAGGATGCTATGATCGAAGAGTAACAACCGATCATGAAGAATGATGTTTGGGATGTTGTCCCAAGACCAAAAGGGAAGTTAGTTGTAACTTCCAAATGGATCTACAAGATCAAACATGCTGCAGACGGTGGCATTGAAAAATATAAGGAAAGATTTGTCACTCGTGGTTTCTCTCAGAAAGAAGGAATAGATTATGAAGAAACCTTTGCACCTGTAGCCAGATACACTTCCATCAGATCAGTACTTGCTCTGGCTACAGTAATGAAATGGAAGATACACCAAATGGATGTCAAGGCTGCCTTCTTGAATGGCGTAGTAGAAGGGGAAGTGTATGTAGAACAACCACTCGGTTTTGAGACACATGACAGGGAGTCTCATGTGTGTAGATTGAAGAAAGCCCTGTATGGTTTGAAACAAGCACCCATGACATGGTACGGTAGAATTGACACCTTTCTATCTAGTTTGGGATTTACCAAGAGTAAAGAAGATTCCAACCTTTACTACAAGGTTGAAGATGGAAACCCAGTGATGCTTCTACTGTATGTAGATGATCTATTTGTGACAGGTATGGATGGATTGATTGCTGATACGAAGAGAAAGATTGCTACCGAGTTCGAAATGAAGGAATTGGGTATGATGCATTATTTTCTAGGTATGGAGGTGTGGTAGAGTGCGTATGGAATCTTCCTTGGACAAGGGAAGTATGCAGTAGAGATCCTGAAGAGGTTTGGGATGATGGATTGCAAGACTATGGCCACACCTATGGCATCGAACCTGAAGCTATTGAGCGATGTTTCATCAGAGTCGGTTGATGCCACGATGTATCATCGGATGATTGGGTCCTTGATGTACCTAATGAACACAAGACCATACATTTGCTTTGTTGTGAACGCCTTGAGCCAGTTCTTGACAGATCCGAGAAATGTTCACTTGATTGCTGCAATGCATATTCTGAGGTACTTGAGGGGTACAATTGATTATGGGCTCAAGTATGATGCGAATCAGAAGATTAACCTGGAAGGTTATGTTGATTCAGATTGGGCAGGTAGTGCCATTGATAGGAAGAGCACTTCATGGTGTTGCTTCAGTATGGGATCAGGTGTGATCTCTTGGTTTAGTAGGAAGCAATCCTATGTGGCACTGAGTACAGCTGAAGCAGAGTATGTCGCAGCTTGTTCATCTAGTTGTGAGATAGTATGGCTAAGGAAGCTACTGTTTTATTTATTTGATCTCCAGTTGGATGCTACTTGTATACATTGTGACAACCAGAGTTGTGTGAAGTTGTCAGAGAATCCAGTGTTTCATGACAAGTCGAAGATATCGAGATCAAGTATCATTATATCAGGGAGATGGTGCAGAGGGGAGCAGTGAAGCTCCAATATGTTGAGACGGACGATTTGATAGCTGGTGTGTTGATGAAGCCATTAGCCAGAGTGAAGTTTGAGTACTTCAGGGAGAAGCTTGGTGTTCTCTAGATCGTGGTCCCTTCCAAGGGGAAGTGACGAGTCTGGAATCCATTCTAACGAGTAGGTCAGATATAAGGGCTGAGCCATTCTGTCATGGTGAGAGGATTTGGTTCCTTCCATGTTAGATATGAGTGCTGAATGCCATTATGGGAATGGAGGTACCTGGTCAATTACCATGAACACTCAGTCTGGGACTGAGAGAGCCATTCTGACGATCAGGTCAGATGTAAGGGCTGAGCCATTCTGTCATGGTTAAAGGATTAGGTTCCTCCCATGTCAGATATGAGTGCTGGCCATTCTGACGAGTAGGTCAGATGTAAGGGAAACTGCCACTCTATGGGAGAGTGGAGGCACCTGGTCAGTTACCAGGTAGCTCAGTCCGGGACTGGGGGCCATTCTGATGAGGGTGTAGGATTTGGTTCCTACGAGATCAGATGTGAGTGCAGGCCATTCTGACGAGTAGGTCAGATGTAAGGGCAATTTCCATTCTTTGGGAGAATGGAGGCACCTGGTCAGTTACCAGGTAGCTCAGTCTGGGACTGGGGGCCATTCTGATGAGGGTGTAGGATTTGGTTCCTACGAGATCAGATGTGAGTGCATGCCTTTTTGACAAGTAGCTCAAATGTAAGTGCTGATCCTTTTCATAGATGATAGTAGTTGTGTCCTATCATGCTGGTGAATGTGAGTGCTAGGCCTTTTTGATGTGATTATAGGATTGATCCTATATGATTAGATATGAGTGCTCGGTGTGCCTTTCTGACAAGTAGGTCAGATGTAAGTGCTGGGTGTGCCTTTCTAATGAGTAGGTCATATGTAAGTGCTGGGTGGGCCATTCTGACAAGTAGGTCAGATATAAGCACTGAAGAAGACCTACATGATGGCTAGGCCTACAACCAACATGAAAGAAGGCTGGCTCCATAGAACTTCATGTGACGAGAAGAATCATGAGATAGAACATATGATAATGACCTGAGATGATCCAGATCGAGCTATGATTCAGATCCAGTTATGATGTCTCTGAGATGATCCAGATCGAGTGATGATCCAAATCTAGCAGTGATGATCCAGACCGAGTGATGATCTAGATCCAGTGATGATATCTAGTGATGATCCAGATCGAGTGATGATCTAGATCCAGTGATGATTTCTAGTGATGATGATCCAGATCGAGTGATGATATCCAATGATGATGATCCAGATCCAGAAATGAAGATGACATGAAGATGAAGATGACTTAAAGACGAAGATGAATTGAAGATGTAGATGACGAGAAGATCTAGAGAAGAACACCAATGATGAAAATTGTGTCGAGAGAATACCTTCCTAGTTAAGAGGGAGTGTTGATGTAATTGTAACTTCAGAATGTATTCAATTGTATTTCTTATCTATTGTAACCCGATGTTTATTTCGAGATGCTATTGTGTCATGTCATGCCCCCAATGTTCCTATCGAGAGGATCTATAATGTAAACAATTCATGTCAAGTCATTGTGGGTAACCCTCCTATTGTCTAAGGGTTAAATTCCCCGCAGTTTCGTGGCACTAGGGTTATTAGAATCACCCAGTGAAGTCAGCCCTACTAGGCTTTTAGTCATGTCAAGAATTAGTATAAATAGAGAGGTGACTTCTCTATTTAACATACACTCATCCACACTCAGTTGTAGCGCATAGCTGAGGAAGAGAAAGACACCAGGGCAAGGAAGAAAGAGGTTACTGCTGTCAGGAGATCATCTTACTGTTTTTGGGTTTTACCTTTTGTGTTGATTCTATCTCTAAGGAAGTTGTGGGGTTTTCTCCATTTATGGTTTCCTCGAGGAAAAACACCGTGTTCATTGTCTGTTTTGTTTGATTGCTGTACTTGTTGTTCTCTTAGTTAAAGATTGTAACATAATGCTAGCTTGAATGATGAAAAACTAACAAAGGACAGTGTGAATAGCTCGAGTCTAGAAAATGCGAGATAATTTAGAATAATTTAACATGGTTTTGGCCATCTCTTGTACTATTCTATTTTTTATTTTTGCTACTCCATTCTATTGTGGGGTCCCAATGTTGGTCTTCTCTGGGTAGACCCAGGTTTACTTTATTGTACCAACAAAACCCCTAGCTCACTGGCCCTTTCAGCAACAGACCGTAGAGCGGCCTGAAGTCTCACCCAAAGTGATCTTAGATGGGTTGGTTGAAGAATCAGGTTTCCTCAACTAGGTTCTATAGCATCCTGGGTTCTCTGTCTCTACTTAACTAGATGAATCTCTCAGCAAGAGCTATTTCTCTTCCTAGCTGACTCTGCTATGGAACTGACTCTTATCGCATCACAGCTTCCAGGACGATGCGCAAAATTTCTCTTCTTCCCAACTCTTAACCTGCGATATCTCACACTGCTGTTCCCCCGACAGTGCGATATCGCCCTTTCTACGCTACGATATTTCCTACAGTAAGACTCAATATACTCATCAGCTCTCAAGTTCCAGAGGCTTCCTTTCTAGGTATAAAATCTTAGTTAACCTTCATTAAGGTGTTAAACAACCTCACTTAAGCTTCTACAGTTTAACATGCTTAACATCAATTACACTCAACTCGCTGAACTAAATATATAGAAGTCACTTAACATAGTAGCTGCTACTGTCGTGAATCAAGCACTGATAAATTCATATACAGAGTACTCGACACATTCAACTTGCACTTAACCTTCTATGTTACTGTAACTGAAGGATAACATACATACATTCATTAACTGATAGCAAAGTTCATGTAACAGATAACAGATAGTAAATAAGTAGAGCACAATCACATGAAATAGTTGCACAACACACGGATGTACGTGGTTCACTTCCAAGGGGGAAGCTACGTCCATGGGAACCGTGTTTATATTATATCTTGAGAGAGTAACATAGTTCCGCTGCAACCTATTATGCAGCTCGAGATCTTCTGGGAAACTCCACGCACACAGCTCGGAGCCCTTCTCTTTTAGATCTCTTCTCTAATATTGCTTTCTTTTTACAATATACTCTTTCTCTCTCTCTCTCTCTCTCTCAATCCCTGCGGATTGTTACATTCATGCTCAAGGAGCCAGCCACTGGTTACAGTAAGATAACTATAGACTGAACTCAGAACCAGAGCTCGACTCTTCATCAATGTCTCACTGTCTAACTGTCTATCTAGCTATCTATCTAGCTAGCTGTCTGTCTATCTAACCCTTCATGCTTAAATAGGTGGCCCGAAGGTCTCACCATGATACAAAACTGTGGGCCTATCCCAACAGTAACCCAAAACCCTAACTGTGATAGTCGACCTTTCTGTACTTTGTACTGCTGCTTTCTGGTCACACCGCGGCTTTCTGCAGTCTTCCACGACTTTCGACGCTGATCGTGGGTATGGGCGTCGCTTCCTCGGTCGCTCCCCTTCTGTCCTTTGTCTTTAATACCTCGGCCCATTGCTCCTTCTTCCTTTATGAGGGTAGCTGAGCCCTCCTGTCATTGCCACTACCTTAAATGCAGTGGTTGAGCTCTCTTCTTGGCTGCTTCAAGTACTATTTCCCTTTGACTTTCTTGTTCCAACCGCCATGATTTTCGGCCCGCGATATGCGGCGAAAAAAGCACTACGGCGTCGTACCTTTATCGCATCTCCAAAATTGTCTTTCCTCCAAAAATTTTCCATCTTCTACCAAAAATAGCAGCTTTTCCTGTAGCTACGGGACCCTGCTCCAACAGTCCCCTAACACTTACTTGTGGCTCGTCCCCGAGCCACTGACATCTGATTTCTTTTGCTGTAGCATCTCCTTGGATTCCTGGGAAGTCTTTGTGAATATCTCCTTGAGTCGTGCAATATCTTTGTCCATATCTTTGACACGGTCTTGTGCCGCTTCAAGCATGACTTGAGTAATCATGGGGTCTTCTGTGCTATCAATTTCACTCTTACTTACAGTGAACTCCTTAACCTTCTGCTCAACCGCATTTACCAGCTCTGCGATTTGTTCCTGATATGGTTGAAGCATATTATTGAATTGTATGTCTTTTTCTCGCAACCACTGCGCTTCTTGTTGCAAACGGTTCATCTCTGTCATCTTCTTCATCTTTGCAAGAGCTCCTAAGCTCTTGACTTCTTCCTTTATTGCTGCTATCGCATTCTCCATGTTCTCGATGCTCTGCTACAAATCTAGTCTATCTGGGAGCTCTTCGAGCTCCGACCATGTCTTCGTTGCATTAGCTAGCAATGAATCTGCATCATCTATGCGACACTTCATCTGCGTTGAAGTGAGTCTAAAGGCCTGTGCCCTTGCTTCCTTGTTTGCCTCAGGCGTGCCTGGTGCTCGAGCCTCAAGCTCAGCAATCTGCGCCTTGTGGTCTTCCTCCATTTTGGCCATTGTCTCTTCCAGAGCCTTTGCTCTATCTGTGATTCTTCTTACTTTCTGCGGTAGAGGCAAGGCAAACTCTATGTTACACTCGGGTAACTCCAATGCGATGTTCTGCAGGACCTGACTGAGATCCTATTCTATTTCTTCATATTGTCTTAACTCCTCCGCCTTTGTATGAAATCCTGCGGTGAGCTCTGCATTCTGTTGTCTTAGCTAAGTGTTCTGCTTATAAGTCACAAGCTCTCTATCCCTGAGCTCTGCGGCTATCTGCTGTTGGATCATCTGTAGTTGATCAACAGGGAATTGTGCCAGATTAACCTCGATAGGTTGTCTAACCTGTATCTGCACATCAATCATCGAAGCAGGGAATCGGATGCTCCCTAATGGTATCATAACTGTGTTGGTGCGATCCTCTGCAAAGACTTCCTCACAGGAAATCGATGGTTGTGAGCTTTCTCCTACTGTTGCCTTGACTGGTTGAGTTTGCATCATGGCAGTCTTCTCAGTTAGCGCTTTCAACTCCAGAAGCTGCTTATCTATCGTGCTCTGCAGCTTATCCTACGATGTCTGCATCACCTGAAATGAGTCTCGCATCTCCTCCTTCAATCTCACTGCGATGAGATCATAGTAATCCTCTGTTAGTGCGGTCTCTGTAGTTGTCTTTGAGGCTTTGAATTTTTTCCTCTTTTGTGCTGGTGGTGGCACGTCTACTGCATCTTTCCTCTTTTGTGCCACTGGTGGCACTTCTACTGCATCTTTCCTCTTGACACCCACCTTTGGCTTCTGCAACATCATCTTGTTTGACAGGACCTAGACCCTCATCATCCTCTTTAAAGACATCTTCAATTACAGGTTTATGAGTGTCTTCATCAAGCTGTAAACTCCATCTCTGTAAATACAACTTTATTTTCCTGAACATCACTTGATGATTGGCTTTGACCATTTCCTTTTGCCTGATATATGTGTTTGAGGGTCCTTACCGCTCTTGGACAGCCTGGTGATGCGGTGTATCAAATTGATGTTTAGGTCAACCCTCTTACCCAACCATAGGTAACCTCCATGTACACAGGAAAGTAGCACTCGCACCACGACATTAACCTCTGCACCTTGTCCAAAATGTGGTATTTTCAACAGATTGAGCAAGCCCGACTGCTCAAGAATCTGGACATGTTCCATAGGAACAAACTCATCTGCATCAGTCCTTGGTTTCCTCTGAACCATAAGATACTAATCCAGCCGAAACTGAGGATATGTCTTACCGTCTCCAAGGTTATAGTCTATAAATTTAAGAGCAGGGACATATCCTAATAGTTCTCCATCTTCCTTGACACAAGGATCAATTGGTGGTAGCGGAATAGGAAACTTAACACCCTTGGGAATGGTTACCTCTGGTGCACCCTCGACTCATGGCGAAATGTATACTGTTGCCACATGAACTTCTTCTTCCTGCTCTGGGCTGGACTCTTCTACAATCTGAGCTAGATTTTTCATCCTTAGCATCTGTCTGACCTGTGTTGCACCTAATTTCACAATCCTGGGCAGCGTCGTCATAGCAGACTCGAGGCCACCACGCTTGAATCATCACACGACGTCTTCTAAAGGTTCCTTCTCGGACATAAACCACCCAGTGCGATACTCAGGACTGGTAATGGCTACGAAAATGGGGAAAACCAGCACTCTGTAATTGGAGTATCTTTGCACAGGGAAAACTCTATAAATTACTTTATAACTCTCAGAAATCACAAAAGTAACCCTTTTGTCTGAATGATCTGTGTATTTATAGTGAAGGTGGTAATCTCTGAAGCAACGGTCAGTTAGGCTGGACCCGTTGGTGGCATTTATTGCATGGACAAGACAACACCTGGCGCCGCGGTCCTCATTAATTGCTGAAAACGCGTTCAAATTCCCCTTGAAAATTGCGCGCAAGTGGCAGTCTCGACCACTATTTACCAAATCTCGGACAATCATTGTACTGTTTCCGAATTTAGGGCAACATAAACCTGTCATATCTAGATTAATTGCTTGTCAGAGGCGAAGTGACTGGCCCTCTTTCCTTTTCAACAATCGTCTTAATTGCATGGGGAACATCGCCTCGCTGCGATGTCACAGTGCATCATCCTTAACCAAAAAGTTGGCGTGAACTCTGCAACATTCAAAAACTCCACAGTCGTCCTATGACTTGCGCAAAATAAACTTTCCTGCTGCGATTCCTCCTACTTAGAACTTTTTCAACTGGTGTAGACTAGTTATGGGTGCGATGTCTCCTTTCAACTAAATTGGACATCTGCACCACCTAGTTCTTTGAGTTAGGGATGGGAGGTGGAGTGGCTATCACTATAAAGCTTAAGCCTACTGCCATTAATCAAAGTAGGAACAAGCTCCCCATTCAGTTTACTGAGCTGAACAACACCTCTGTCTGTGACTTGCTGAATCTGATATGGTCCCAACCAATGTGTCTTGAAATTCCCTAGAAACTTAACAAACTTGCTGTCATAAAGGAGCACTAGGTCTCCTGTCTAAAAAATCTTGCTCTTGATGTGCCTATCATGCCAAGCTTTTTCTCGTGCCTTCTGCACTTTTTGATGAAATCCTGCGATGAATCTGTCTTCTTCTAAGGCAAGCAACTGCGCTAATATTTCATTCATCGTATTTGTATCAACGATCTCAGTAATTTGAGAAATTCTTAAATTGGGAATAATATATTCCATAGGCATAACAGCCTCTTGTCCATACACCAAGATGAAAGGTGTGTGTCCTATAAGTTTCTTGCATGTATTCCTATAAGCCCATAACACAACATTAACCCTAAGGTCCTAATCATCTCTTTTGTTGTTACAGATCTTAGTAAGAGCATTTTCTAGAATCTTGTTAAAATCCTCCACCATACCATTAGCTTGTGGGTGGTAGGGATTGCTCTTATGATGCTGTATCTAAAATTCCTCCGTCAAGGCCTTGATAGTGCGATTCAAAAAGTGTGTGCCTTGATCACTCATCAAAATTGCTGGACATCCAAATCTAGTTATAATGTTTTCAAAAATGAACTATGGAGCTGTAGCAGCATCACAATTACTTACTGCTTTGGCCTCTACCCACCTGGTGAGGTATTTTGTTCCTGTGATGATGTATCTCACACCAGTTCGCTTCCCTGGTGGGTTGATAGGACCCACGAAATCTATAGCCCACTTGTCAAATGCCCACAACGTAATCTGTGGTCGCAGCGGCATTTCATCTCTCCGTGAAGGTTTTCCTACCCTTTGGCAGATATCACAGCATCTACAAAAGTCCTTAGTGTCTTTGTGCAAAGTAGGCCACCATAATCCTGCAGCTAGAATTTTCTGAGCAGTCGGCTTTCTTGCGAAATGTCCTCCTGCGGTACCTGAATGTGCTTCTCTGATAATGGCCTCTTTCTCGTGTGGCATAACCCATTTGCACAGGACTTCATCTGGACCTAACTTATATAAATGTCCTGCAATCAAATTGAAATCTGCAGCTTTAACAACTAACTGTTTCTTTTGCTGCTTAGTAAACTCAACTGGTGCCCACCCTGTAGTGAGAAAGTGAATAATATCCGCGTAATACTCATCTGCGATCTGGATAGAGAACAATTGCGCATCTGGCAAATTATCTTCTAAATTACTTGGTTCTTCTCCTGAGTCTATCCGCGACAGGTGATCAGGTCCGACATTCAATCTCCCTGGTTTTACAATAATTTCAAAATCATACCCCTGAAATAGGAGTAACCATCTGCAGATCCTTCCCCCTAACACTGGCTTATTGACCAAATAATTTAAAGTGGAATGGTCAGTGGACATCTTGAATGGGGCACCCAACAAGTAGTGCCTAAACTTCTGTAGAGCATACACCATAGCTAATCCTTCTCTTTCTATAGTGGTGTAGTTCTTTTCTGCGGTAGATAACTTTCTGCTGGAGTACGCGATAGGGTGATCGATACCCCCTTCTCCTAGCTATGTTAAGACAATCCCCAGTGCGATGCCAGGTGCATCCACATGTACATGAAATGGCTTGTTCCAATCTGGAAATACTAAGATGGGTGCTATAACCATCTTCTCTTTAATAGTGTCTAAACTTTGCTGGCGTTCCTCATTCCATAGGAATTTCACTTCTTTCTTTAACAACTTTTCCATAGGTGCTGTGATCTTTGCATAGCCCTTGATGAATTTTCTATAATACCCTTGTTGAGGCTTGGAAAATTGCAGGCGGCAACAGTAAGGGATTCTCCCCAATCAGTGTTCCCAACTAGCCCGCTGACTGTTTGGTATAGGGAATCCGTCCGGTTTGTAGTCCGGCTACCGTGAGTCAAGTAACAAAAACAAAGCTTTACCGGTTACAGCCCGGTCCACCGAGTTTTTGTATTTTAACTTAAGAGATGAAATGCACGTGCCTAACTAAGTGCAAGGTGATTAGACTGCGAGGGGCGGTCACCATGTGATGCGCAGGTTCTTACCTCTCGTCTTAGACCCGCAGGCAACCAAATCATATACAATGAGAAAGAAACTAATTGTCTAATCTAACACTAGGGAGCGAGCCATCAATTTTGAGTGAGCAATTCAATTTTTTGCACATGCAGTATGAAGGGTTACAGTTAGCTAATACCCCTTTCAGACACATGAACAATCACAAATATTTAACAACTAGGTAGCCAATTGCTGTATGAATACCATTATTACTCACATGGAAAGATCATGAAAATACCAAAGAACATTCAATAAGAACATAGGTTCAGGAAATGAAACATTCTCATAGTAAATGAAACGCAGCTGAAAACGAAATAGTTCCTTTCCAACATCATTCATCGTAACGCATTGATACATTCCATTACACTTTCTCCAACCAGGTAGCATTGCAGTTCCTTTTGTAAATGAAGTAGTTCCTCTTACAAGCAAACATTTACAAATTTTTCCAGGGGAAAAAGCCCTCTTTCAGTCAGGCTTCCCGTTATTTAAACTACAACTCTTGTCTTCTGGGCTTCCTTCAGCGTGTGACCTTTCAGCGTCCTTGACGATTCAGTTTCTTCTCTGGTCGTTGCATTTTCCCAATCATTTTCCATAGGCGTTTACCTTCTGACCGTAACTGCTGGAACTTCCTCCTCTGTGCCTCTGTCATTCGTTTGTTTTGTCCTTTTCTTCGCTCTAAGTTGCTTCCGCGATCTATGGGATTAAACCTGCAGACAACTTTGGGGCATTATCCACTAAGCTGAGATATTAGGCATTGAAAATTTCTAACCATAATGATAAATCCACATGGAGCTAGCCTGGTTCATCCGGACGAGAACTCGCGGCAAAATAAATCGGTGGTCGGGCGATACTTGAATCGGACGAAAAAAAACTTCTGCATCGGGTGGGACAAGGCTTCAGGAGCCGCAACGGCGGAGGAGCATAAGAACTAGGTAAGTGACAACATGGGCGACAAAGGCAATCGGACGCTAGAGAGGAGTGTATCAGAGGCTAGATTGCTCTACCACCCGCAACGGCGGAGGGGGTAAAGGCTGAAAACAGGCGGGCGGGAGAAAAGAGCTTAAGTCGGACGTCGGATGAAACTCTAATTGGGAGCTAACTTTATCCTTCCAGCCGCAACGGCGGGCGAGTAGAAACTTGGGAGCAGGTGGTCTAAACAAATGAATCGGACGTCGGATGAAACTCCAATCGGGTGGAAAGTTTGATCAAGGAGCTGCAACGGCGGGTGAGATGAGGCTCAGTATCTTTCGAAAGAGGCCCGATCCAAAGAGAAAACCAACAGCGTTAAGGATCAACTACAGCCAGAAAATGTTTTTTCTTTGCTAAGGCAAAAATTTCATGTTCTATGGGTATTAAAACAGACCACATGACTCAAACTAAACTGAACGAGGCAAACAAAATAGTGGGCATTCAACTTCAAAACGAACAGATATATTCGAGGGGTCAAGCCTTTAACAATCAATCCAAGCAAAATGATGAGGAGGGGTCCCAGAGTTTAAGTGAAAAAATAAAATCGGGGAGGAAAAGTTGCGGCAGCAACAACTGGCGATTTCCTGGTGAACCTATATCTCTGGGTGATTTCTTTCTTGAATGGCAGACTGTTCCATAACAAATGTATCCATTGAACTCTTCCAGCTATACAAATTTCTCCATAACAGAAGTGTGTACCTTAATCATTGATATCAGTCCAGTTCGGGCGATGAAAGTCAAGATTTTAGAGTCCGGATAACTCTGCCGAGGCCAAAGTATGAGTTCATTATTAATTTTGCTTCCAGGTAGCTGGCGACATTGGACACCACAGGATTGTAGCAGGTGATGAACAGAAACGTTCATTTGTTCCTCATTCCCATGCCATTTTAGCAGCTTCTGTGCTTTTGGATTTTGTCCCCTTTTAATGCGAGTCTTCATGCGTGCCTTTCTTACTGAATTTTAATTCAGGATCCTCTATCCCATAGTGCCCTTTTGTGTGAGCGATGTGCTTAAAGTTTCAGCTCACGGACGGAGAGGATCATCGGCAAATTAGCACTTTATGATCTAGATTTAGCTTTGAAGCATGATGTTTTCATAGGAATTCTGACTCTTATCTGCCTTCTGGCATTCATTCCCTGGCATGGGATCATTTATATTTAACACTCTGTTCATCTTGCTCTTCTCCGTGGGTCCCTTGTCATTTCCCCTTAGACTTTTAAGTGTAAAGTGTATCGAGCCTCAGCATAGTATTCTAGACTTTTGAATCTGATTGACCTTACAGGAGTTTAAGCAGGACCTCAATGCACACAAAGATTTCGAGAAACTCTTTAGTGGAAGGAATTCACATGGTAACCCACAGTCTGACCATTCAACAAATGTTTACCATTTCCAGAAATTTGGCGTTCCCCACATAACCACGAGTTAACCACCTTTATTGAAAACAAAGACTCAAATTAAACAAATGAAAGCATAACTCATAACAGCTTAATTATGTACAAGTTAGAAAGCTCAAAAGAAACTTAAGAAAAATAAGGTTTGAGAACCAAACCATTAACTGC